>CANIUD010000194.1:250000-580000 GCA_947470075.1 Closterium sp. Yama58-4
CTACTGTTCTGTCCCAAGCGGGTGGCGGCCACATTTGAGGCTGTTTCAGAAGTCTCTTTTTTTTGCGTTCGTGCTCCCTGCTCCCTGGCCCCACACAGACCGCGGCCTTCTCTCTCCCCATCTTGGAGCGCCTACTGTTCCGTCCCAAGCGGGTGGCCGCCACTCGCGTGCTCGTGCTCACCCCAACCAGAGAGCTGGCCGTGCAGTGAGTACTGTGCTTGGTCCTATCACCACACGAGCAACATGTGTGGGTGGGGACTTGGGTTTGTGGGGTTGGATTGCTGCTTTCTGTGCTGTTCCGTCCCAAGCAGGTGGCCGCCACTCGCGTGCTCGTGCTCACCCCGACCAGAGAGCTGGCCGTGCAGTGAGTACTGTGCTTGGTCCTATCACCACACGAGCAACATGTGTGGGGACTTGGGTTTGTGGGGTTGGATTGCTGCTTTCTGTGCTGTTCCGCCCCAAGCAGGTGGCCGCCACTCGTGTGCTCGTGCTCACCCCGACCAGAGAGCTGGCCGTGCAGTGAGTGCCGTGATTGGTGACATGCTTGCTTCGTTGGTCATATCATTACACAACTGGGGGTCGTCTTGTGTGTTTTGCCTGGCCCCAAGCGGTTAGTAGTGGCCACTCCTGTCCTGAGCTTGTGCTCATCTCGACCAGAGAGCTGGCTGTGCAGTGAGTGACATACTTGGTGACGTGCTCGCGTCGTTGCTCCTGTCAGTACACGAGGGGGGGCTTCCTATCAGTACACGAGGGGGGGCTTCCTATCAGCACACGCGTCTTGTGTGTTCCGCCTTCCCCCTAGCAGGTAGTAGTGGCATTGTGGCAAGCGGGTCACTGACACCCCCCCCTGCTCCTGCTGTATGTTTCTCCCCTCCCCTCTCCCCACCGCCCACCCCCACTCATCTTCCAGAGAGTGCACAGCATGATTGAGAAGCTAGCGCAATTCACGGACATCCGCTGTGGTTTCGTGGTGGGAGAATATCTTGGTGCAACGAGGCCCACGAGATTAAAATACACCTCGTTGCACCCCTCCTCACCCCTCCTCACCCCTCCTCACCCCTCCTCTCCTCCCCACCCGCTCATCTCCCAGAGTGCACAGCATGGTGGAGAAGCTAGCGCAGTTCACAGACATCCGCTGCGGCCTCGTGGTGGGCGGGCTGTCCATCAAGAACCAGGAGGTGGCTCTGAGGTCAAGGCCTGACATCGTGGTTGCCACTCCTGGCAGGTGGGAAGCTGGTGGGGTGCTGGAAAACATACTTTTTAGGTGCCTCAAGTCTTATTCGCTGTGGCCTGGTGGTGGGGGGTTTGTCCATCAAGAACCAGGAGGTGGCTTTGAGGTCAAGGCCTGACATTGTCGTCGCTACTCCGGGCAGGTGGGAAGCTGGTGGGGTGCTGGAAAACATACTTTTTAGGTGCCTCAAGTCTTATTCGCTGTGGCCTCGTGGTGGGCGGTCTGTCCATCAAGAACCAGGAGGTGGCTCTGAGGTCAAGGCCTGACATCGTCGTCGCCACTCCTGGCCGGTGGTGGAGAGGGGTGATGTGGGGTGGGTTGGAAGAAATTTGAATAAGGTGGGATGGGGTGGGATGTGATGTGGGGTCAGAAGTGTGTCTGTCCATAAAGAACCAGGAGGTGGCTCTGAGATCAAGGCCAGACATTGTCGTAGCCACTCCTCTCTGGTGAGAAGCAGAGAAACCTCAAGAGAGATGGATTGGGGGCGGATTGGGATGTGATGGGGGTCAAATGGGGGGGGGGGGGAGGTTGTCCTCTGTAATGGGGATGTGAAGAACCAGCAAGTGGTTGGGTCTGTGCTCATGCCCCGGCATTGTTGTGCCAGCCACTTCCCGCCCTCACCCCTCAGGCCCGTGGTCCGTCCGTGGGCCGTCTGCAATGTCTGCATAACAGCTGGAGCAGAGTCTGCATAACAGCCGGAGCAGAGTCTGCATAACAGCTGGAGCTGCAATGTCTGCATAACAGCTGCAATGTCTGCATAACAGCTGGAGCAGAGTCTGCACCAGGTTGACTTTTTAGTCGACTCAAAAGTCAACCCGCCCTCACCCCTCAGGCCCGCGGTCCGTCGGTGGACGATCTGCTGATTCTGCACGACAGCCACAGCAGGGTCTCCACCATAACGACCTTGTGAAAAAAGGAGTGTTTTGAGACGTCTCAAAACCTTGCCTTGCTTCCGTGCTCTCAAGTTCTCGCTCCTGTGGGGCTAGGTGTTCCCACCAATCTCATCCTCCCCCCCTCGCTCCAGACTGGTGGCCCATCTACACAACAGCCAGAGCGTTGACTTGAACGACCTGGCCATTCACGCGCTCATACGCACATCCTTGCGAATCTTCCATCCCACACACTCCCCACCCTCCAGGCTAGTAGACCATCTACACAACAGCCAGAGCGTTGACTTGAACGATCTGGCCATTCTGGTGCTGGACGAGGCAGACAGGCTGCTGCAGCTGGGCTTCCAGGAGGAGGTGATGGAAATAGTAAGTGCTGCCAGAAGTAGAAAGTGCTGCCTGAAATAGTAAGTGCTGCCAGAAGTGGTAAGTGCTGCCAGAAATACTGCCTAATAGTAATTGCTTCCTGAAATATTTTGTCCACCAGGCTTCTCCTGTTTTCAGCTGTTATAAAAATAGGAGGTGGTGCTCCAGGAGGAGGTGCATAAACGCTGCAGCTGACCAGACCAGTCTCTTCCCTTCCCTCGCTCCCCCCCCTCGCAGGTCTAGGTGTGTCCCAAGCGCCGGCAGACGCTTCTTTTCTCGGCCACCATGAGCACGGAGGTGCAGCAGCTGGCAAGTCTCTCCCTCAACCAACCGTCCACCTACAACACCTCCCATTCTCTCTCCTCCTTCCCTCTGCTCCCCTTCGCAGGTCCGGGTGTGTCCCAAGCGCCGTCAGACGCTGCTCTTCTCGGCCACCATGAGCACGGAGGTGCAGCAGCTAGCGAGTCTGTCGCTCAACCTGCCCGTGCGGCTGTCTGCTGATGCTTCCATGCAGCGCCCACGCACACTGGACGAGGAGTGAGTGATGGGGGGAAAGGAGGGAGAGTGAATGGGGGGTGGGTGGGAAGGGGTGGTAGGGTGGGGAAGGGCGGAGAGGGAGTGGGTGGGTGGAGCAGCTCGCGAGTCTGTCCCTGAACCTGCCCGTTCAACTGTCTGTTGATTCTTCCATGCAGCGAACGCGCACACTAGAAGAGGAGTGATGGGTAGAACAGTGAGTCGCGTGAGTGAGTGAGTGAGTACGTGAGTGAGTGAGTGAGTACGTGAGTGAGTGAGTACGTGAGTAAGTGAGTGAGTACGTGAGTGAGTGAGTGAGTGAGTGAGTGAGTGAGTGGGGAGTCTGAGTGGCTGTAGGTTGAGTGACAAGCCTCAGAAATCATCCCCCCCAGTCAGTGCTTCCCCCCCTCTCTCAGGGTGGTCCGGGCGCGATCGTTTCAAGAAGCAGACAGAGAGCTCTCGCTGTGTGCTCTTTCTGCTCTCTCCACTCCAAAACTTAAACCTCTTACTCACTCCTTCCATTGGCGTCCCCTCGTCCTCCCCCTCTCCCTCCTCTCCTTCTCCAGGGTGGTTCGGGTGCGATCATCCCAAGAGGCGGACAGAGAGGCCATGCTGCTCGCTGTGTGCTCCAGGCTCGCCCAAACCTCCGGAGCAGGCTCGGAAGGAGGGTCGGAAGGAGGTTTGGAAGGAAGAGAGGCAGGAGATTCAGCAAGAGGGGAGAAGCGGAGTAAAGCACAGGGGGGAGGTGGAGTGATCGTCTTTAGGTGAGCTTCGAGTTGACTTTAAAGTCTCTGTAAACTTAGGGGGTGTAGTTCTAAGACTTTTTTTTAAGAGTCATTCAGGGAGAGGTGAGCAGAGGAGGAAGCCACAAGAGGGAGGAGAAATGATAATCTACAGGTGTGTTTTTCCAGATGGGGTGGTGTGGTGACACACATATGCGTAAAATGGTTCTGACGTGTCAACTGGTGCTGCTGACGTTGCTCCTGTTGATCAGCATGTTCCATTGCAGGCTGTTCATTGGTGGCTGTTCATTGGTGGCTGTTCATTGGTGGCTGTTCATTGGTGGCTGTTCATTGGTGGCTGTTCGTTGGTGGCTGTTCGTTGGTGGCTGTTCATTGGTGGCTGTTCATTGGTGGCTGTTCATTGGTGGCTGTTCATTGGTGGCTGTTCATTGGTGGCTGTTCATTGGTGGCTGTTCATTGGTGGCTGTTCGTTGGTGGCTGTTCGTTGGTGGCTGTTCGTTGGTGGCTGTTCGTTGGTGGCTGTTCGTTGGTGGCTGTTCGTTGGTGGCTGTTCGTTGGTGGCTGTTCATTGGTGGCTGTTCGTTGGTGGCTGTTCATTGGTGGCTGTTCGTTGGTGGCTGTTCGTTGGTGGCTGTTCGTTGGTGGCTGTTCGTTGGTGGCTGTTCGTTGGTGGCTGTTCGTTGGTGGCTGTTCGTTGGTGGCTGTTCATTGGTGGCTGTTCATTGGTGGCTGTTCATTGGTGGCTGTTCATTGGTGGCTGTTCATTGGTGGCTGTTCATTGGTGGCTGTTCATTGGTGGCTGTTCGTTGGTGGCTGTTCGTTGGTGGCTGTTCGTTGGTGGCTGTTCGTTGGTGGCTGTTCGTTGGTGGCTGTTCGTTGGTGGCTGTTCGTTGGTGGCTGTTCGTTGGTGGCTGTTCGTTGGTGGCTGTTCGTTGGTGGCTGTTCGTTGGTGGCTGTTCGTTGGTGGCTGTTCGTTGGTGGCTGTTCATTGGTGGCTGTTCATTGGTGGCTGTTCATTGGTGGCTGTTCATTGGTGGCTGTGCATTGGTGGCTGTTCATTGGTGGCACACCACTATCATATGCTGATGTGGCACCCGTTTCTCCCTCCTGGGGGCATTTTTGTCCTTTTTGCAGTGGCCGCAAGGTAGAGGCGCATCGGCTGAAGATTATATTTGGTCTGCTGGGATGGCGGGCGGCGGAGCTACACGGGAACCTTACCCAGGCCATGAGACTGGACGTGAGTGTGACTAGTGAGCGCAATGTGACTGTAATGGAAGTGACTGCATGTGGTGCTAGTGCATGCTAGCGATAAGGGCAATTGCTACTTGCACGGTGGGCGGCGGTGGTGCTAGAGATTCCCAGGCCGTAAGAATCTTACCCAGGCCGTTAGACTGGACGTGAGTGTGATGAGTGAGGGGGATGACACTTGACTGTAATGTAAATGTTTGGTGTGATTGGTACTAGTGCCCTGATTCCACTGGTTGCACTTGTTTAGGGTTTGCGAAAGTAAAGTGTTTTATGCCTCCTTCCCTGCCCGTGCCTCCATTCCCTGCCCGTGCCTCCTTCCCTGCCCGTGCCTCCTTCCCTGCCCGTGCCTCCTTCCCTGCCCGTGCCTCCTTCCCTGCCCGTGCCTCCTTTCCCTGCTCATGCTCAGGCCTTGGAGCGATTCCGAACGCACGACGTGGACTTCCTGATCGCCACTGACGTCGCCGCAAGGGTGCGTGCGTGCTCAGTCCAATCAACAAAACAAAACAGAACAAACCAAAAACGCCCTCTCTTTCCCTCTCCCTTCCCCCCCTGGGACGTCTTCTGTATCACAGAATGAGGTCTAACAGTACGAGGTCTTTGTCACTTTCGTGCCTCCTTTGTCGTTTCCTTCTTTGGCTGGCTCGACCATGTTGCTTCTTTCCTTCATCCTTTGCCTCAGTTAATCTCTTCTTTTCAAATATGCAATCTCCTCGTTTCCTCTCTCTTGGCTTTCCTCGTCACATTTCCCTCCTTTGTTTGCATCCCATGCCATTCAGGGTCTGGACATTTTTGAGGCGCCTCAAAAGTCATTTCCCTCCTTTGTTTGCATCTCATGTCATTCAGGGTCTGGACATCGCAGGAGTGCAAACGGTTATCAACTACCACACGCCACGTGAATTGAGACGTCTCAAAAAACGTGTTTTGAGACGTCTCAAAAAACTCCCTCCCTTGTTTGCATCCCATGCCATTCACATTCAGGGTCTGGACATCGCTGGAGTGCAAACGGTTGTCAACTACCACACGCCACGTGAAATCACCAAGTGAGTGAGCGGGATACTTAAAGATCACAAACTATTCCCTCCATTCTTTCCAGGGCCTCAGCCATCCTTTTCCTTCTCTCCTACCCCTCCTAGCCCTACCCTATGGATGGTTATCCATCGTCCCCCAACCGTCTTTCCCACTCCCAGCTCCGTGTGTGTAGGTTGGATGATGCATTTGAAATAAAATGAAAGAAAAAAAAAAAACAGCAACAACAACAACAACAACAACAACTTCCCCATCTCTCCTTGTCCTCTCCTATTGCCGTTTCTCCCTTGATTTCTCTTCCTCTTCTCCCCAGCTATGTGCACCGAGTGGGCCGGACAGCACGAGCCGGGAAGCTAGGATCGGCCGTGACATTCGTGGGGGAGAAGGACAGGAGGCTGCTGAAAGCGATGGTGAGAGCGAGGATTAGGGCGAGGATTAGGGCGAGGGGAGCGGGTGAGATGGGGAGGTGAGGTGGAAGGCAGGAGACTGCTTTTTTTTGTATTAAGATGTGGCAGAATGATGTGATGTAACCTCCTTAGCCCATCACTCCTGTTTCTTCCTGCATCTCCCTTGCCTCAGACGAAGCGAGCAGGCAGGAAGCTGAAGATGTTTTGAGACGTCTCAAAACATCACTTTTATCACGTGGTGGTTTTTGAGAATTCTCAAAAACCAGCTGAAGATGTTTTGAGACGTCTCAAAACATCACTTTTATCACGTGGATATACTTCTTCCTACATCTCCCTTGCCTCAGACGAAGCGAGCAGGCAGGAAGCTGAAGCAGCGGCAGATAGCCCAAGCGGCAGTGGAGCGATGGAGGCAGCGAGTGGAAGGCATGGAGAGGGACATCGCTGCTGTGATGAAGCAGGAGAAGGAGGAACGGGTGCTGAGGAAGGCAGAGATGGAAGCAGTTAAGGTGGGTGTGGTGTGGGATGGTAGTGGGTGGGTGGGTGGGTGGGTGGGTGGGTGGGTGCGTTTTTTACACACACTGTTCTGGTACTTGCTAGTTTGGAACCAGTTTTTTTTCTCCTTGTTCAGCTCTTTTAGAGTTCGAGACGTCTCAAAAAACAACATTCCAACTGCTACTTGCTTCTCATCTCTTCTTCCGCTTGCTCACTCCCTCCCTGCTGCCAAGTCAGGCTGAGAACATGCTGACTCACCGCGACGAGATATTCGCTAAGCCCAAACGCACGTGGTTCCAGAGCAAACGGGAGAAAGAGGCAGTGGCAGAAGCGGCTAAGGCTGCTGCTGACGCTGAGGCTGAGGGTGGGGAGGGCGGCAATGGGAATGGCAGAGGGAAGGGCGGAGGGAAGGTGCTTTCGCTAGAGGAGGTGCAGGAGAAGAGGAGAAAGGAGAAGCTGAAGAAGCAGCGAGAGGTGAGCAGTATGATTCTGAGAGGTGAGCGGTGAGAGGCTGAGAGATGGGAGCAGAAAAAAAAATTAGGGTGGATGACGCACGACTCAAGGCTGGAAAGACAAGAGGCAAGGCACAAGCCTCTGGGTCCCATTCGGTCCTCACTCACTCTCCACTTCCCCTTTCCGTTTCCCATTCCCTTTCCCTCTCCCTCTCCATTCCAGAAATCCCTCCCTAGGAAGAAGCGCAGAAAGCTAGAGGCAGAGAGGCAGGCACAAGAGGAGGAGGCAGAAGCACGAGAATTTGGGCTGGATGATGCATCTGATGGGCAACCCAAGGCTGGAGGAAAGACGAGAGCTGATCTTGCTTACCGCAAGGCCAAGGCAATCAAATCCGCCGAGCGGCTCCGGGCAGCTGGGAAGATCGTCAGCCTGCCCAAGCCGGGCGGCCGGGCAGCTGGGAAGAAACCGAAGCAGCAAACGCCGTCCCGGTCGCGAGAGATGAAGGATTTGTTTCAGACGGATATGGCTAAGGGGAAGGGAGGGGGAGGAGGTTCTGGGGGGGAGGTGAGGGGGAAGGGGAAGGCTGGAGGGACGTTCAAGAGCAAGAAACGGTGAGTCTGTGTGCCGTTGCCATGTTGAGTGAATCTATTCATATGTGCTGCCCTTACCACCCCCCCCACCCCCCCCACCCCCCCCTCTTCCTTTGCCTCTCTTTAGCATTAAATTCCAATCTGAGAGGCTTGATTAGAGGTGGGTGCATAGCTGTTCTGCCTTGTGTATGTGTCACAAGACTCATGATGACTCATGCATGTTAGATGCACTCTGTGATCACTTCACAATTGAGTGCTCTGACTCGAAGCTGATGCATGTGTCAGCCTTTCCTTTGTTTTGCGTCGGGCAGGTACAAGAGGCGGTGAGACGAGATTAGAGATGACCGGGGTGCTTAGGCTGCAGAGGACATTTGATCTGAAGGGCTCATGCAGTTGAAACAAGCGCACCAGGCTGTTGGCTCGTGCGATGATCACAGTTACCGTCAGCCCCCGGATAGAAGCGCCCCTGGGGGTATAAAAAAACACTGTTTTTTAGGGGGTGCGCTTATAATTGAGGAATTTTATAAGAGCCGGCGCTTATAAAATGGCAAAGCAAGTTTATATTTGTTTTACACCAATCTGTACACCTTGTTCTGCCAATTGTAATCGAGTCGAATATATCTGGGGTCGCGAATCTGATTCTCGCGCAACTTACGGTAGCAGGGATGTATTCCCTGCCAACACATGCTGACTAAGCGACAGCAAGTGCTGACTAGACGCGCAGCAAGTGTGATGTGAGTGGGAAAGTGGACCTGTACTTCGATTCCCTGGTAAAGAGAAATTCGTTTCTGCGTTTCGACTGATTTTCAGATTAAAAAATAGACATGCGCTTATAATAAATCAGAATTTTTTAAGGGGTGCGCTTATAATCGAGGACCGGATATAAGCGCCCTCATCCTTTTATAAGCACCGGCGCTTATCCGAGGCCTGCGCTTCTATCCGGGGGCTTACGGTACCGCCGCCAGTCATATCATACGTCCATAACTGTTCATCAAGTCTGCACCTACCCCAACTCTTGTCTGCAGTGTAGTCCATTGAAGCACAAATGCACTGCACCCAGTACTCTTTCAGTCTTGGTACTCTTTCAGTCTCATCGTAAAGCACCCTGCAACAAACTTCCTAAGGATGCTACGCAACTCACAACATGGGACCACCAAACCATACATGCACAACTAGTAACGCTGAATTGTTACCCCATACATGCGACAAGCTCTGAACTCCCGTTCTCGTTCCTCGTCCAGTTCATCTGTGCACCCACCAAACCTAAAAAACTGTAGCATCTCGAGCTCGGAAAAATCTTCGGGCAGACTCTCCAATCTCGCACACCTGTACAGGTCCAGGCTCTTGAGCCGGGTCAGCTGCGCGAAGTTTCCTGGAAGTGAGCGGATGCCGGTGTTTCCAAGATTCAGCTTGTTCAGGCAGGCGAGCTGGGTGAAAGAAGCAGGGAGACTTTCCAGGGCGGTGCAGTCAAAGATAGCAAGCTCCTTTAGCCGGGATAATGCACCGATGCTGGTGGGAAGGGAGGCCAGCTTGGGTGCATGAACGTCCAAGGAGGTCAGATGCCGAAGCTGAGAGATCAATTCCGGCAGCTCATTCAACTCTGGAGCATTCTCTATCTGCAAATGCCGGAGCTGCTTCAGGTCCGCGCCGATGCTGCCTGGAAGCTTCTCGATGTTACCAGCCCTGGAGATCTCCAGGATTCGCAGCTGGGGGAGAGAGGCCAAGGGGAATGCAAGCTGCTCTGTATCTTCTGCCAACACCAATTCCAAATGCTGTAACCGAGGCAATGCACTGGTTAAACTCTTCCCACCCTCCACATTAACCAAATTCAATGTCAGCTTCTTGAGATTCGGTAGCGTAGGAAGGTCCGGCAGAAGAATCGTCTGGTTGTAGTTCCCCAGGCTCAGGGACTCGAGAGAGGACGGCAGGGAGATAGGAGGTCTGTTCAGCCATAGATCATGGTGACATCCAATAATCTCCAGCCGTTTCAGATTGAAAAGAGCATCTAGTCTATCGGGAAGTGACACGAGCTGGCTGCACAACCCAATAGTGAGGGTATCCAGATTAGTCAGCTCTGTCACGGAATATGGAACCTCCCTGAGATTGAAACAGCACTGTATGTGCAGCTGCCGCAGCTGATTCAGCCTCCCCATGCCCTCGTCAAGATTCTCATCCAAACTGAAATCCAGGTCAAGCCTAGTCAATGAAGCCAACTGGGTGAGTGAACCCGGGAGTTGCATCTGATTGAACACTTCTCCCGGAAAAATCCTTCGAATGGCAGCCATTCCCCCCAATCCAACTGGAAGCTTCAATTCCGACTGCTTCACCATGCACAGCGTCTTGAGAGCTCCTAGGCGGCCGAAATTCGCTGGAAGCTGGCGGATTTCGCGGCAACCAACCATGAGCAGTGACTTCAGGGAGCTGAGGTAAGGAAAGGATTCCGGAAGTTCCGTGAGAGGGAGCATGTACATGGTAATCTTTTTGAGGGATCCAAGATGCCCGAATGAGTCCGGGAGGTTGGTCAGAGACATCTGCGCAGCACCAATCTTTTCAGGGCAGATAAGCGGCCGAAGTTGTCTGGCAGGCTGGAAAGATTGAGGCAAGAGGATATATTCAGGCTCGCTAGCTGGGTCAGAGACGTGAAATTCTGAGGCAGCTGCGTGAGTCCTGTGCACCAGCTAAGCGTCAACTCACGAAGACACGGCAAAATCTCTCCAAGGTCGTCCGGAAGCTGGTCAAGAAAGGAACCCGCTATCACCAGCTGCTCCAGCCTGGTGCATGGCAGTGCCGAGGTAAGAAACCAGAAGAAGGGAGAAACCTCTCCCTCGAGTTGCAGAGACTCGAGAAACGGCAGCTGTGAGACGGAAAACGACCCCGTTGATTCCTCTACCTCGGGATCGTAGCTGATGCTCAGGCTGGTGAGCCGCGGCAAGTGGACGAGATTCTCAAGATGGTGAAAGATCAGGTTCAGAGAGGTTATGCGGATCGAGCTGAGAGACGCCAGGGTTGAGAAGCCGGGAGCGGTCAGCGCTGACGCGTCTGGGAGAACGAGAGTGCGGAGCCGCGAGAGACGGAAGAACGAAGCCGGAAATACGATGTTCGGGTGAAGAGCAGATCCAAGGCGATCTAAGGAGATGACCTCCAGCTGCGTGCATCCCTGGAAGAGACGATCCAAGCCGGCTTCGGTAATGGGGTGTAAGTGCTTCCGCTCTTGGATTTCCGCATCTTTCGTGATCCTGCTTCCCACGTGAAGACTTTTGAGTCGACTCAAAAGCCAACTTCGGTAATCGGGTGTAAGTGCTTCCGCTCTTGGATTTCCGCATCTTTCGTGATCCTGCTTCCCACGTGAAGAACCGTTAGCTTAGGGCATGACGAGGCGAGGTGAGAGAGGAACGCGTCGTCAAGGGTTTCCACACTTCCGTCGCACAGATGCAGGTGGGTCAGGTTCGGGAAGCAGGAGACGGCGTTGGCGAGGTCTTGGCGAGAAACGGCGAGATTTTCCCTGACGAGAAGCGTCGAGATGTAACGCTGGGAGAAACAACGCCAGCGACGGCAGACAGAAGCGATGAGGAGACTAAGAGCTGCGTCGGTGAAGGCAGGAGGAGTCGATACGAGAAAATCTTCATCGTTACTGCTTGATCTCTCTGATGAAACTTCACTCCAGTAGTATTTCTGCCTCGGATACAGAGAGTCGCATGCAGAATTGTCATGTGCCGCGTCGTCGTATGTGGCATCGTCGTTTGTAGCATCACCATCGAAAATAGTGGACACTGGTGTCTTGGAGGTATACCATAGAATCCTTATAATCAGGTCATCAGACAGCCGGTGGATGTGCGTACAAGAATCCATGGTTGGAAACTCGGCTCAAATCGATACGCTTTACTGCTGGACACAGAAGCAACTAAACTGAATCACAATAACTACCTGGCATCTATACTAGTCGCTCGAGTGACTGAATCGCTGATGTACGCGGTCGAGGATGTCAAGCCCCCACAGCCATAGAGGACATCCATCCGTCAGTCAGCTACCAGAAAACGTCTACGGTACTCTCGCTAGCTCTCGCTGAAATAATGACGCGCTACGGTCAAGTAGCTGTTGGTGAGCTTTGGAAAGGCGGAAACCGAACTCCTACTTCTCCCGTCACAGCAACACCCGTAGGCAAGTCCATGCTACAGGTCTTGATAACGGTGCGTTGTAAATGATGACACTGCACTTGCTCCAATATGACTTAAGCTTGTAAAACATATGTAGCTGTAGAACATGCGGTAGGTGCGTTTTTGTCCAATCATGCCCTTTGGGGGACAATACATCGCCACAACGTGCTGCATAACTGAGGAAGAACTTCACCAGCATCGCCAGCCATTTAGTGATTGTGGTGGACGCAATTCTCTAGAGATTCATGTGCTCGGAGGGTGTGGAGGTTGCATGGAAGAGTAGGGGAGGGTTAATGTAATACGGTATATGGGCTCCCATTGGCTGTGCAGTCACTCTTGCATGCTTTTAGTGTTGAGGATATGGGCCAAGAATGGATGACTAGAAGCAGTTGGGATACAAATGTGAACCCTATAGTGAGTTGTACCCCATGTGAGCTACCCCACTACAGCCTACCAACAACATTATAGTTTAACATTTAGGTGGATTGGATGGGTACAGTGAAGTCATGCTGCTCAAAAGGATACACATACACTGAGGTTTGATGAGATTAAAATCAAATCTCCACAAGTCACACTTACGGACCAGGCAGCGGCCGGCAGCGGTCAATAGCAACAGCATTCCAGCATGCTGGCTGCATCACATGCCTGCATCCCACTGCCCACATGGCAGTGCGATTCATGCTTGGACAACTTTCAACGAGTCACAGGCATGGCATCGGTCGGCATCAGCAGCATTTTCTAGCGTGCACCTGTGGCATGCCCACATTGGTCCCATGTCAGCACTGTCAGTAGCAGCCCCAGCACCAGCAATGTTTACAGCGGTAGGGTTATCGTCGATTAGAATGGCTACACTGGCACTGGTACCAGCAGCAGTCGCTGAGGCACCGCGATGGATAGGCCCGGGAGATGGTCGCACTGCAAGGCATGCCTCGCACTGAAGCACTATGCCCTGCACGAGATATACACGTGCACAGGGAGAGAGCGAGAGCAAGGGGTTCAGTGCTGCATCAACACTGGTACGGCTGGCATGCGCACACACGCACGCACACACGCACGCTCACACACATCCACACACACACACACGCACACACACACGCACACATGCGCGCGCGCACACACAAATGCGGTGCTTCTCACTTACCCGGTTGATCAAAGTGCAGACATGACATGTCCATGTGTCTTCTCCGCTTGCTCGCTCCTCTCCTCCTGCAGCATCCTCTCTTGTGAAACCACCAGTAACTCCTGTGCTCTGTCCGGTGCACTTCACCCCTCCTGCTGCACCGCCAGCAGCAGCATTGCCACTGCCAGAAATCACCTTTCTACTCCTACAATTGTGCTCCTCAGCCCCACGTGGTCGCTTCCTTGCCCCGCCAGCCTTGCCCACATCCCCCGTTTTAACACCATTTGGAACTTGTACAGAGTCACAACCACCGTTACAGTCACAGCCACCACTGCTGTTGTCATGATCCCTAGACACATCACCCTGCGCATTTTCACTCCTCACCCTCCCTCTGCCTTCCCCTCTTTCATCCCCCTCCAGCCCAGGACCAACAGCACCACCATGACCTTCACCCACAGCCATTCCTCCTCTACCATCATCCCTACCATCGGGTCTACCATCGTTTGCACGCTGCTGTGGCCCATCAACCCCCTCTCCCACTTCCCTTGCGCTCTCCCATTCCTCCTCTTCCTTCTCCCTTGCCCCGCCTTGTCCCCTATTCCCTCCGTCTTCCCCCTTCCCTCCCTTGCTCTCACACCCGCCCCCACACCACACATCATCCCTCATCCTTCTTTCTGCTGCCATAGCAGCTGCCTGCACCGGACTCAACACCCTCATAATCTCACTGTCGCCGCCCAATCGCCGCCCGCCAGCTGGCATCATGATCCGCTGCTGCTGCCGCCTCCGCTCTGCCGCTGCTGCCGCCGCCTTTCTGCTTGCCGCGTCAGCGGCAGACGAGGCAGAAGAAGCACCAGCTACACCACGAGAAGGGGCAGCAGGTGAAATAACCCCAAAAGAAGAAGAACCAGCAGCAGCAGCAACAGCAGCAGTGCCTAAGCGGACTGGGCGGATGGAGGGGTAAGCAGAAGAGCCGAGGCGGTGACCAGAACCCACAAAGGGCGTTCCTGTTATACCGCGTGCTATGAGGTCGTCACACTCCTGCTCCCATGGGGTTGAGCAAGGGAAGGCACAGACAGGAGGGAGAGTGGAAGCTGGGGAAGGAAGCACGGATGACACTGTAGCACAGACGGGCAAACAGTGTCGTGTCACTGTACAATCTTGAGATGCTGTGCTCGTTGTACAGGAGAAGGGAGCACCGAAGCAGACTGACTTTTGAGTCGACTCAACAGACGTGCAAACAGTGTCATGTCACTGTACAATCTTGAGCTGCTGTGCTCGTTTAGCAGCTCAGGATTGGATAGGCGAAGGGGGCACTGATGCAGGCACAGCACAGGCTACTCACTGCATTGCACATTAAGACCTCTCAAAACAAGCCCACTCACTTACCTCATTGAGTTCATCTAGTAGTTTGTAGAACTTGGCGTCGTGGGGCCCTCGTTCGATGTGAGTGAGCTCGTGAAGCAT
Source organism: Closterium sp. Yama58-4 (assembly GCA_947470075.1). Taxonomy (NCBI): domain Eukaryota; kingdom Viridiplantae; phylum Streptophyta; class Zygnematophyceae; order Desmidiales; family Closteriaceae; genus Closterium; species Closterium sp. Yama58-4. Next base: position 264,695 of record CANIUD010000194.1, read on the forward strand.
CGTGCCCAGCACATGCTCGTATGGGAAGAACGAGTCCGGCTTGCCTGCTCAGTCAACCAAGAATTTAGTGATAGAAGAAGACAACGTAGAAGAAGACGAAAAAAAAGAGAGAAGAAGACGAAGAAGAAGAAGACGAAAAGAAGAAAGGAATGGGCGCCTCAAAAGTTGCTGTCAGTCAGCTAGTGTGAGAGCTTGCAGAATGCACGTGAATTGACGCGGTGTAAGCAGGTAACTATGAACAGATGTGAAATATGGTTCCTCGCAGTTCTCACGGCTTGCCTGCGGGTCTGAGACGAATTCGAATCTCCCGCCCTCGGTTTATGTTGAGACCCAAAAGCCGCGCATTGCTTGGACTGTGGGAGGGAGGATTGGGATTGGGACAGTAAAAAGCTAATCATGGCGCGGGTGTGAACGAGAACGATGGAGAGAACGTGAAGTCCGCAGCATAAAGGAAAACGAACTTGCTCGTCATTCGATTCACACCTGAATTCAGAGAGCAGAGGGACTTTCCATTTGCGGCGGGCCATAATCGGCTCCACCTGCTTCGCCACTCGCTCCAGCAGGCTTCTCGCCTCGTCGCTGCGCTTCTGCCGCTTCAGCGCTCTGATCTCCCACACCTTATAAAGACTCGACGATCCCGACGCTCCGCTACCCGCTATCGGTGCCATAATTACACACACAACTACATATACATATAAAGTACCTAATTTATGACATTCAACGCTTAGTAACTGGACAGTTCCGACGTTCCGTTTCCCTCTAATTATGTCGTAACCTTGAAGACTGGTACATACTCTACATCCATAGAATAACGTAGTCGATTATTTCGCGGCGTGGCTTTCTGGAAATCAATATTCTGGGCACAATCGTGTCCCTATCGACAACCACTATCATGTGGCACATGATAAAGAACAAACCCAATCTCGCAGGCAGTACGACTTAGAATCAGAAAGATGCGTGACCATAATAACAAATAACATAGCACAACTCTGACGATGCTCGCCCTTATCAGGGACCGATCTGCTTCAAGCTGACGCCATCTTATGCTGCTGGGTATGCTGCTGGGCTGGGCTTGGGTATCTCATCTGAATTTGATGCATCAAGATCCGTGAATCCCAAGAATCCGTGGGTATGTACGTTTTACCCTCCAGGTTACCTACTTGGGATCGCCAGCTGGTTACCCGCCGGCGCGAGACTCGATTCAGCAGCACGCAGGACCCTTCGCACGATATGACCTTCGTGGCTTCTGACGGACGGGCAGCATATTCTTCTCGTAAGTGTTGGGGCCAACAAGCTGGCCGTCTAAACTAACCCCTCCACTGCACAAAGCAACAAACTTCAAATGTAACTGTGCACGTGTAACGATGACACCATCTACGAAAATGGACGGCTGGAAGCACCTCGATTTCAGGCACGTCTTCTTCTGAAGCCCATCTAATGACCCTGAAACTGCCCCATCAGTCAGCGTCGTGCCGCATGTGAAATTTGGCATTCCAGTCCCATCCGTCCTTCGTGTGACGTGTCACAAGTGTACAACCTCCAGATCCTGACTGCCGTACGATGAAGAAAGATCGTCGGCTCTACTAGTTCGCGATAATTGCACACCCTCTACCATTCTTTCCATAGGTAATAGCCCAGAGACGTGACGGACACCCAGAGATTGTGGGACTTGAATAACCCGAATATTATCTATAAAATGAAACTTGAACTTTGGTGTTCCGAGAGAGGGGTTCGGGTAGTTCGGGTTGCTTTGACATTCCTGTTGCTCCCCACCGATTCGCGAAAGTATGTCGACCTCACCTTAGAATTTCATAAACGTCGGTACCTACCCTTTGGAAACGTTTCAATCAAGGTAAATACCCCAGGGTGTGCGAGGTTGGCTTGCCCAAGGGTTCCACGAGGGGCTGGTTACGAGGGGTTGGAAAACAGAGAGTCGATAATGTTCGCTGATTGTTACTGCATATAAAGACAACAATCAGATGGGTGCGAAGACCATTCACGACAGGACCTTCGTACACGAAGAATGTGCGAAGTTTGCAGGTTGCCGACAGCACCGAATCCTTCACGAAGCCAGCCCGCCATGGCTGTTCCGCCAGTGTTGGCAGATAGCTCAACAATCAGGAGACAACAGACGCCCCTTGCCCCGCTTGCATTGGCTGACACTGACAGCGAGCCAAGCAGCAGGAAACCAGCTCGGAACGGCCAGCCGACTCAGCAGGGCAGGCTTGCAAGCTAGGCTTGATGCACAATTGCTTTTTGGTGATAATTATCTGACACCATTGACTTCCCTAATTTGAGCTAACCTATCAGTTTTGCAGTGACGCTCTTGCATTCACCGTTGTCGACTCATAGATTACTCTCAAAGCGCTAAGGGCACACATTTGCTAAGGCTAATCTCCACTTAGCGCTTGTGAAGCTACGCCTCTTATTTTAACCTCGACAACGCCGCTTACTTATATATCTCGGTCTAATTTCTGACATAGTAATACAATGGCGACTGCGAGTGCAATCCATACAGGTTGCTCGCGGAACCGCACATGGCTGCTTGGTCGAGTCGGGACCCCAGGCCCTAACGATATCTCGTGTCCCACGTCGTTGGTCGAACTCGCGTTCGGCGCGCTTGTCCACGCAGTAAGCGGATACCATTCGCGAGAAGCCGCTAGAATATTGCAACCTTCAGAACCGACAACTGTTTCTTCTGAGACGTCGCAAAACAAAGACGCGGGAAACGCGCTCGCGCAATCCGCGGAACCGTCGGTCGCGAATGCGGCGAAGGAGGCGGAGAAGGCGGAGAAGGATGCGGAGCGATACGGTGCGCGTGTGGCGTGGAAGTGCGAGCGACTGCTTCAAGTCCTCAACGCGTGCCTTTCGGAGCTTGACCCTTGGAATGACGCGGACGGAGACACAGGTATTGATCACCTTAGAAGCACCATGATATACTAATCAGTCTATGATGAAACTCTTCGAAGATAGGGTCCTCACACGTGCCTTTCGGAGCTTGACCCCTGGAACGACGCGGACGGAGACACAGGTATTGTCACCGGATAAGGACCACGGTATGCAAGCCAATCCTTTTTAGGGACTCAATTAATAAACTCCTTAACGCGTGTCTTTTGGAGCTTGTCCCCTGGAACGATGCGGATGGCGACACAGGTGATTTCATCGTACAAGGGAAGCGGTGATATCACGGTTTAGAGGCCTATAATCTAATTTGTGATTTTATTTCGAACCGAAGGCCTTACGTTTTTGTGTGACTTTCCGTGAAAACCCAAAAATAAATAAATAAATAAATAAATAAATAAATAAATAAATAAATAAATAAATAAATAAATAAATAAATAAATAAATAAATAAATAAATAAATAAATAAATAAATAAATAAATAAATAAATAAATAAATAAATAAATAAATAAATAAATAAATAAATAAATCTTACTTTGCCATCTATTTTTTCCATGCCTTTGGCGCGATGCCAGCTCCGTCACAAGCAGTCTATTGTGGATATTTTTACTGTATATTTATTTACCGTAGAACTAGGTAGATACTGTGTAAAGGTGATTTGTGCTCGTATGGTAAACGTGCAGGTGCCACAGCTACTGCGTTTGTGTTCGCTCTTTAATCTCCATCGTTCTTTCGCTTGTTTCTTGCAGACGACTATAATCGCAGCGTGATTGGTCAGAGCCACATGTCTTCCTCTATAGTCACCTCCAGTTCTATCGCCAGCAGCAGCGCGCGCGGCAGCAGTATGTGCGGCGGAAGCAGGGGGGTCCTTAGCAGCAGCGCCACCCGCCCATACCGCCCGTCCACGGGAACAGGCGGAGGGGCAGGCGGAGTAGGCGGCGGGGGAGGCGGAGGAGGGGGAAGGATCACTGGCATTGCGAGGGCGGTTAGTTTAGGGAATGATGTGGGGACAGTGGCTGTCCCCGTTATTGGCAAACAGCAGTTTCAGCAGAAGTCTGGCGGGACAACTCCTGGCGGGAGCAAGGGCACGTCCCCGATACACAGTGCAGACGGTCCCGTTATAAGGACGGAGCCTTTCAGTAGAGCGGGCGCTGCTGCATACCTGCAACGGTTCCATTCTCCCCAGGTGGCCTCCCCTGCTCCAGCAGGAGCAGCAGCAGCAGCAGGAGCAGGAGGAGCAGGAGCAGGAGCAGGAGGAGCAGCAGCAGGAGCAGCAGCAGGAGGAGCAGCAGCAGCAGCAGCAGGAGGAGCAGCAGCAGCAGCAGCAGGAGGAGCAGCAGCAGCAGCAGCAGGAGGAATTGCCGACACCCCTCCTCGCATGCACGTCCGCCGTCGATCCGCGGACTTGCGTTCGAACCTCTCCCTGTCGCACTCCTCCTCCGTCCCTGATGGTTCCACAGACTCCACAGCCCCTACCCTGGCTAGAGCTGGAGGATCGGGTCCTATCATGCCCCATCTGCCCGCTTCTGCTTCCGTCCCCAGTGGAAGGGGAGGGGGAGCGGGCGGGGCAGGGGGAGGGGGAGGGGGAGGGGGAGGGGGAGGGGGAGGGGGAGGGGGAGGGGGAGGGGGAGGGGGAGGGGGAGGGGGAGGGGCAGGGTCTTCAACGAGTAGTCCGGGCCGGGATTGGTCGGAGCAGCTGTCTGTGACTGACGCGCCTTTCCTGCCTGGTAGGTGCCAGCCAGCCACCCCCTGTATAGACTTGTCACCACGTCCCTCTTGCGTTGACCTCCTTCCAGCCTTCCCCTGCGTTGTCCCCACTCCCGACCTCACAGCGTGTCCCTCATTGGTAATAGAGTGGAACGACCTCTTGCCCTCACCGTCTTTGCTTCTAGCTCCCCTCCCTCCTCACCTTCCCTCTCAGGTTGTTCCTGCTTCGACCTCACAGCGTGCCCCTCTCTGGCGTTGGAGTGGAACGACCTCTGGACCCTCCTCATCAACTCCGTCCCCATCTCCCTCCCCCTATCTTTGCCCCCGCTCCGCCCTCTCCCTCCCTCTCTCTCCTCTCTCACAGGTCCCTCCTGCTTCGACCTCACAGCATGCTCCTCTCTCTCATTAGAATGAAACGATCTCTTTCCCTCACATTCTTCGTTCCGCACTCCCTCCCTCATCTTCCCTCTCAGGTTCTTCCTGCTTCGACCTCACAGCGTGCCCCTCACTGGCGTTGGAGTGGAACGACCTCTTCTTCGCCGTACAGGACGCCATGGCTGCTTACGACACGCTGCTGCTGGCGCCGCTGACCACTGGCGTGCTGCCACGTGGCAGCGAGGTGAAGGAGCTGCAGCAGATGGTCGATGAGCTGGCAGGCATGGCCCGGGACAGGATGAACGGCTCAGATGAGGTGAGAAATGATGATGAACGGCTAAGATGAGGTGAGGGGGAGTGCGTTAGTGAAGTTCTGGATGGAAGCACCCAAAGATGCTGCTGGGTTTTTGTTAGAATTCTCAGCACCGTCTATTTGGCCTGCGGGTGTAGCACGATGACTTTTGAGTCGACTCAGAGGAAGATTCTGCTAGTCTGTCTCATTGGCCTGCGACATTCCAAAGCATTTCCAAACATTTCCCCCTTGTTTCTCCTTTTCCCCTGTTTCCCCCTCCCCCACTCCTCTCCCCGTTTCTTCCCTCTGTCATCCTCCTCTTCCCCTTCCTTCCCCTCCTCTCTTTCAGGGCGACGCTCGCCGCTGCCCCCTGCTGCTAGTGCGCCTCTTTGCTCTGCGGGTGAAGCATGAGACACTGCAGCTGCTGACCGTGTTTCCAGAGGCTAAGGAAGAGGAGCAGCAAACACCAGAGGAGGGGGCAAAGGGAGAGGATGGGGAAACGAGGAGAGAAGGTGGAGCGGGGAAAGTCGAGCAGGCAGCAGAGACAGCAGCGAAAGCAGAGGCAGAGGCATCAGCAGAGGCAGCAGCAGCAGCAGTATCACAAGGGACCTCAATGGCAGAGAAACGTCAGCAGCAGTTGAAGCAGCTGCTAACACTCCAGCAGGAAGCTGCCTCATCTCTCCTCTCAGAGATTTCAGACGAGATAGAGGAAATCTTCTCAGCCTGTAAAGGCTCTCTGTACGGTCTCGGCATTACCCATGCCCGCTCCCTTGCCCGCCTCTCCCTCCTGGGAAAGGCCGTTCGCGCAGCAGCAGAAGGGGCAGGGGAGGAGGATCTCACGGTTCTGATGGATAGTCAGGAGTTGGGCGGGGTTCAGAGGAAGGTGGGCGGAGAGGCGGTGGGGGCAGCTGGGGAGGGTGTATCTGCGTGTAGGGATGGTCTGGGGGAGGTGGGATCTGGTGCAGGGGTAGGTGGTGGGAGGAAGGAGGTGCCTCTGCTGGTGTGCCCTCAAAACGACTGGGCTAGGCTGAGTGCTGAGTGTGACAGTAACGAAGGGGGCGTCTTAAAGGAGGTGATTGTGTGGGAGGACGGAATGGGAGAGCTGCGAAGCCTGTTCAAGTCAGCAGCAGCTGCCACTGCTGCCGCCACTGCTGCTGCTGCTGCCGCGGCTCCTAGTCCAGCTAGTGCCGCTGCTGGTGGGTTCAGTAGCGGGATGCTGTCAGGGAAGGATGAAGGGGAGGAGGGTGGGTACAGCAGCAAGGAGTTATCGCCCCGGTCCCCCAGAGGCCCCTTGGCTCGAGATGACGAGAGCAGGAAGAGCAGCAGCGGTGGCAGCACCGCTGGCAAACCGGCAGCAGCCTCACGCGGAGCTTTTAATCATGGTAATCACGCTTCTATGCATACTGCTCTTTGTGTCCGTCTACCCTGTTACTCGTGCTTTTACTCTCCTGCTTATCCTACTGACCACCCTTGGTCTCCCCCATGTACTCACTCCCCTCACCATGCAGGGGCGTCTTTTTCCATGGCTCAAAGCACCACTCGCCCCAACCAGCGTCTGTGCTCACACATGTTGAGGCACCTCAATAATAAGCCCCTCTACTCATCCATCTATTCACCCTTCGCCTCACCCATTCTCCTCCCCCATGTACTCACTCCCCTCACCATGCAGGGGCGTCTTTTTCCATGGCTCAAAGCACCACTCGCCCCAACCAGCGCCTGTGCTCACACATGTTGAGGCACCTCAAAAATAAGCCCCTCTACTCATCCATCTATTCACCCTTCGCCTCACCCGTTCTCCTCCCCCACCAACTCACTCCCCTCACCATGCAGGGGCGTCTTTTTCTATGGCTCAATGCAGCACTCGCCCCAACCAGCGCCTGTGCTCGCAGATTTTATTAGATCGCATATCAGATCTGATTTGGTACACCAAGTGGGTGGGGTGTAGCGACCCAGACGATCTCCCCCTGGCGTGTATCCCCTCTGTAGTGCCGGTGACTATGCTTCTTAACGAGTTGGGGGCTCCCAGGTCTAAGGAGTCCGATCTGCTCATGTGTCACCGCTCTGAACTCCTCCGTCTCGTGCTCCCGGATTTTAGGCAGAAAGTGCAGATGCGATTGGTGGAGAGGGAGTTGGGTTGGATGAGTGAGGGCGGTGGGGTAGGAGGAGGAGGAGGGGTAGGAGGAGGAGGAGGGGGAGGAGGAGGAGGGGTAGGAGGGGGGAGAGCAGCAGCAGTGAACGTTAGGGTTTCCAAATCCGCAGCTGCGGCCGCTGCTGCCGCTGCCTCTGCCGCTGCTGCTGCCGCTTCAAGTGGTGCCGGCACACCCACTGGCCGATCCCCCTTTCCCGGCACCCCCACCACCCCCTCTGCTGCTGCTATAGCAGCCCAACGGGAAGGGAAAATGGGCGGGCAGATTGGCAGTACCATATTGGAGAGCGGCCGAAGCGATGCCACAGGTTCGGACGGCAGCAGCTTCAGCTTCGGGAAGCTGTCCGGCCGTGCCTCCGACCGAGCCTCCGACCGAACCTCCTGCCCGACCCCGGGCCTGGCACAACCCGGTGCCAACCCTTGGGCACGCATGGGCGGGCCCTTTGGAACAGGCTCGGGAAGCATGGGCATGGGCATGGGGATGGGGATAAGCATTGGAGTGATGGGTGCAGGGCTGTCGCGGCAAATCCCTTTGGAGGAGATTTTAGCAGCTACAGACTCGTGGGATCCGAGGAGGAAGCTTGGAGAGGGCGGGTTCGGATGTGTTTATAGAGGGGATGCTGCTAACGGGGAGGTGTGGGCGGTGAAGCGTGCAAACACGGTTTTCTGACGAGCAGCTTGAGGAGTTTGAGAAAGAGGTGAGAATTTGTGGAATGAGCTATGTGTCAACTTTCGAGGCGTGCGTGAAGTATGAGTGAGGTGTGGGAGAGGTGAGGTATCAAGGTAAGCATCAAGAGCTGCTCCGATGCTAATGGAGAGGTGTGGGCGGTGAAGCGTGCGAACACGGTCTCGGATGAGCAGCTTGAGGAGTTGAAAAAGAGGTGGGAGTCTGTGGATAGGGTCCATTACCACTCCTTGCCACTCCTTGCCACTCCTTGCCACTCCTTGCCACTCCTTGCCACTCCTTGCCACTCCTTACCACTCCTTGCCACTCCTTACCTCTTTGTACCCTCCTTACCTCATGCCTGCTCTGTCTCTTCATCCTTTGTACCCTTGCACCTGTGTGCCGCTCCCTTCCCCTCCCTCCCCCTTTCCCTCCTCTCCCTCTCTCCCTCCCCCTCCTCTCCTTCCTCCTCCCTTCTCCCTCTCCCTCTCTCCCTCGCCACTGCATGGCCCACCAGCACCTGGTGCGACTCATAGGCTTCTGGGCGGACTGTGACGAGCGCATTCTCGTCCACGAGTTCATGCACAGCGGCATGCTCTCCTCCCCTCCCACCTGCACTGCTTCTCATCACTTGGTACCCTTGCTTCTGTGCGCTGCCGCTCCCCTCCGCTTCTCCCTCTTCTCCCTCCTTCCCCCCTCCGCTCTCCCTTCTCTTCTCCCTCCCTTTTCCCTATCACCCCCCCTCTATCCAGGTGTCATTCATGAGTCGCATGGCCCACCAGCACCTCGTGCGACTCATAGGCTTCTGGGCGGACTGTGACGAGCGAATCCTGGTCTACGAGTTCATGCACAACGGCATGCTCTCCTCGCGCCTCCACCGTACCTCCTCTCATCTTGCCTCCTCCTCTGAAGCCCACGCCAAAGACAACAAGCCGTTTTTCAAGCTCTACCCGACTTCTGCCTCCACCAGCAAGGCCACTTCTGCTGCTGCTCGTGGATCTGACCTCCCTCCTCCTCTGACGTTCGACGAGAGAGTGAGCATCGCTGTAGGGGCGGCGGAGGGGCTTCGGTATCTGCATGATTTCGCTGCCGATTCTGTGATCCACCGCGATATCAAATCAGATAATATCCTCCTCACCGATAAGCTCCAGGCAAAGATTGCGGATTTTGGGCTGCTGAAATCGGCTGATCTGGGAGGACCAGGAGGGGGGTGGTTCGGGGGTAAACCACACGCGACTCATGGGTACCCCGGGGTACTGCGACCCTGAATACTCGAAAACCTACATTGCGTCGGCTAAAAGTGATGTTTATAGTTTTGGCGTGGTGCTTTTGGAGCTGATTACAGGGCAGCGGGCGATTTTATCTGAGAATAGGAAGAAGGGAATTGCAGGCAGCATGGCGGCACTGCTGTGGCTGAGACCGGGCGTGGGGGGAAGACGCAGCAGCAAAAGGAGATGGAGATGCTTGGCTTTAAGAAGAACAAGAAGTCGAGTATGCGAGCCATCACGACGCTCGTCAGCTGGGTGAGTCTTTCGGTTGTTGTGATTATTGTTTGTCTTATTTCTGTCTGTACTGTCACTGCCGCACGATGCTGGGCTTCAAGAAGAGCAAGAAGTCGAGCATGCGAGCCATATCGACGCTCGTCAGCTGGGTGAGTCTGTACTTTGATTGTTGTTATTTCCGTCACCGTTCGTTACTTTAGCACAACACTTCCTAAAGTTTTGGCGTAACATTGTAGATTCAGAATCTTCCCTCGTATCCCTCTCGTCCTTCAGGCCATGCCTTTGATCGCAGCAGGAAAGCTCAAGGCCGTAGTAGACCCTGCCCTGGAAAACAACTACTCCTGCTCAAACCTGTCGACTCTACGCTGTCCCTTGTCTCCCTCTTGCTAGCCCGCTCCTTTCCTTCCTTCCCCTCCGTCCAGGCCATTCCTCTGATCGCAGCAGGCAAGCTCAAGTCAGTGGTCGACCCGGCCCTCGAAAACAGATGCTCCTGCTCATACCCCTGCTCAACTTTGTTCCTTTGCTCAACTCCCCTCACATTCGTCCGTCCAGGCCATTCCTCTGATCGCAGCAGGCAAGCTCAAGTCAGTAGTCGACCCAGCCCTCGAAAACAACTACCCACTGGGAGCAATGAAAGCCCTCGCCAGCGTAGCAGCCATGTGCGTCCAAAAGAGTGCCGCTCAGCGGCCGACCATGGCTGAGGTGGCGACTCGCCTGTCTGCCATCCAGCACAAGGTGCAAGACCTGCATATCCAAGGAGAAGAGCCTAAATACAATTTTCAGCCCACACTTGCCGGCCCTTTACCTACTTCTGCCTCTACTGGTGGTGGTGCTGCGGCTGGTGGTGCTGCTGCTGCTGCTGCTGGTGCTGTTGTTGCTGGTCGGTGGGGGAGTGGGGGAGGAGGAGCGGGTGGGGGAGGTGGAGGAGGAGGAACAGGGGGGTCTGTTTCAGGCAGTAGCAGGAGTTTCAATCGAACTGTATCCGCTCCTGCTCAGAGGGTTGATGAGGCAGGGGGTGGGAGTGGGAAGGAGAAGAAGAAGCATCGGTATCAGGAGGTGGGTAGACCAGCAGGGAGCAAGGAGGGGACGGGAGAGAGTGGGAAGGAGGGTGCTCTTGGAAGGGATGGGAAAGGCAAGGGGCTGTCGCGGCGGGGATCGACTAAAAGCGCGAGTAAAACCAATCTTCCTCTTCTTTCGGCTGGTGATGCTGTAGAGTTTAGCTCGCAACATGTTACAAACAGATACATGGCTGGGGGGGCTGGGGGGTTTTAACTGTATCTGTGATTTGTTGCACATTACCACATCGCAACATAGTGTGTAACGGCCCAATATGAAATCCTCAAGATGTGCATAGCAGTGGGAATGCACCTACTGTTGGAATGAAACGGAATGTGGTGGTGACGGTGTCTCATATAAAACCATAAAATGTTGTTGAAATGTATACAACCGAGATGCACCAAGGGGTGGCACTTCAGCAGTTACGGTATTCATACGGTATGGTAGACACAAGAGCAGTCCCAAGCGAGCGATGCATTTTGGATCTTCTGCCTCTCCATTCTCAATCTCCTTCGTATACTGATGCCAGGGTGTGTTTCTACACCTCGTATCAGACACACCTCGTTGTCAGAGGTCCACTGGCGATCCCCGATTGATAATAGGGAAGGGTTGCTTGCACGTTGGCCTGGAGGGTTATGGGCGCACTCACCCGCTACACAAAAAAAAAAACAAAAACAAAAAAAAAAAACAAAAAACAAAAAAAAAAAAACAAAAAAAAAACTTTTATCCCAGTTGTTAGTGGCTGGGATTCTGACATGTTATGAGGGCGGAAATCTCGAATTCGAATCCCAGTGTGTGCACCTCGGGCATCCCAGTACGAAGGGGTGTCACAGGTCCACTGGCGATCCCCTAGTGGCTGGGATTCTGACAATGGTATCAGCTTCTCGTTGTTAAACGCGTTTTAGTGTGTTCGACTGCGCTTGGATGCGTTTTAGTGCGGTTCGACGCGAATCTGATATGAAGTTGTTTGACAAGAGGCTGTAAGAACACGCCCTCATTTCAACCGCCTTGTTCCAAAGGGTTCCAAAGGCTTTCTCCATGTTCCAAAGGGTTCAAAAGGTTTTCTCTCCGTGTTCCAAAGGGTTCCAAAGGTTTTCTCCATGTTCCAAAGGCCTGGCTTTGTTGGCGGTGTCCCCCGGCTTGTTAGCTTTATATCTATATGTAACTAGATTACTGCTAGATTAGAAGTGTAGTATCATGTAGATTTTCCTGTAGTGTTCTGATCACACTACATATAGATATAAAGCTAACAAGCCGGAGGACACTGCCAACAAAGCCAGGCCTTTGGTGGTGTAGAATAGAAGTGTAGTATCATGTAGATTTTCTCTTGGTGGTGTACCCCCCTTCCCACCTTCCTAACTCTATATCTTGTATCTTTCCTATCATTGAACTCCTCTTCTTTGGCCAACTCCCTCTCGCTACTCTGCTTCAAACCTAAACCAAGGTTCTAAGTTACTATGTGATTCTAACATGGTACAGAGAAGTTAAAGATCCTAAGGACCAGGTTTTTTTTTTTTTAGACATGGCTGCTACAGCACCTGCAAAGGCGCTCGCTCGTTGCCCGCCCTGCACTACCCGTCCCGTCGCGTCGCGCCCGTCCCATCCCGTCCCCTTGCGGCCGTCGCGCCTGCCCGTCCCGTCGCATCTCGCCCGTTCCGTCCCGTCCCCACGTCGCGTCGTGCCTGCCCGTCTTGTCGCATCGCGCCCGTCCGTCCCGTCCTGCACGTGCGCCGGCAACCATCGCTAGAGCCAGCGCCAGCGCCCAGCGCCAGCGCAAATGACTGCGCCAGCGCCCAGCGCCAGCGCCCAGCGCCAGCGCAATGACTGCGCCAGCGCCAGCAGCAGCCCACCCCCCCCCCCCCCCCCCCCCCCCCCCCCCCCTCTTCCGCAACTTCCGCCGTGGGGGGGGATGTGGGGGTGGCGGGTGTGAGCAGCCAGCAGTTTGTCCCTCCCCTCCCTCTTCCTATCTCCTTGCAGCACTTGTTGCTGTGTGGTGGGGGGGGAGGAGAGAGGTTCAAGGGGTGGTGAGAGAGGTGGAGAGAAAGAAAGAGAGAGAGAGAGAGAGAGAGAGAGAGAGAGAGAGAGAGAGAGAGAGAGAGAGAGAGAGAGAGAGAGAGAGAGAGAGAGAGAGAGAGAAGAGAGAGAGAGAGAGAGAGAGAGAGAGAGAGAGAGAGAGAGAGAGAGAGAGAGCGAGAGAGAGAGAGAGAGAGAGAGAGAGATTCTTCTTTATTTTTCTCGTTTCGTTTCTCGTTTCGTTTCTATCCGTCGTATCTGGGCTGTGGTCGCCCCTCGTCGCGCTCACCGGAGAACATTGTGCACTCCTGACAGCAAATGAAGCACACAGTATCGAAGCTGGAACCGAACTATCAGAGTTGACTCGAAGCGACACTGGCAGATGGAAAGCATCTGGATCGTCGGCGTCAAACGATATCGGCAACTGTAAAGGCGAAGGAAATGGCGGGAACGGTTTCGTAACTGTTCGAGTCGCACGGTTGGGTTTGAATTCGAATAAGGGAATGTACCCCTTAGAGTACATGGCTAGCTAGGTCGCTTCGTATTCCCCTGTACTACTACTTATATGCTCATGTTTGTATGTTTTAATCATCTCAATCATTTTACATTCACTCTGAATTGAGGTCAAGGGCCCACCACCAACTGCACGACTCTATGCTTACTTTCCCGAGACGATCCTAGGTCACGATCAACTTTTTGATTGCAGCATGGCATGAGAGCTACTCGGGAATCCTTTGCAACGCCACTACCGAAATCATCGGCGAATTAAAGTGGCGTCTGGCACACGCTCACGCGTAAGAAAGACCGGAGGATCTGGAGGTCAAACGAATCTGACGGTTGAAGCGCAACCCAACCCGGTTGCGACAAACGAGGCGATGACAACCATTGGCACCGCGGTCCTCGAACAACTGCTTCAGCGACTCACGAACTTGGAGCAAGGACTCCAAACACTGCGGAATGGCGACGCGGGAACATCTTCCCAACCCTCTCAACCAGCCTCGAACGTCCATAATACCGCCCCGCACACCTTCTCCCTCGACACAAATGGCTCAACTCCCAAGACTCCCCGTCCCAGCGAAGAAGCAATTCTCTCTGCGCAATCAAGGTTTCTCAGCATATCAAAAATAAAGACAAGTGTGTGCTTTGACGGCAGAAACTTCCATACCGGAGCTTCGAGCTGGAGCTGCTACTACAAAACGCGCACAAACCCACTATCTTGACAGGAGCTACGCCGGGCCTGCAGAAGATACCGCCGACGCCAGGGCGCAGTGCTTCAATGAATCGCTGATGACGAACGGCAACCTGCTCAGAACATGTCTCCGGCGGAGCAGCTGAGCATTCAATCATACAAGACATCGTCTGCTCCAGCCCTTGACGCCTGGCGGCACCTAAACGGACGGCGTGTACCAACCGAAGGACTCCGTTTCTTTGAGTCGCCTGCTCCAGCAGCTACTGGAGACAAAAATGGCCCCAGGGGAGAAGGCCAACAGCTACATCAATCGGTGTCTGAGCTTACACAATCAAATCGTGGAATTGGGGAGCACGACCTCAGAGGAGATCTCTGTGAACACCGTGCTCCTAAGGCTCGACCCAGGGTGGCGACCTTGTAAGGCGCTTCTCCGACAGCAGGGGGTCATCTTGGAGGCCACCCTATGCGGCACCCTACTCGTCGAACGGAGAGACATAGACCAGCAGCGACCAGCGCTGCGACGAGAAAGGGAACGCCTCGCCTTCTACGCGGACAACACAAAAGAGCGAAGGCCGCGGCGCCTTTACTGCAAAGTCTGCAGAAATTTTGTGCACCTGGCAGATCGATGCAAGTTCCGATATCGCCCTCGCTAGACCAATCCGAGCACCTGGTCCGGCCGACAAGACGCACGATACGATACGCGTCCAGCCCAGGGGTACCAGCCCCCATCGTGCAACCTGAACCCAGCGGTTCAGCATCAGCAGCAGCAGCTGTCACTGCCTGGCCCAGTCCGCAATGTCATAGGGAACATGACCATGACGGGCGGATCTCGTCGTCCCCGCGAGCGCACACCGTCTCCGGAGCCAGCACGTCACCCAATCGGGGCATTCACGGAGAACAACACGTTCAGCACGCGCCGCGATTTCAACGACGACGACGAACAAGACTGGAACCTGCCAGTCCCGCTGGTTGAAAGCCCCCCGCACGTACCAGATTCGCGGGCGGCACCGATCGATTGTATCTCGCGCGAACAATTCCTAAAATTTGACACACCACACATCGACACGCCGCGATTGGCACTGCTCGCACGTGACGACAACAAGCACTACAATACCTTGTACCTGGACAGCTGCTGCGGCCAGCACATGGTGGGCTCCGAGCGTTTCGTCTCCAACGCCGTCCCAACCCCCACGGTCACCTATGTCACCGTGGCCAACAACAACCGTCTGCGCGCAAGCGCGCAAGGAATCGTCGTGCTCAAAGCACGCGGAAGCCGCACGCACATCACGCTCAACGATGGGCTCATAGTCCAGAACCTGCGCTTCAACCTGCTATCCGCCGCTCAACTCATAGATTGCAGCGTCGAACTCAGCACGGATCCTCGCACACGCGACATCCTGCTGTACTACCCATCGCTGACAAAACCACGTAGGCAGATTTGACGAGCGCACTCCGAGAATGGGGTGTACATCATCGACTTCGACATTCCCGACTACAGCAGTGATTCGAACGAGCTGCTTGATCTCGTTCCACTGCGCTTCGAGCACATTCATCGCTCGGACTGGAAACACCCTGACGGACAACCGTGGGTACCACATCACCCTCACCCACGCGAGCTGGCGCTACACGGCCCTGACCCCGACGGCATCTGCCGGGTTTGTCACACGCCCACTGCCTCAACAAGCGCCATCACCGGCCGCGGCCTTGCCGCCATCGCCGACGCTGAACGAGCCATGCCACCTGAAGAAGGGATGTCAGCACTGGAGCTGGAAGTCGCTTCTCACCACGTCTTCGGCACCGACCAGAGCCCACTCGCAGGCTCCCCCTCCCAGCGGCTCGAAACCATCCTACGCAGTCAACGTCGCGGAACCCTCGATGCACGCGGCGTGGCGCGTCCCTATAGTAAAGAGGAGTTCCTGAAGCTCTACCCCCACTGGCGCGACCCCACGACGGAACTAACTGTGGAGCAAGAAGAAGAGCTGGCGCGTCGCAAAGCCGAAGAACTATGCCAGAAGAGCCTCGCTGAAGATTGCGGGACATTTGCCTGTGGTGCTTGGGGAGCGGAGGAAGAAAGCGCCTCCAATGAAGGGGGGTGGGGAAGCGCTGGCGGATGGGGAACGAGCGACACTGGCGGTTGGGGCGCCGCCACTGGCGGCGACACTAGCGGATGGGGCACTTCCGGTGAAGGGTGGAGTGCTTGGCGAGGAGAACAAAGGGGGGAAGAAGAGACTGTAGAAGCCGAACCGCGCGTTGTTCCCCTCGGCCGTCCTCCTCGTCTTCCCGCACCTCCGCTGCCACCACCTGACATCCAGCCGCACCGCGATCCCTGGGACACCATCGATTGGGGCAACGAACCGTCGACCCCGCGCCGCATAGCCTATGAAATAGCTCCCGAGCTGCACGAGCCCACCTTCATCCCTGGCACGATTCCCGGCACCAACATTCCTCTCTCCGTCATTCTCGACAGAGAATTCTTGGCACTCATGCTGGCGACGGCGAGCGACGAAGACGAAGATGAAGAAGCAGCAGCAGTACCTGCCCCAGTGCCAGAAGAAGATCCCGAGACAGTGCGCGAGCCCTACATACGCACCTCCGGATTTCGCGCAAACGACGACCTTTGGCACCAGTGCCTCGGTTACCCCTCGCGCGCAATGCTGAAAAACTGCATCGACGCAGGCGTGTTTGCGCCCAGCGCTCTCCTGCGCCCTGACGGCACCGAAGTGAGAAGCACGTCACACCCGCGCAACTGCACCATCTGCCCCGAAGCTGCGCTGAGCCACCAGCCATTCCCGCTGCTCGAACCCGGAACCAACCGCTACCCCAAGCTGCACAAGGTGTATAGTGGCTTTCTGAATGTGGGGCATTGCGGAGTCAACGACGAGCTGTACACGCTTACCTTTGTTTACGCTGGGACACGCTACGTCTGGGTTGTAAATATGGAAGCACGCAGCAGGGCATACGAGGTCTTCCGCCTCTGGCAGGCGCACGCGCGGCGGCACTCCGAGAAGAAGCTGAAAATTTGGCAATCGGATGGCGCAGCGGAATTCAGAGGCAAGGAGCTGCAAGAATACCTGGCGCAGAAGTTAATCGAGCATCACATTTCCCTCCCGTACACACACCAGCAGCAAGGCGTAGCTGAGCAAACGAATCGCACACTCATGACAAAGGTGTGGGCGCTGATGAAGCAATCGAAACTTCCGCCGATATATTGGACGTACGCGATGCACCACGCCGTGCGGGTGCATAACCTGCTTTCAACCACCCCCATAACCGACAACCTGTCCCCGCATCTGAAATGGACGAGAACGAAAAGGGACACCTCCATGCTCCGCATGTGGGGGTGCATGGTGCAGTACCGTCCGCTGACATCAACCATCAGGAAATTTGCAAGCCGCGCGCACTGGGGAATCCACCTCGTCATTAGCCACGAGCACAAGGCATGGATCATTCTAGATCTGCTCAGCCAGAAGACCACTCATGCGCGCGACGTCATATTCTACAAGCGACTCTTTCTCGACCGATTCTGCGTGAACGAGCGCACAAAGGCGATCCGCGCTTACGCCAACGACGGGCATAGCTACGCAACACCCGAGTTCGAAGCAGCTGCGGCTATCCTGGAGCAAGACACCAGGGGCAAATTCGCAAGAGGCGATTGCCATAGCAGCGATGACTACGAAGACTCCCCTGGGGGAGGAGTAAGTGGAGCAGGAGGAAGCAGCAAAGGCACAGCACCGCCAGCACCGCCTGAACCAGAGAGCGACGACGATGACGTGCAGGAGGTTATCCTGCAGCATCGCCATGACAACACTGTTTCAGGGCTGCAACTTCTCGGGCTCCACACCGCCACTTCAACCGCGCCACGCGTCATCGAGCCAAAGAATCTGCGCCAAGCCCTCACGGGACCACACAACAAGGAATGGCGCGAGGCGATGGATGCGGAAATCAAGGCGCTCGAGTCTCGCGACACATGGGTGCTCGTCGATGGAGCATCAATCAAAGGGAGAAGGATCCTTTCGGGGAAATGAGTTTTCCACGTGAAAACCGCAGCGGACGGCACGATCGAGCGATTTAAGGCACGATGGGTCGTGCGCGGCTACGATCAGAGGCACGGCATTGACTTCGACCAGACATTTGCGCCGGTCAGCCGCCACACCTCCGTGAGAATTCTGCTCGCAATCGCTGCCGCAAGACACCTCCCGCTGCGCCAAATCGACGTGAAGAACGCGTTCCTGTACGCGTTAGTAGATGCGGTCATTAACGTGGAGCAGCCGCACACGTACGGCGAAGGGGATTCGCATGTGTGCCAGCTACGAAAGTCCCTCTACGGGATCAAACAAGCACCAAGGCTCTGGCAGCCATACCTACACAACATCGTGCTTGAGATAGGCTTCAAGCAGCTGCCCCATGATCCTGGGATGTACCGCCACGATTTCCGCGGGGATTATATTCTGCTCTCAGTCTACGTTGACGACTTGCTTTACACAGGGTCGAGCAACGAGCTGCTTGAGCAGTTCGAAAAGAATCTGGCGGGACGCGTCGACATTACCTGCAACCACGACGTGAAGTAGTTCTTAGGACTCAATATCTCCTACGTGCCAAAAGCTATTCACCTCTCAGCGGCAAAGTATGCAGAGGAACTTGGCAAACGCTTCAACATTGCGCCAGCACCACTCTCCACACCTTGACGCACTCTCGGACTGAACCACAAACCCGATAACAAAGCCATGTCATCTGCTGGAATCCCGAGTTACCAACAGCAGTTGGGTTGCCTTCTCTTTGCCTCAGTGACATGCAAACCTGATCTTTCATACATCGCGAGCCAACTAGCTCAGTACTCCCGCAAACCAACGGCTGAGAACCTTCTGGATCTGTAGCGCACTCTACAATTCTTCATCTCCACACCCACGATCAGACTTTGCTACTCAACAGTGCCAACCCCATCCTTCAACCTCATCGGCTACGTGGATGCCGATCACGCAGCAGACCCCGACAATCGACGGTCCAGGACTGGGTTCCTGTTTCGCCTCGAGCCAACAGGACCAATCTCATGGAACTCGCAGAAACAGGAGCTGGTTGCCCTGTCATCGGCCGAAGCTGAATTCATCGTCGCGACAGCAGTAGTTCGCGAAGGGCTCTACCTGTAGGAACTTCTGCAAGAAGCGAAAATTCCAACTTCGCCAACCTTTCGCCTGCACTGCGACAACCAGAGCGCGATCCGAATCGCGAACAAGCCTAGATTCCTCAACCGCACCAAACACATTGCGCTGCGGTATTTCTTCGTCAAGGACGAAGTGGACAAGGGGAAAGTTGACTTGACCTACTGCCTGACAGGTGACATGGCAGTCGACTTCCTTACGAAGCGATTGCCACGTCAGCAGTAGCAGCACTGCTCTGAACTCAGCGGAGAGGTCAAACGGGTCTAGTCGAGCTACGGTCAGGAGTGAAGGGGGGTGTTACGAATGGTAAACTAAGAAGAACATTGTGCACTCCTGACAACAAATGAAGCACATAGTATCGAAGCTGGAACCGAACAGTCAGAGTTGACTCGAAGCGACGCTGGCAGATGGAAAGCATCTGGACCGTCGGCGTCAAACGACATCGGCAACTGTAAAGGCGAATGAAATGGCGGGAACAGATTCGTAACTGTTCGAGTTGCACGGTTGGGTTTGAATTCGAATAAGGGAATGTACCCCTTAGAGTACATGGCTAGCTAGGTCGCTTCGTATTCCCCTGTACTGCTGTTTATATACTCATGTTTGCATGTTTTAATTATCTCAATCATTTTACATTCACTCTGAATTGAGGTCAAGGGCCCACCACCAACTGCACGACTGTGTGCAAACTTCCCGAGACGATCCTAGGTCACGATCAATTTTTTGATCGCAGCAAGAGTGTCCACCTAGTTCCCCGAGCTTACCGTATATCAAAGTCTAGGGGATATGATATGATGTCTAGAGTAAATGATATACACCTGATGCTCATTAGGCGCACGCAACCTTTGACTGATCAAAGGGTGTGAAACGAGCAAATGTTTTTCTCCAATTCGTCACGGGAAAAAATAAGGCTGTATCGGGTCAGTTGGTAACATCTCACGAAGGGATGGATGACAACGTGATAAGCAGAGTGATTAACGGCTTGTATCCTGGGTGCAACTGGTCGTGCTGAATTGCAAATGGGAGAAGCAAAGTGAATGGGAAAAGCAATTTTGCGTACATTACCTGAGCATCATGTATAGGTAATGCAAGAAAGGTCCAGCACATCTATGCTGTATTGACGTCTTAACGGAGGCAGAATGGTACACCTTCTTGTACTCATTTCATTTCCTTTGAATCGAATTGGTATGTAAATGGGGGAAATTATGCGAATGGTAAATTATATGGGGCTCAATAACGCGTACGGTAACCATCATAATCAATTTTAACGTGTTTGGTAACTTGATTCACGCGTTTGGAAACTATATGCTGCCAAACGATCATGCGAAAGGTAACTAGAAGTCATAATCACCCGAAATGACATAGATTCGAAGTTTAAGCGCTCATGCGAAATTCTTTGTAATGGTTAAAGTACGCGTTATTAAGCCCCATGTAAGTTACTATCCTCATATTTTCTGACGTAAATGAAATAACTGCGCGACGCGACCTGGTTCACATTTTGCTCAATCTCGTAGAATACCCTCACACCACGCCCCGTTTTTTTATATCCCTCAATCCCATGGACCTCCACATGCGCTTTCGCGATAGTTCTATACTTCTTCAGGAAAGTGTCTTGGGATTGTTTTGTTGGAAGTTACATTCTCAAACTGGGCAAAGTTTACCCTACCTTCCTTGTTTTTATTTTACGTTTTGGTTTGGTTCTACGGTGCTGTCTATATTGTCACCTAGTGGGGTGCGCCCAGTGAATAGGTTTAGTCGAGAAAGGTCCGTGTGTAAATTTATTAATGAGATTTTGTCTTTTTTTGTCGGTTCGCAATGATTGTTCGGTGCACCTGTCGCTGCAATGATGCAAAATTAGCGCAAAAGCGCGGACTGTGAGGGACCCTAAACTCGAGAAAAACGAATACACAGAGCAACCGGATCGCGATTCATGGTGTAGAAACAAGTGGCAGTCTATAGGATTGAGAGATATTAAAAAACGGGGAGCTGTGTGCGAAGGTATTCCACAAGATTGAGAAAAATTTGAAACAAGTTGCACCGCGCAATTATTTCCACGAAAAATGGTGCTGCAAATCCCCCGAACCCCTCGGTCCCCTCACTCCCAGGATCAGCGCATCATCCGTGTGAGGTGCGCATCATATTTTTCCCAGCCTCTCGTTCGCAAAGATGTGTGGCCAAGGAGCTCAGAGTTTAGGAAGCTCGCGATTGCACCTTTATGACCTGTTCAGGCGAATGGTTGTGAATTTTTATCGTGACGTGGCTTTGGAACTTTCGGCTCTGTTGGGGAATCTAGAAACTCAAATGATTTGTCACATAACCTAGAAACAAAAACTTAGACCAATAAAGTCGAAATGATTGTATTTTCCTGTAAATCTAGGCTCGAATTCTCGGCCCTACCACTCGGGCAACCTCAGAGGTATATCCAACGGTTGGGATTAACCCAGCCCTAATTTGGTCACTTCCCTGCTAAAAGCGTGTTCGAAGTACTTCACCAGCTCGACGTCGAGGAATGTCGGTGAATGTCAACCCTCGGATCGAAAATTCCAACCGTCAGGATTCATCGAAATCCACCGACGATGGAAACTGAATCCACGGGTTTGGGCTTCTGGAAGGAGGACAAATCTAGTAGCCATCATCCGTATCTACGTCCGATCG
The DNA here is from genome assembly GCA_947470075.1 of Closterium sp. Yama58-4. Lineage (NCBI taxonomy): Eukaryota > Viridiplantae > Streptophyta > Zygnematophyceae > Desmidiales > Closteriaceae > Closterium > Closterium sp. Yama58-4. The sequence goes on from CANIUD010000194.1 coordinate 286,349, forward strand.
AAGGCTCACAACGGCAGCTTCCTGTCAGAGACCGAATGCTCGCGTGGGAACAGATGCAAAAAAATCCAGGAACCCCTGACGTTTTCCGTTTTCTCCTCGATCTTGTTCAAATGAAACAAATTTTGATATTGTTCAAGGCGGTGAGGAGAAGTCGCATTTCTGCGTAAAACTTCTCAGAACTGCTTGATAAACGAAGTCAGATTGCTTTCATAAGGCATTCAACTGCACATTGGTGATTTTTTTGGAAGAAACTGTACATTATTTCAATGAGGACCAAGAACCCCAGATTTGCTGCCTCCCACCAGCTCAGTTTCCCCAAATCCTGTTTCTTCACCGTCAGTCCTATCCGCTCCACAGAGCAACTTTCTGTGCTGGTGGTTATGCAGTCCACTGTACGGTACTGTAATGCCAGTCATGAGTCCCACAACTACGCTTTCTGCTATGGTTCCTGCCACAAGATAGTGTTTCTTAGGACGCGGTAAAAGTGGAGAATCGATCGCCTCAGGATCGTTTTTAAGCGCGGTTGTAAACGGTTGTGTACCTTTCGTATGCAAAATGCGGGGTTTCAGTGCGGTGACTAGATCGATCTCTCTCCGATCGAGCACTTGAAGTTCAAGTGTTACCGCTTATGTCCATCCTCTCTTTGAAGCGTCGTCGCTAGGACTTTGAGGAGCAGTTTCCGAAGGTAGGTATTTTCTTGTCTTTCACAGACATAAAAGACGTTTGCTAAGTACCACACGCACTAGTAAAGTCTGCATTAATCTGGTTAACTACTATTATCTAGAGGCGACGTTCCGCTTAAACTTCTCGGCGCGAATCTTGCTAATAGATCATCCGTAGTCGATCTAGTTTACTACTAAAAGGCTCGTTCTTCCTGGCAACGCTCTTGAAGTGAACGTTTACTACGGTTTTTTATCGCAATTTCAAGTTGAAATAAGCCGTCCGATCCAGCAATGGACTCTCGTTCCCGTGTCATCCAAGATGGTGACGTCACGTCAAACAGTCAGCCTCAAAACACCAACAGTAGCCCCAACCTCCCTCCTCGTTCTACCCACCCACACCCTCAACCCCCTCTCGCGACCTTCCCTTCCCCGTCAGGAGTATCTCTATCAGCAATTCCCTCCTCCCTCTCCCCCCCTTCCGCTTTCCTCCTCGCTCCCATCTCTCCCTCTTTCCTCTACCTTTCCCTCATTTCCCCCTCCCTCCGCCTTCCCCTCCTCCTCTCATCACCTCCTCCCTAACTGGTGGTGCGGACATCAAACCACCAATCAGAGCTCGCCATTTGGCAGGCGACCGCATACCGTAAGCCCCCCAGCCCTCCCCCTTGTCCCCCCATCCGGATCATTCGGTGAAAAAGGGAGAGCCGGCGGAATGGAAGGGGAGGGGATGGGGGGGGGAGGAGAGGGGACGGAAGGGGGAGAAGGGCAAGGGGGAGGGGGAGGAGTGGGAGGAGGAAGAGGGGGAGAGAGGGGTGAAGAAGAGGGGTTGGTTACAAGCATCATGCCCATACGGTCATGGACCCCTTCTGTCAATAACGAGAAGCAGCACCAGCAGCAGCAACAGCAGCAGCAGCAGCGGCAACAGCAGCAGCAGCAGCAGCATCTGGAGCCGATGGGTTCTGCCTTTGTTCGTGCTCTCTCTGTCAGCCGTTCGTTTCCATTCCACGGCGCTGGCACTTCAGATGCAACACTACCACTACCACCACCATCAACAGCAACAGCGGCAGCAGGAGCAGCGCCAGCAGCAGCAGCAACCAAGACAGCAGCAGCAGCAGCAACAGGAGCAGCAACCAAGACAGCAGCAGCAGCGGCAGCAACAGGAGCAGCAATAGAAGCACACGCTGCGGCAGCAGCAACGGCAGTGGAATCAGCTGAGTTTGGAGCGTCAGGGGAAAACAGTAAACCAGCAGAAGCAGCAACGGAAATGGGACAGGGGGGGAGGATTTCTGAACCGGGAGACAAGGAAAAAGACACAGGTCTTCAAGGTGTGAAAAGTCGCTGGGGTTTGGGTGTTGGGCTGGCAGGCTCGGCACTTGCTTTAGGGCCTCGTGTTGCCCAAACCGGAGCAGAAGGCTCGGGAAGGGAGCCGGAGTCTTCTGCTGGGGCGGGTTCATCTGGGGGAGGTGGTACCGAGAGGAATTTGTTCAAGGAGACTCAGGTGTTTCCGCTGGCAGTGTTTAAAGAGCCTGAGTTTTCACCTGGGCCGGGTTCACCCAGGGGAGGCGCTACTGAGAGGGTGTTGTTCAGGGAGACTCAGGTGTTTCCTCTGGCGAAAACTCACAGCCCTCTTTCGGGCTTCCTTGCACCGTTGGCCAGTGGAAATAAGAGCGGTGCTGCTGCTGCTGCTGCTGCTGTTGTTGATTCTGGTGGCGGCGGCAGTGGTGGTGGTGGTGCTGGCGATGGTCGTGGCGCTGTTGTTGCTGCTGCAGCGGGTGCTAATACTGCTGACGCTACTGGTGCCGCTGTTGCTGCTGGTGCTGCTGCTGGTGGCAGCAATGGTGGTGGTGCTGCTGGCGGTGTTACTACTGGAGGTGGCAGGGGTGCGTTAGTAGGAGGGTTGCTGGGGGGGGGAACAGCAGGAGGAGGGTTACCAGCGAAAGGAGGGTTACTGGGTAGTACATCCGGAGGAGGGTTATCAGGGGGAGGTACATCTGGAGGTGGGTTTCTGGGGGGAGGTACTTCCAGAGGAGGGCTACCAGGGGGAGGCTTATTCGGTGGAGCGATGGCAGGAGGATCAAATCAGATCCCGGACCTCACCACAAGGTTGGGCCTGAGGTTTGGTCCCTCTGTTTCGGCCGGACCTGACTCCGAAAATAGAGACGGAAATAGGGATGGGACTAGAGATGCGACAACGGAAGGAAATAAGGAGAGAGATAGAGATAGGGAGAGAGATAGCAGTCGAGAGGGACCCAGGCCGCCTGAGAGCATTGAGTACGAGAGCCGGGAGCTAGCCAGAGCGGTGCAGCAGAACAGAATTTTAGAAGAGGAGATAACCCGGCTGCAGTTGCAATCGTGGGAGCTTAAGGAGCAAAACCAGGAGCTGCATTCGCGGGTGGTTCGGCTGGAAAATCGGGAGCAGAGAGGGGTTGGGAGCGGTGCGGGTGGGTGGGTGCAGCCGCAGTTGCAGCGGATGGAGAATCAGGTGGTGGTGCTGACGGGACGAGTGCTGCAGCTGCAGCGGCAGAACCGCGCGGCTAAGGGGGAGATTGAGAGGTTGAAAAAGGAGTTGGATGCGGTGAGGGGGAAAGGGGTGGCGGAGGGGGGAGTGGAAGGGGGAGGGGGAGGAGGAGGCGGAGGGAGAGGTGGAGGGGGGCGGGTGGAAATGGGTGAGTGGAGAGGGGAGGAGGGAAAGGTGGAGGTGGAGAGGGTTGAGATGGATGTGGGTGGAATGGGAGGAGGAGGAGGGAGGAGAGTTGTGGGTGGGGAGGTAAGAACTGGTAAAGGGGGAACTGGAGGGACGATGCTGAAGGGTCAGAACGATGCTGATTTGCAGGGAAAAGGAACTTCCGTGGGCTTTGTAACTGCCATTGGCGGTGCTGGTGGTGGTGGTGCTTCTGCTGCTGCTGGTGGTGTTTCTGCTGCTAATCTTGTTGGTGTGGGTGTTGGTGGTGTCGGCGATGCTGCTGGTGTTGCTGGTGCTGCTTCTGTGCCTGCTGCCAATGCCAATGCTCCTGATGCTGCCGATACTGGCAATGCTGCTAGAGTTGGCACTCCTGTCAAGGACCCCCCTGCTACTGTTACTGCTGCTGCAGCTGTTCCTGCTGCTTCCGCTGCTGCTGCTGCTGCTGCTGCTGCTTCTGTGACGGCTACTTCTGCTGGTCCCGCCACTGCTGCTGCTCCAATCGTCACTGCTTTAGCAGGCATGAACGTTCAAACAGAGGGGAGCAGGTTTGGGGGGAGAAGCACAGGGAAGGGGAAGAGAGGAGGGACGCTAGGGAAGCGAGAAAGGGAGTCTCACGACGAAGGGGAAGGGGAGGAAGAGGAGGAGAAGGTAGGTGGTCCAAGCTGAACGACTTGTTGGCTTTTGAGTCGACTCAGAGGTTGCTTTGGGTTGGGAGCGGCACTAGGGAAGCGATATAGGGAGTCTCACGATGAGGGGGAAGGGGAAGAAGAGGAGGAAGAGGCAGGTGGTCCAAGCTGAACGACTTTGTGATTTTTGCAATGACTCAAGATTCACTGCATGAACGGTGCGTGGGAAAACGAGACAGGGTGTTTCACGGTGAGGGGGGTTGGGAAGAAGAGGAGGAAGGAGACAGTCACCTCGGGAGCGGCCCTAATGAGCCGCGGAAGGGAGTCTCATGAGGGGGGATGGTGGGGGAGGAGAAGGAGCCAGATGGTCCAAATCGAACTGGTACGAATTGAACAGCTTTTGTAGCAAATTATGCAGCAGAAGGGACGGCGCAGCAGAAGGAGGGTGCAGCAGAAGGAGGGTGCAGCAGAAGGAGGGTGCAGCAGGAGGGTGCAGCAGCTAGGATCGTGCAGCAGAGAGTTGAGTAGAGGATACAGCAGAGGCTAGAGCATGCAGCTATCAGGTTAGTGCATTATGGTTCAGAGTGCCTTGCTTGGCTAGAACAGCGAGTCCCTGTCAGGGAGTGCTAGCACCTAGAGGTGCAGCAGAGGCTGGAGCAAAAGCTTGCGCTGGCGATATGATACATTCTATATGTCACTCTTGCACTTGTTTTTGGCTGTTTTACGGCGTGTATTCATATAATATACCGTTGTATTCTGCAACCTTTGTTCAGTCACTACCCAGTGCACCTTTAGAGTAGTAAGTTTCTGAAGCAGAGGGAGAACCCCTTTACGTTGTTACTTGTTGCGTTACACTGTTCGCCATCTTATCATCGTACCTCACACCTCCATCCGCAGTGTTGGCCAGCGCCTACCGGTAACATGTCAAGATAGCCCCAGGCTTAGGAGCATAGGGTAGGAGAATGTCGAGGAGAGAAGAGAGAAGAAGAAGGGGGTTTCACTATAGAGAGGGTACAAGATATAGGCAAGAGTTGGGGGTGCACCACCAACAGAAATTATATAACTACACTAGGCTACTACTACATGCAGTTACAACAATATAACTTTGACATAACAGGCACTGGTTGTCTGACTCGGGTCGGTATAGATAAAGGCTTTACAGGAGCTTGAGCAAACCCCCCACCGTACAGTCTCCACTGTGCGGGCGGAGAGGATAACGGTGTGAGTGGGTGCCAGTAAATGGCCGGTGGGATTCTGACCTGCATAATAGTAATTTTCAAATGACAAGGTGATGTTCATTGATGTAATTTGGCGGTGGGCGTAACTGAGTAAAGCCTCGCCACTGCATCTACGGTACTAGACGTGAAATTAGACCTGCTCTTAATGAGGACTTTTCGTAGAAACAAAGCCAGCTGCCACGAGAAGGGCTCCTAAAATTGCGGCGCAATTCCAGTGATCACATTCACACCCACTCACGTACGCGTTTTTGAATGACCTTCAGAAGAGATGAGTCGTGTTCCTCTATCTTGTCGTGTATATCCCCGACGCCATCGTGAACGGCAGGCGCGAAGCACTTCCCACCATGGATTCTTGACGGAACCCCAAATGAGCAGCAGCCCCCAACCCAAGTTACCCCTCCACACCAGCTACCAACCCTGTTTGACCAGCTCCTCGCTGGCCCACCTCTGCTCCAGCGTCAGCACATTGGGAATGCCCTCTGTACTTCATTTTCGAGCCACTCGCGAGTCACCAGCAAAAAGTCTCTGATGCCAGCAGGGAGATGAAAGCGAGGCCCAGTTTCGCGACCCACGTCATGCTTCCATTTGTCGTTTTGCAGCTTCCACTTTGGTCGCGATAATCTTGCCGCAATTCCCGCAAGAAAATGGAGCCCGAATTATCGGATGAATCCAAGGCCCAATGTTGCTGAAAGCACTGCAGCAATGCTGGAGAGCAGCTGGCGTCAAAGCACCATCCCCCTTGGGGAGCCCCTTTGATTGTGCTGGCTCGAGGCGCACATATGGAGCCCTCGAGTTTCCCGTCGCCCCCAGACGTCACCGTACTGTCCACCCCTGCACCGACTGTTCATACCCTCTCGCCACTCCAACCCCTCTTCCCCATCTCCCTGAATTCCGAACCAGGCTCGTCCACCAGTCTTCGCCAAGCTTGTTCCTCCTCGCAGGCGCTCACCTGATCCTCCTGGTTGTTCCTGATCACCGCACGAGCAGCGAGTGCGTTGCACAGCACGGCACGCCATGCCGTCAGGTCAGGTTGGGTTCAGCTGACTTTCCGTAACGTGTGACGTGATCCTCGGCTTCCCTGAATCCCGACTTTTTCTCTCGCTTTACAGCTGCTTTAGGGTTCCGAATGCATCGGTGGAGGAGTATATGTTCTGGGCTTGCTGCTAATTTGCACTTTCATCCCAATCAACTTTCTCAGTTGTGCTTTTCCATTCTGAAGAATATCCGCCGCATCTGTCGTTCCTCGCACACGGATCTTGTGTCTAGAGTAGCTCTTAGGACTGACTCTCCCGTCCACCATGGTTCACTCAGGGGTTCTGACTATCCAGCAGCGAGACGTTTCACCGTGTCTCTACAGAATATCAGCCCTCCCACGGACAGACAACTTCTCAGCTCCTAGGCTATCTCACGGACACTTACGTTCACCTGTCACAGCAAGACTAGCAGCCACTCCCGAACGGAGAACTGGTTCGGACTGTTTCAGCGTTCTAGGGATTCCGTCCAGTGCTGGCGCTGATGACATTCGCAGAGCTTACAGGCAGCTCGCACGAACTTATCATCCTGATGCCAATCCGACCGAAGACACCACTTCCAAATTCCTTGAAGTCCACTCCGCATACGAGGTCAGTAGTCGACACGATTTCATCTATAGCTTGAGTCTTTTCTCAGTAGTTGACGAATGTCGTCTATAGTCTGAAATTTAACTCGGGATTGGTTTAACGTGTGAACCCGTGCTCCTTCCTTTGCCTTTACAGCTTGCTCTTAAGCGTTGCGAGAAGAGGAGAGCGTCTGTCTCGATGGTCTCAAAATCTCCTTCCGAGCCCTCACGCAATACACCATCACGGAGAAAAACGCAGCGCAAGGACGATTGGGACGACATCTGGAATGACCTCATGCCGGCCAGCCCTCGTCGCCGGCCGTCCCGTCGGAAGTCCACCATGAACTCACCAAGCTTCATCTGATACCGTATTTTAATCAAGCAGCTCAGCGAAGGCCACGCCCACATGATGCTCTGTGCCGATGTGGCCTGCGCTTGTACAGATACTTCACGGTCTCTGGAGCTTGGCTTCAGACCACACCATAAAAGCGTGCGGGATATGACCGTCTCAGATAGTCTAGTGGTAAGTAAGCGCCGAGAGGGCTTAGAATTGCAGTACCTGTACTAAGAGAAGTCAATTCATTTGTTATTATTGATATGTATTGCACAAGGTTGGAATTTCAATTTGAATGGGAAAACGTGGTACAGCACTGAATCTTCTGATGGACTACAAATACGCTTTGCCCATTATGATCCACGGAGATTAGCCAACAGCAATTTCGCCTGGAGAAAACACAAATTAAAACCACAAATGAGTGGAAGTGCCAACAAAGCAGAACCCGCAATTGGTCTTGTACTCTACCAACACACACACATAATGGAAGTAAACACAAGCTCACCTTCTCTTTAGCCCTCGGAGTGCCAGTCTGTAGTAGACCATTGACCGAAGGCAGCAGCGCCTCTGCAAGAATCAACCTCCTGTGCTCCTCATTGTTGCTTGCAATCTGCCATAATGCCGCAACTGCAAACTCCCTCCCCCTTGGTGTACCTGTCTCCAGAACCTCCACCAGAGCCCCCAAGCCATCATCTTCATCCTCCATAATAGCAGCCCTGCCGTCGGCTTCAGATGCGAGGTTTGATAGAGCGGCCATAGCTTTCTCTGCAAGGGCCGATGCGGGTTCAGATAGAAGCCCCAGAAGGGTAGGAATAGCGCCTGCATCAATCAGTTGCTGTCGCTTTGAATTCAGCATGGAGAGGTTGAACAGTGCTTTGCAGGCGTCCCGTCTTCCCTGCTCGCTACAAGCTGACTCGTTTAAAAGCTCCAGGAGCTGCGGTACAGCACCCTCATCGATCATCATCACCTTATTCTCGTCTTCGGCCGATAAACTAAACATTGTAGCAGCAGCAGTTTCCCGTGCACTCATACTCTCCGCACTCCCAGCCACACGAATTAGATGCGGAATAACCCCTAAGAAGGGCATGAGTGCGCGAGATTTTGGATGGATGGACAGATTCAGTAATGCAGTTATTGCTTCCTCCATTACTGCAGTTCTAGAAACTTCTCCCGAACCTACGCCTGCTGCTGCTGCTGCTCCTGCAGATCCTTCTTCGTGGGAAATTCTTCCTGAACTCCCCCCACCACAACCTTCAACCTCCTGTTGCCGACATTGCGAGGTCTCAACGGGTCCCAGAAGCGGAAGCAACGCGGAAACAGCCCCCGCTTCCACCATGGCCGGGCGGCTCCCCTCGAAGTCGCGTGCAATTTCGCGAAGAGCACGCGCTGCAGCAAGCTGACGTGGCGGGTCCGACATTGCCCCCAAGTCTTGCAGGGCTTTGTGGAAAATGGCCGGGGGAGGGGGTGGCGGACCGGCTGCTTTAGCCCCGGGTCGACCGACAGGTGAGGACACCCCAACCGAGTGCATTGCTGGACGTGATTTTGACCCCGAGCCGCTAAGCGGCGACGACGGCGGTGGAACGGCTAATTGACCTGAAGCCGTCCGATTGTGCATGATCTGACCGGACAGCTCGGTACCCGCGGCCTCAATTGTCATACCGGAAACTCCTCCCGGCACCACCTTCAGCTCGCGACTGTAGACGGATACTCCTGAAGCTGTTCCCCCCGATCCGGAATGCGGGGAAACGCCAGGCTGGAAATTTTGTCGTGCCATTGATGTTCTGTTGCCCGGCGAGGGGATACCATACGAGCCGGCTTCGTTGCCGTCGCCGTCAGTTGTGCCGTCGGGTATCGACAAGTGTTTAGTGCTGACGAATCGCTCCCGCTCCTGTTGCTGCTGCTGCGGGTGATCGTGCTCCCGCCGGAGCTGAGCCAACGGTAAGGAAAGGTCACTCATTTTTTTAACCAATCGTCAGCACGGCGTTAGTATGCTAAGGCGAACAGGAACGGATCGACCTATTAAACACATCAACAGCGGAGATTGGCAGTGCGTCACGGCAGATTGAAACTCCTCCAGCTCGCAGGACTACTTGATGCTGGCTTGGTCGAGATAAATATGGCGACCGATGTAGACCTAGATACTCAGAAAGAGTGGTGGTCACTCGATTATTATGTCGGTGCAGACTGATGCTGCAACCTTCACTTGCTTCAGTGCTTCTGCACTGTCTTAGTCTTCTACACTTGTACATGGGACCACACCGAACCGAACAATCCTTTCGATGTTACAGTATCGAATGTCCTCATTTGTCCTAGCTCCCGTGGTCACACTACTGGTGGGACCATTCAATACCGTCACAGTAGCGGGACAATTCAACGTACGTGATGTATCCGCCTGGGAGAGGTCACGGGTAGGCAGGTACACTCTTGCTTGAGAGACGCAAGGATCAAGGTTCAAAATTAGGCATGCATCTACTTCTGCAAAAAATATGCCATATCCGAGGCTGTTTTCCGCCCTCTCATTTTCTCGGAATGCTAAATGGTACCCCTACAACTGGTTTGGAATTTGCCCACACGTACATGCTTCACGAGGCAAGTATGATGTACTTGAGACAAAATATTTCAAGGCACTTTGCAGATTCGCCCTCTTGTTTCAAATAGAGTGACTTTTGCCACTGCGTTCAGGATTCCTCAAGAAGACTCACAACCGCGCACCAATCTTGTGCCACAGGAATTGAGAATTAGCTAACTCGATTGACCCCACCATTCGAGTACCCCTTCATTCATCTTTTTGACTGAGGTGTGAGTTGCCCCGCAATAACGCGGGTCATCCAGGCTTGCCTCTTTGGAATGGCAACGAAGCATGCCGACGACTACAGAAAGAAGCACGTTGAAATGCTTGCAGCGGAAAACAGTTCACGAAATTGATGCAAAAGGTTTCACTCGCATTTAGAAACTTAGAAGATCAACGAAGGGTGTAGGCAATTCCATTATACAACAATCAGTTTCTCTGGAGAACGAAAGGTGAAGGAGCTAGGGTTTCGTCAATGGCTCCACAGCTACGAAAATTGTGAGTGCTGCCCGGATAACCTCCAGATTGCGGCTGGTCGCCTCCACCAATGGTCAGCGCAGTGGTTTGAATGCCACGCTGGACCATGAGCGGCCAACCAGCTTGCTGTGCAGCGCTGCCCGCAAAATCTTCCACGTCAATATCCAATTGGGCAGACCAGAAAAATTGTACAAGTAAACTATATCCTGGCTGAAGCACTGCTACGGCTTAGCAGGGCGCTAGTGTTCTGCTTCATTCAGTGCTTCAGACCCGTATCCGTGGCTTTAGACGAAACCCTGGTTTCTTTCAACCAGTACTGGTGGGCTGGAGCCCAACAAACCTGCCATTTGCGTTCAAAGTTTCAAGTTTTTGAGTTTCCGAGTTTGGTGTTTTTGAGAGGCACTTCCTCGCGGCAACATCCATGGCTGTTGGTCCCTGACCACTTTCCTCGCCCAACGTTTCCTAGTGTTCCTTTCTTTGCCCTCACCTTGCTTGGCTGCTAGTGTTCAACAGAACAGAAACCAGCACTCCGTCACCTGTGTTTCTGACCTAATACACGCAGACCGACTTTATTTAGCTTGGCAACAGGACGATTGACTAACTTTCGGTCAGCCGACGCAAAGTTCTTTTCCATCTGCACTGCTATTTTTTTTCCGAAACCGTTTTATTTTCTGCTCCTTTCTTAGCGCAAGGCGTGGCATAATGACATCTGGGTCTCTCCAGACGCTACTACAGCTGCAGACAGCACCTACAAATCAACAAACCACCACCTCCTCTGAACCGCCTCCCACAGCCAACGATGGTGACCCCTCCGCTGCTCTAGAAAATGCCGATGCTCTAGAACCCGTTAGCGGTCACGACGTGAAGCATGATAATTCTTTCATTGATCCCACTCCTGCGAAGGAGCCTACTCCTGGTTCTGCTAATGCTGCAAAGCAATCAGTTGACGGCAACCACGTGACGGAACGTAATGACCATGAGAAGGCGAACAATGGATCGGAACAAGCTGGAGCTTCTGGGGTGGAAGGTGGCCAGAAGGGTATGGAGCCACGGCTCGCGCCGACGCTTGCGCCAGGCGGAGGCGGAGCGGAAGGCGGAGGTAACGCGGAAGGCGGAAGCGGAGAGGGAGGGGGAGGCGGAGCGGAAAGTGGAGGCCCAAATGTTGCGGACGCGCCGGTTAACGTCAGAGAAAAGATATCCGCGGAGGTTCCGCAGTCGTCGCAATTTCCCGCGGATCCTCCGCGCAAGGACATGATGCAAATGTTTCAGGAGCAGACGGCACCCGTCCTGCTGGATCCTATCGAAGCCGCTTTTGACGAGGATGGCCTTGGCGAGGATGACGCGGACCTTGACGGAGACATGGACGGTGGCGATGACGATGACGGCGAAGGCAACGGTGACGGCGACGGCAATGGCGACGGCGACGGCGACGGCGACGGCGATGGTGATGGTGATGGTGTCGGCGGCGACGGAGAAGGAGAAGGAGATGGAGACGGAGACGGAAACGGGGACAAAGACAACGGCGACGGTGGTGGCGGTGGCGGTGGCGCTGAGGGTGACGGTGACGGCAAAGAGCTGCCGGCAAAGTTAAGCCCGGCTGGCGCGGACCTTCCCTTCAAGCGGAAACGCGGACGACCGAAGAAGATCCGCAGAGCAGAGGCACCAGACACGGACGATTTTTCTCCGCTCATGGGAGACGCGCTGGGGGGGCGGCCTTTCAAACGGCGCGCTTTCGCGGAGGCGGACGCGGTGCGCGTGGGGATGGCGTTTCTGGAGCGCGGGGAGAAGAAACCGCGCTTGGAACGAGACGTGGCGCTACCGCGCGGATCGGCGCAGGGGCTGGCGCAAGATCGAGCGCATCCGCACAAACCCCACTCACGGTTCGGACTCCAGCCGCAGCATCTTCCGCCGCCGCCGCCGCCGCAGCAGCAGCAGGTGCCTCTACCGTTGGATCCCCTTTTTGGCCGCTTCGGGCGGCGACCCCAGGGGGATAGCAAGTTCGTTCCGGATTGGGCGGCGAACTTCGCGGCGGAGATGGGCATAAGCGCGCGCCCGAAGGCCCCGCGTTATGGGGACGCGCATTATGATGAGATGGGGGAGGAGGAAGAGGAGGAGGAAGAGGATGAGGCGGGATTTGCGGGTGGAATGCGGGGAGAGGGCTTGCGGAACTTGCGGGGAAGGCGGGGATCGGGTGCGGGTTTTCGTAGCATTGCAGGATTGGATGGTTTTGGCGGTGCTGACGTGGACGGGAGGCGGAAGCGGAAAGGCCGGAGGCGGTTCCAGCATTTGCGGGACGAGGATGATGATGTGGTGGAGGTCAAAGATGACGTGTTGTTCTTCCCGGCCAACCGCGGGGGGTTGCACATGGACCGTAGGCGACGCCGTGAGATGCGGCGTGGGTTGCACCGTGGAATGCGGGGACATAAGGAGAGCCTTCGAGGTTCGCTAAAGAAGGTCAGGCGGAAGGGACTTGAGAAAGAGAGGACCAAAATTGGGACGGAAGGGGAAGGAGAAGGGGAAGGGGAAGAATCAGGAGGTGAAGCAGTGGGTTTGGACGGGAATAAGATTCGTTTGACGGATAGCATGTCTGTGCCTTTGTTTCCGGGCACCTTGGGCAGCAGCGGGATAAAAGGGCAGCCACAAATGAGCGTTCTTGGGGATGACTTGTGGGCGGAAGAAGAGGAGGCCGAGGAGGGAGGGGAAGGGGAGGGGGAGGATGGGGGCGGAGACTGGGCGCACCAGTTGCGCCTGGAGCAGGAGTTTTTGCGCGGGAAGGCGCAGGACAGGGAGCGCGAGCGGGAGAGGCGGCGGGAGGCGCAGAGGGACAAGGCGGGGGAAAAAGAGCGCCCGGGGCAACAGCAGGGAGAGGGGGAGGGGAAGGATAACCAGGAGGGAGTTGCGCCCGGCGCGGTTGGTCTCGGGGCGGAGGGGGAAGGGGAGGCGGAAGCCGGCGCTGCCACTGGCGGAGTTCCCGAAGGCGCGGATGATCAGGAGCTGGCGGAAAGGGAGAAGGAGCAGGCGGGGAGGGAGCGTTTGGAGAGGGAGAAAAGGGAACGCGAAAGGATGGAAAGAGAGAGGGCGGAGAGGGAGCGCGTGGACAGGGAACGGCTGAGAAGCCAACAGAAGCTTCTAGAAGAGGCGATAGTGGAGATGAAACGGATGAGGGGGGAGCAGATTGCGATGGGGCGGGAGCTGAGGCGCGCGCGGAACACCAAGGAGGCGGCCAAGCAGGCGTTTGGGGAGATGAAGAAGCAGGTATGGCCGCGAGCGCAGTGGGTGCGTTTCTCGCGATGACCGTTGATTTATAAGCAGATTTGAGAGAATAGAAACACGGTGGGCGCGGAACACCAAGGAGGTGGCCAAGCAGGCGTTTGGGGAGGTGAAAAAGCAGGTATGGCGGTGGGTGCAGTGGGTGTGTGTGTGAGCTGTGTAGTCGCGTTACGTAGCGTTTCTCTTCATGTGGGCACAGCATTCACATAGCCACGATGACCTGCTTCCCTGTCAAGGCGTGTGTTCTGAGCGAAACCTCGTCCTTCCCCCAATTCCCCCCTCAACTGGTTCTAACCCTCTTCCCACAACTTCCCATCGCTCCCCACCACTCCCCTGTCAGGTGGTGGCGCAGGAGCACATGCTGGCGCAGGCACGCGTGCAGCTGTCCTTGCTGGAGGGGGTCTTTAAGGCGCAGATGGAGGAGATCTCGCGCCTCTGGATGGCCGCCACTCAGAACCAACCCGGGCTCGCCCCAACCCTTCCCCACCGCTTCCCACCTTTTTCCACCGGTCCCCACCCCCTCCCACCGTTTCCCACCACTCCCCACCGCTCTCTTTTCAGGTGGTGGCGCAGGAGCACATGCTGGCGCAGGCGCGCGTGCAGCTGTCCTTGCTGGAGGGGGTCAACAAGGCGCAGACGGAGGAGATCTCGCGCCTGTGGATGGCCGCCACTCAGAATCAACCGGGTCTCGCCCCCATCACGGGCCTTGCGGCACCCCCTGGTACCGTCATGGGGTCGGATACGCGGTTCTTTGCTGCTTCTGCTGGTGGTTTTGGCGGTGCTGGTGGTGGTGCTGGTGCTGGTGGTGCTTCAGGTGCTGCTGGTGGTGATGGTGTGGGTGGGACAAGAGGAGGGGGCAGTGCTGCTGGCGCTGCTGGTGCTGGTGGGGCTGATGGTGGGTCCAGTGAGGAACAACAGCAGCAGCTGCAGCAGCAGCATGAAGCAGGACCTACAGAAGCAGCAGCAGCTGCTGCAGCAGCAGCGCGAAGCCGTAACGGCCCAAGCCCTTGCCGCGGATCTCGAGCTAAGTGCCACAAAGCTACAGATAGCCATGAAGGAACGGCCTGTGCGCACCCTCCTGCAAATCGCATGGAGCCCTGCAAACAACATCGGCGCGCTTGCCAAGGCGAAGTTCAAAGAAGCAAACGGAGGGATGGCTTTAGGGCATCCGGGGGACATGCAGTGGGAGGACGTGCTTAAAGCCCTGGAGGAGTATATCCGGCTGGGGTCGCTGGAATTTGCCAAGTGCCAGCTTATTTTGGGGTTTAAGGAGAAGGCGGTTTACCGGGCTCGAAGCAGGTTGCAGGACGGGCGGACCCAAGCCATGCTGCTAGCCGAGGCGCATGATGAGGCTCGGCAGCAGCTGATGGAAGGGACGTTGGAGTTTGAGGCGCATGCTTTGGCGTCTTCTGTGGCGACCAGCGTGAGGAGTCTTCTGGGAACTGTGGAGGCCGAGAAGCATGAGGACGAGGACGAGGAGGCAGCAGTTCAGTCTCTGATTGCGTCAGCCGCGGCTAACGCGGAGATCACAGCGAGGGAAGCGGAGAGAGAGGTGATTCAGGCCCAGGCGAACGCGGCTGCTGGCCTGCCCCCTGCCGCTGACCATGCTGCTGGTGCTGCTGGCGCTGCTGCTGCGGGTGTTCCTGGGAGTGTGGGTATGGACGATGGTGTTGGGTTGGATGGGGTGGACGCTGCAGGGGAGATGGGCGCAGGAGGGGAGGGGGATGGGGTGATTCGGCGGAAGCCTGGGCGGCCGCGGGGAGGGGGGGCTGCGCTGGCTATAGGAAACGGGGATCTCCCCGCGCTCTCCCGTGTGCGGATCCCCAAGATGCCCACGCTCCCCGCGTCCGTGCAGCAGGGGAATGGGGAGGGGAAGAAGAAGAAGAGAAAGAACCGGGGGAGGGGTAGGGGGGCTGCGGAAGGGGGAGGGGGGGATGTGGGCGCGGACGAGATGGGGAACGCGGGGGAGCTTGGTGGGGGGGGTGAAGGGGTTGGGGGAGGGGAGGGCACTGCAGGTGCGGAGGGTGTGGGGGGGCGGGGGAGGGGGAGGGATGGGCGGGTGGCGGAGGTTGACCCAGCAGCGGCGGCGGCAGCAGCTGCTGCAGCTGTGGCGGCTGGGTTGGAAGGGCAGATAGACGTTGAGGCAGTGGCAGCAGCACTGGCGCAGGCGACAGGGGGGGGTGGTGGCAACCGGGGGGTGGGGCAGCAGACAGCAGGGGGCGGGAGGATCGGGCTGGAAAGGCAGCGGCTGCAGGAGCAGCAGCAGCAGCAGCAGCAACAGCAACAACAGGAAGAGGGGCAGCAGCAGCTGGGACTGCAGGGACAGCAGCAGGGGTTGGGGCAGGGGCAGCAGGGGCAGGGGCAGCAGCAGCAGGGGTTGGGGGAGCTCGAGCAGATGGCAGCGTCTTGGGCTGCGATAGTTCAGCAGTCGGGTGTAACAGACTCGTCTTCGCTAGTTGAGCTGAGAAACTCGTTCATGCAGCAGCAGCAGCAGCAGCTGCAGCAGCAGCAGCAGCAGCAGCCGCAAGCCCTGGGCCAACAGCAACAGCAGCAGCAGCAGCAGCAACAGCAGCAGCAGTTAGTGCAGGAGCGAGTGGAGCAAGCAGATTGGCAGCAAAACCAGACTCACAGCAACCAGCAGCAGCAGCAACAGGCAGTGCGGCACTCGCGGGCTCAGCAGGTGCCGTATCACCAACAGCAGCAGCAGCAGCAGCAGCAACAGCAGCAGCAGCAACAACAGCAGCAGCAGCAGCAGCAGCAGCAACAGCCGTATCGGCAGCAGCAGGTGCAGCAGTTTCAGCAGCAACAGCAACAGCAGCAAGAAGTAGCAGTACCCGAGACAGAAACAGGCCTCATGGGAATAGCAGGGGCAGATGACGCCACCTTAGCCAGTCTCAGGCAAGCTGTGGGGGACGCCTGGCAGGGTTCTGGGTTTGGGAGCCTGGAGGCGCTCTGGCAGCAGGCGGGGCGGAATGCAGTGCTCGGGCAAGGAGGAGCGGGCGGAGGGAGGGGCAGCGCTGGTGGTGGGGCCGGGGCCGTGGCGGTAGGGGGAGCAGGCGGGGATGCTGCTGGTGTTTTTGCAGCTCAGAATGTTCAGCAGCAGCAACAGCAGCATGGTAATGCGCATGCTGCGGCGGCGGCAGCTGCTGCAGCGGTGATTGCAGCGGCAGCAGCAGGAAGTGCGGGACTTGCAGGTGTTGCAGGCGGGGGAGTGGCCCAGCAGGATCTGCAGGGGGGAACGCCGGTGATGAATCTCAATTTTCCTGTGGCTGAGGATGCAGCAGGAGGTGCTGCTGGCGGTGGCAGCAGGAGGGAATCTCGTCGGCAGCAGCAGCTGCAGCAACAGCAGCAGCAGCAGCAGCAACAGCAGCAGCTGCAGCAACAGCAGCAGCAGCAGCAGCAGCAGCAGCAGCAGCAGCAGCAGCAGCAAGGGCAGTATCTGGGCCCCCAGAGGCAGGGATCCCAGCAGCCCCAGCAACATCAGCAGCAGCAGTATCTGCATCAGCAGCAGCAGCAGCAGCATCAGCAACAGCCGCAGGTGCAGCCACAGGTACAGACTCAACAGCTTTACCAGCAGCTGCAGGAGCAGCAGCAGCAGCACACTCATCACCAGCAGCACCAGCAGCAGCACCAGCAGCAGCAGCAGCTTTTCGGTTCTACAGCAGCAGAAGCTGCTGCGGGGTACGGGAGTGTGCGGCAGGAGGAGGTGCAGCATCATCAGCTGTACCAGCAGCAGCAGCAGCACCAGGTGCAGCACCAGCAGCAGCAGCAACAGCAGCAGGAGGTGCATGAGCCAGAGCAGCAAGGTTCCCAGTGGCCCCAGTCTCTCCCCTTTGCCAACCTCGGTGGTTTGGATAATGAAACTGAGCCTCTTCAGTTCACTACCCCTGCTGCTGCAGCTGCTGCCACTGCTGGGGTTCATGCTGGGGCAGCTCGGGTGTTGCAGCAAGGAGGGCTGCAGGCGTCAGCATGGGGTGAAGTAGCCTCGGCCTTAGGGTCGGTTTCAGGTGTTGGGGTAAATAACCCTGTGCATTTTAACCTTGGGCAGCAGCTGGCAGGGAATCGGGCAGGAGGCGAGGCGGAGTTTGATCGGGTCCGCTTGTGGGGGAATGAGTGGGATGGGGTGAACGCTGGGGCAAATGCTGCTGCAGCAGTGGCAGCAGCGGCAGCAGCAGCGGGTGGAGGGCAAGGGGAGGAGAGTGCTAGTGCTGGTCTGCAGCAGTTGCACAATCTGGCTGCAGCGCAGAATCAGTTGCTTCAGTTCTCACGCGCTTTTGGGGCAGTGGGCCCCTTTGCTCGCCAGTAGCATTAGAACCGCCTGAAGGCATGTAATGTGATGTAGTGACACTGTGTTGACATGTGAGGTATTTGACATTAGGTTGACTGCCTTCTATCTGCTTGCAACTAATGTAATAGCAACTAGTTGGTACTTTTCCATTGTGGCAGTTTGAGTATCGAAGTGTAGATTCGCTGATTTAGTTTCTGCTGTTTCTTTCGCATTTGCTCTGTTGGCTTACCGAAGCCCTACAGAGCCCTGGTTCGATCTGAGCTGGAAAGTGCAAGGCTCCTCTCCTCCGCATGTCCCACACGCGGCTTGGATCCGCGTTGCCCCCCGCTTCACGTAGCCAATGATGTGAGGGGAAGGCCCACATCATTGGTTACGGTGACGTCAGCTACGGCCGAGGCCACAGCATCAGTCAGACCGCGTGCCACCATCCAGCAATTGCCGTCAGCTATGACCAATCATGGGAGAAAGGCATCTTCCGCAACGCGCAACTCTCAGCCACAGAAATGGGAGGCAGCGTCACACGGGCTCACCCACCATTCCACCACACCACCAAACCCATCCGAGCGCAATAAATTTGCCTGCCTGATTTGCCACTGCATTCCACCCTTTCCCATCTGACTCAAACCATGTCTGCGTAGCAGAAGTGCGAGCCGCGATGAACTCAAGGTGATTGGCTTGGCAACACACCCCCACAACATCACCACCCCACCAACCAGACTCCTCGCCCCTCCCCCCCAAAGCTTTAGGCTCTCGAAGGTGCTGGACAAATGGATCATAATGAATCATGACATGGTAGAGTCCGTTATTTTCTGGCAGACCGTCAACTCAACTCCACTTGACTTGGTACTGTAGGGAACTGGTGAGGACAGATGCTTTCGTACTATGGGAAATAGCGGCTAATTCGTTCCTTCGCTCTAGCCGTTTCTTATATCAGCACTTACCGTGCGACTCGATTAGCATTTATAAGATTGGTTGTCCAAGTACCAGTGCTGGCATCCGTTAGCCTAGGAAAGCACTATTAGTCTTTTTCTTTTCCGCATTTGACGTTGTACATATACTTGGCGAAGCGCCCTATTGTTTCAAATATCCTGCAAATATGGTGCAATACGGGCGGTATCTTCTTTCTCACCGCGTACCAGGATGGGAACCGTGAGTTGCTGATAAGATGGGAAATGGCTTCCTAGCTTTCAGATGGCATACCGAGCCTTACTTGACTCCGTTCTTTTTGTTATACTTGTTTTGGTGCCGTGTTTTGGCTATCAGAGCCATCGTACCTTTCCGTTTCTAACTTCTGGCTATCCAACTGTTGTCTTGGAAAATCGCTATTCGTTTGCGACAGATATTACCTCAACTATAAGTCTTTGAAGAAGGAGATACGAGCCTATGAAGCCGCCGTGGCGTCGGGGGTCACGGAGGAGGAAGTTCAGCAGGACATGGCACGTCGCTTCTCAGAGCATCTTGACTCGCAGGTAAATTTCGGGACTTTCATAGTCGATTTCTAGACTCCCAATGTTTGCCCGTTTGCTTTTTTACGTGACGAGAGTTCTTTTCCAGAGTCATTCCGGTTTCTAGGCCGAGTTAATGCAGCATTAACCTCCAGTTGAGCGTCATGAAAAGTCTCTGGTCTCAGTTTCGGTGATTTGTGACTCACATACTCCAGCTTTGCGAATTGCATTTTTTTCCTGTTCGGAATGGTTAGATTGAGCTGTCTTGAGACGATGAAATTCACGGACGGAAACCCTTTTTTCCACCTATTTCTTCGTCGTCATGCTGGCAGATGGAGAAGGTGGTGCTGTTCTTCTTGGAGCAGCAGGGCGTGTTGGCGGGAAAGCTACAACGGTTACGAGAGCAGAGGGAGGGGTCCAACACGCGGGGAGACGAGTCCGGCCTGTCAATCGTCATGTCATCGGACTTTAGCGACATGATGGAACAGTACAGGTAACTGTGCATTTCGTTCAATCAATTTAAGCGCAGCAAGGTTGTCTAAACAGGTGACTGATCAGGCGCTGACAATAACATTGCGATATGGGGCTACAGAACTACATGTCTTCTTATCCCCTACTACCAACAGCAGCGCTCGTGGAGATTAACGCAAGGGGCTGCTTTCCTAATCCCCGTTACAGTGCTGCTCCCTTTTTCCTTACAAGCAGTTGTTATTCACATCTCCTTTGCAGGGTTAAAAAAAACGACCGTTTTATTGAAATTTTACCGTAAAAAACGGTACCGTAAAAAACGGTCGTAAAAAACGGTTTAAAACGGTTCCAGGAGGTGTTTCCTCTTAACTAACAAAACTGCCACTAAGTGGGACCAAATTGAACCTGAAACACAGCAGCATGAAGGGGACGGACCCCTTCTTGCATGTATGCGCTTGTTGCCATGATTGAAAATGTTTTTGACCTTGTTTTTCTCTTTTTTTTTCTTGGTGAACAGAGTTCTCTAACAAAAAAACGGCCGTTTTTTTTGAAAAATCACCGTAAAAAACGACCGTAAAAAACGGACCGTATTTTACGAAAACCGTAATTTTGAACCTTGCTCCTTTGTCTTCCGTTTGCAGAGACGTGAGGCGCGAGCTGCTGCAGCTGCTGCAGTTCGTGGAGATGAACGCCACGGGGCTGCGGAAGATAGCGGCTGCAGTACTGTTTCCCTATCCCCGTTATAGACTATCTTGCTACCTCTTATAAGCACCAGTGCGTTTCTCTTCTCCTTACAGGGACGTGGGGCGCGAGCTGCTGCAGCTGCTGCAGTTCGTGGAGATGAACGCGACAGGGCTGCGCAAGATCCTGAAGAAGTTTGACCGGCGCGTGGGCGTGAGGCTGGGGCACACATACATTGCATCTCGAACTCTGCACCCCTACTCGCACCTGCAGCAGATCTTCAAACAAGTGGTGAGTGGTGGTGTGAATTTCGAATTTTGACGTGCGGGGGATGAGACGCCCCAACTCACTGCATTTCTCCTAGTTCGCAACTGCAGCCGATCTTCGGACAAGTGATGAGTGGCGATGTGATGTGAGTTGTGCTCCTAAAGAAATTTGGCCAGCAGAATCTCTGCTCTCTCTATCTCTCTCCCCATGTACCCCACAACCATCTCCAGGGTCTGGGCGCCATGGTGGGAACCATCATGCGCAACCTGGACGAGCTGCCTGCGCCACCGAACTGCATGTGCCTCGTCCGCATGCCATATGTCCCCATTCACGTCCTCTCCACCATGGTCTGGGCGCGATGGTGGGAACGATCATGCACAACCTGGACGAGTTGCACCGCAGGAAGCGGTGTTTCTCCTCGCCCTCTCCTTTGCATGCTTATGCCTGCCTTCCTCCCCCCCCCCCCCCCCCCCTGCTCTTCCCAACGTCATCCCCCCCCAGGGACTGGGCGCCATGGTGGGCACCATCATGCGCAACCTGGACGAGTTGCACCGCAGGGAGCGCTGCCTCGCGTCACCCTCCAATCTCCTCTCTCCACGTGTTGGCACTCCCAGGCGCACGTCCTTCTCGCTCTTCAGGCAGGGGGACGAGTCCCCTGTGTACGTGGCTCAGGAGGAGCCGATCATCCAGGTGGGCAGGGGAGAGAGTGGGGGGTCGTTTTAACATTCCCTTCCTGTCAACTCGCAGTCAAATCATTTTCCTTGTGAATGCTTGCGTTGGGGGGAGAGGCGATTGAGTCGGCACGAGCCAAGCTGACGGACGTGGTGGGCTACAGCACGTACATGGCCAAGGGGCTGCTGCTGCTGCCGCCCGCCCCTGAGAGAGGGAGGGAGACAGAAGGAGGTGCTACTTTTCACTTCCCCTTCCAGTGAATGTGTTTGTGCAGGGGAGAGAGGGGGGGAAGTGGGTGGGAGCGGGGGCGAGAAGGGGGGTGGGGGGCCTGGGGGGGGGAAGGGAGCGGGCGTCTGTATGTCTGTCTAACCCCTATCAGGAAATCGAGGCAGCACGAGCAAAGGTGACGGATGCAGTGAGCTACAGCACGTTCGTGGCCAAGGGGCTGCTGCTGCCGCCTGCTCCCGAGAGAGGGAGAGAGAAGGGAGGGTTATGTTGCCTTCCCTTTCCAGTCAGCACGAAATCAACTGCCTTTTTGAGGGGGGTGGGGGGATGTTGGGGTGTCTGTGTGTGCATGTGTGTGTGTTTCCATTCCAACCCCCTTTCAGGAAATCGAGGCAGCACGGGCCAAGCTGACGGATGCAGTGAGCTACAGCACGTACATGGCCAAGGGGTTGCTGCTGCCACCCGCCCCTGAGAGAGGGCCCGAGGCAGCTGAGCCGGAGTTCCACTGGTGGTCACTGCAGTTGAACCAGTTCAACACCTTTCTCTACATGGTGAGAGCGAGAGTGGGAGCACGTTTATGCATGCAACGCAGTTTGAAAGTTGTTCTGAAAGGTGTTGTCAATGCTGGTGGCCAAGGGGCCGCTGCTGCCGCCTGCTCCGGAAAGAGGCCCAGAGTGTTTTGAGACGTCTCAAAACACGCCTGCCCCGGAAAGAGGCCCAGAGGCAGGGGAGCTGGAGTTCCACTGGCTGTCGCTGCAGCTCAACCTTTCAACACCTTCCTCTACATGGTGAGAATGCTTTCCTCCTCAACCTTTCAACACCTTCCTCTACATGGTGAGAATGCTTTCCTCCTCAACCTTTCAACACCTTCCTCTACATGGTGAGAATGCTTTCCTCCTCAACCTTTCAACACCTTCCTCTACATGGTGAGAATGCTTTCCTCCTCAACCTTTCAACACCTTCCTCTACATGGTGAGAATGCTTTCCTCCTCAACCTTTCAACACCTTCCTCTTCATGGTGAGAATGCTTTCCTCCTCAACCTTTCAACACCTTCCTCACTTGTACGCCGCGCCGCGCTGCTGCCCTCAACCCCTCGATACCTGTTGACGTTTGAATCGACGCAACTGTTTTTCTCGTCGTCCCTTATCTCGCCCCTTATCGCCCTCCCTACTCCCAGCCCAACCAACCCATCCCTTCCCGACCCGTTTCAACCCACCTCATCCCACCGCACCCCACCTCTCCTACCCAGGTGAACTACTACATCATCGTGCCCACATCCGACGAGTACGCAGTGCTGCTCTCCGCCCCGCCCGCCCTGTGCGGCATCATCATTGGCGCCACGCCCCTCTGTGCACTCGTCTCAGCCTTCATCTTCAGCAAGTGGTCCAACACGTCCTACACGCAGCCCCTGCTCGTCTCCACCATCGTTTTGCTGCTTGGGAACTTTGCGTACGCTGCTGCGTTGGATTTCAACTCTGTGGCACTGCTGCTCATTGGCCGGTCTCTCACCGGGTAAGGCACAGGTGAAAGCCGGTGGGGAGTGAGGGGGAAGGGGAGTGGGGGATGGGTGTGAAGGCAGCACGCGCGCCCCTCTGTGCACTCGTCTCAGCCTTCATCTTCAGCAAGTGGTCCAACACGTCCTACACGCAGCCCTTACTGGTTTCCACGCTCGTGCTGCTGCTCGGCAACTTCGCCTATGCCGCTGCTCTGGATTTCAACTCTGTGGCTCTGCTCCTGATTGGCCGGTCTCTCACTGGGTAAGCAGGGGTAGAGTGAAGTGAGGAGTGAGGGGAACGGGGAGGGAGTGGAGAAGGGGGTGGGTTGGGTGTGATGCTCGCACCAGTGCTCACACCTAAGTGCTCGCCGCTGTGTGCGCTGGTGTCAGCCTTCATCTTCAGCAAGTGCTCCAACTTGTCCAATCGCCGGGCCGGTACATAGCCGATCAAGTGCCATCCTCCGAACGCACCTCACTGTGTGCTAAGCTAAGACCCTATTGCTTCCTGTACCCTCTGCCCACTGCACTACACTACCACCTCTTCTTTCAGGTAGGGAGGAGTCTGGGCTATCAATCCCCGGTACATAGTCGACCACGTGCCGTCCTCCGAACGAACCTCAGCCTCGGCGGGCTTCATGAGTGCCGGTGCGCAGGGCATGGCAGCAGGACCTACCGTTCCTCACTGCTCTTCCTGCTCTTCCTGCTCTTCCCTTGCGCTGCATCCCCATCCCTCCCTCCGCACAGCCTGGGAGGCGTGCGGGCGATCAACCGACGCTACATAGCCGACCACGTGCCGTCCTCCGAACGCACCTCAACCTCAGCCGGTTTCGTGAGCGCAGGAGCCTTAGGCATGGCAGCAGGGCCGTTCGCGGCGTCTCTCATCGACTTCCTCAACTTCAAGTTCCTCGGATTCACTGTCAACTCCGTCACCTCCCCCGGCTGGCTCATGGTTCTCTCCTGGCTGCTCTACCTCGCGTTTGTGGTTCTTTTCTTCAAGGAGCCCGACCGGTCCCACCTGCAGGCGCCGACGCCATCGTCAGCAGCGGGGGGAGTGAAACGGGAGAAGTCCGGAGGGGATTTGAGGAGGAGGGGGTCGAAAGAGGCTGCGCTGGGAGGGAATCTGAAGAGGGGGGTTTCGAAAGAAGCTGCGCTGGGAGGGTTGGGAGCGGCGGGTGTGAATGGGGTTGGGGGGAAGGGAGTGTGGGTGGATAGGGATGGGGTGGTGGTGGAAGAGGGGAGTATGGTGACTGCTGCGTCGCCTGCTGATGGCTCACGTGAGATTGAGGATGGAGGGATGGGCGCAGCAGGCGCAGGGGCGGGGGGAGGGGACGGGGAAAAGGGCGTTGGGGCAGGGAGCAGAGTGTGGGGATGGCTAGGAGTAGGAACAGGAGAGAAGCGAGGGGCTGGGAGCGCCTTATCCGAGCCTCTTTTGAGGGGGATGGGAGGGCAGGACAATAGGAACGGGGCAACAGGAGCGGCACTAACAGCAGAAACAGCAGCAGCAGCAGGTTCGGTGGCTGCACAGGCAGCAGCGTCAGCGACAGCAGCAGGGCCAGGGCGCACGGGGATGGCTGATGAGAGTGACGCGCGGACTTGGCTAATGCTAGCCTCTCTGGTGAGCTCGTTTCCCTGTTTCTCTGGGGTGGTTGTTTCTCTCCGCCATATTGTGTTTATCTGTTTCTCTGGGATGGTTGTTTCTCTCCAACATATTGTGTTTCCCAGTTTTTCTGGGGCATCTCTGGTTACTCATTCTGCTCCTGTCGATGCTTGCCCCATGCCCTTCCCACCCCTCCCTTCCATCCGTCCTTCCCCCACGGGCTACGGCCTTCCGTCTCCCCTTCCTCTACACCCTGATCCACTTGTATCCCACAGCCGGACATTTGAGTCGAGTCATAAGCCCCCATCCCCTTCTTCCGCCCTTTCCTCCTTACCTCCTCCCTTTTCTCCCTGATCCGCTTGCATGGATCCCCCCCCAGCCGGACATTGATGAGGGGGAGGACGAGGAGGATGAGGATGATGATGATGACGATGGAGCATCGTTTCCCCACGCCCTCCTCCCCTTCTTCCCCCCACCCTGATCCTCTTTTTGTACCCCCAGCCGGACATTGATGAGGGGGAGGACGAGGAGGACGAGGATGACGACTCTGCATCGTCCACTAGGGCTGTGGAGACGCTTCACCACCCCTCCCTTCCTCCCTTCCTTCCCACCCCGCTCCGATTATGCCCCCCAGCCGGACATTGATGAGGGCGAGGACGAGGAGGACGAGGATGATGATGGCGCATCGTCCACTGGGGCCGTGGAGACGCTTCCAGAGCTCATGAAGGAGCTGTCCCGACCTATCTCGGTACAGTGTGGTTCAATGTCTTCAATACGGATTTTGAGGGAGGTTCTAATGGGTACGGGAAATGGAGGTGAGGCATGCAATCACCACCGTCCACTAGAGCCTCGAAGGAGCTTCCAAAGCGCGTGAAGGAGCTATTGCAATCAACCTCGGTATGATATGCTGGGCCTATCGTTATGTCGATGTGGCCTCGGAGGGAAGTATTGATGGGTCCTGGGATACGGGAGCAAGGCATGCAAGTATCGTGCACCGAGGCCATGGAGTGGTGGATGCAGTTTGTCACGCGGATTGTGCCTTGTGTCGTCTGCTGGGGAGGTGGAGGCCCTTCTGGAGCTCATGAAAGAGTTTGTTGCGACCGATCTCGGTATGGCAAGCAAGGCCGATTTAACAAGGACTTACTGTGCTCTGTGTGCTGTGTGCTGTGCTGTTCGTTATCCTCTTCCCATCCCACATCCCATTATTGCAGGTCCTCCTCTTCATGTACTTCATGATCAAATTCGCCACAGAGGTGCTTATATCTGAGTCCAGCCTCATTTCCAAGTACTACTTCCAATGGACCATCAATGATGTAAGTTTCATTTCCCCCCATCACCTTATCCTGATTCTTCTGCCTAACTTTTTTTTTTTTTTTTTTTTTTTTTTTTCTGGCATTGTTATCTTCCAGTGTCTATCAACAATGCAGAGAAGGGTGGCAGAGCAAAGTTTTTTGAAAGCACTGACCGAATATGGCTTAACTGGTTGGGGCCATGGAGAAAATGCATATGCTAACCTTTAATTTCCTTCTTCCTTCAGATTGGTTGGTTTCTGGGTCTTCTGGGTCTCACGGTGCTGCCCATCAGCTCTGTGGTTGGGAACTACATCACCAACATTTACGAGGACAGGTGAGCAGTAGGTGAATCATGCATGCATGCTAGTGTATGTATGATGCAGGATAGCACACGTATGGTATAGGCTGGCTGGTACACGTGTAATGCAGGTAAGTGCACGTCTCACAGTTCTGCCCATCGGCTCTGTGGTTGGGAATTACATCACCAACATTTACGAGGACAGGTGAGCAGTAGGTGAATCATGCATGCATGCTAGTGTACGTATGATGCAGGATAGCACACGTATGGTATAGGCTGGCTGGTACACGTGTAATGCAGGTAAGTGCACGTCTCACAGTTCTGCCCATCGGCTCTGTGGTTGGGAATTACATCACCAACATTTACGAGGACAGGTGAGCAGTAGGTGAATCATGCATGCATGCTAGTGTATGTATGATGCAGGATAGCACACGTATGGTATAGGCTGGCTGGTACACGTGTAATGCAGGTAAGTGCACGTCTCACAGTTCTGCCCATCGGCTCTGTGGTTGGGAATTACATCACCAAAATTTACGAGGACAGGTCAGCAGTAGGTCTATCGTGCATGCATGCTGGTACAAGTGTGATGCAGGCTGGTGCATGTCTCACGGTTCCCAATCTCAGGACTGTGATTGGTTAGAAACTACATAGCCAACATTTAAAAGGACAGGTCAGCAACAGGTGCATTGTGCTGGCTCCTACGCATACCTCACAGGTTGGTACATGTTTCACTCTTCGTTTGTAAACTGATTAAACTGTTCGTTTATTTTCCTCCTTCCCATCTGTTCACTGTGCTCTTCCGCAGGCTGGTGATCATGTGGACGCAGGGTCTGATCGCAATTGGGGTGATAGCCGTGATGTGTTTCGCGCCAATCATCAAGTACACTACACAGCAATACATTGTTGCTGCTGTCATCATCTTCGTCTCCTGCAACGTGCTCGAAGGTGCGCTGCTGTTTCTTGATAATTAGGGTTGCATCAGTGTAGTGTAGATCTTGTTGCAATCCATGGCCATGCTGCTCCGAGTGCACGCACCTTTGAAGGGCCGGTCATGGGAGTCCTGATAATGCTTTCCTGTCGCACTTTTCACCCCCTCTCCTATCTGGATTGCTGTTTGAAAATCGTGTGGCGTTTTGCAGGGGTTTCTCTTTCGCTTATGTCGCGCATTATGTCACCACGCCTTGCAAGAGGGACGTTTAACTGCGGCCTTTTGTCGACTGAGGCTGGAACTTTCGCCCGAGTGGTGGGGGACGGCCTCATTACCCTTGTTGGTTACTATGGCACACATCTAGTCCTCAACCTTACAATGATTCCTGTGCTAGTAAGCGTCCTAGTTTCTTTGCTAGCCACGCGGTGGGTGTACTATGCATTGTACTAGCATGTCTGCTACATATGTGGTCTTCAGTCTCTGTCAAAAGGAGTTGTAAAGTGCCACTAACTAGATTTAGCTTTAGAAATTACTTGTATGTATCTGTCCTGCTCTTCGAAGCCAGTTAACGGATCTGTCTAAACGGGAAGCCACACGTCGCAGTGCGGACCGCGCAACGGTCACAAGTTTGAAACCACGTTTTCAAGAAGTGCGCATGGTGGCGGGACTCGATCAACGCCATCCACTTTCACGACTGTATTTCCACCCAGCCCGTTCCCTCCTCTCCCGTGACCCGTCCCGCCTGACAGACGCAAAAAGATTCGCCCCTACGGGCAGCATGACTTTCTGCAGAATTTCAATCCCCCGTACGGCAGGGGCACCCACACTTCGCCTCGCCTTTCCCGTGACGCGAATCCAGCCCAAACTGCCCCTCGATCATCCATAACTCTCCAAATCTCTCAAGACATTTGCACCATACTAAAAAGAACTCTACCGTACACATTTCCTCTCTTTTTCTAGTAGGGAGCTGTCCTCTATTTTCGTTCCCATCATCAGACGAAGCTCATTCTAGAGCTTGTACTTTTCGGAAGTTCAGGCTTCAGACCAAGCTCATAACTCTTCAGGTCATTACTTATTGCTTCAGGTAGCTTACCAGCTGATGTAGGCGGATATAAGTGACGAGGCAGCATACAGCCCTGTTTTTTTTGTCCTTCTCCGTGGAACGTGCGCTAGTTGACAGTAGAGTAACGACTGACTGTCTCCCTCGAACAGGTCACCATGGTGAACAATCCATCGTCGGTTTCGGCCGTGGGAGCATGGTCCATGAACGTGGTTAGCTCCGTCGGAATCATCATGATCAACAAACAAGTCATGTCAGGATATGGCTTCAGATTTGGTATGTCTCAAGAACAACTTTTCAGAGACTGGATAAACGCTCATACAGACCAGCGTAGCCAGTTTTCCTGAAGCGTAGTAGAAGCGTGACTTGTCGTGATTTTATGGGCTACAACGTGCAAGAACAATGGATACGCAACACGCACGTAAAACAGGGCTGACGAAAATCAGCTTTCTTCACAGACAACTGACAGAACTATCACTGATTTCTTACGTGTATGAATTCGTGCTCGTTTGATACATGCAGCTTCGACATTGACGGGTCTACATTTCGCCGTGACGGCTCTGGTCGGCATGGCGTCAGCTGCGCTTGGATACCTGAACAGCAAGAACACGGTCCCGCTGTGGGAGCTGATCTGGTTTTCCATTGTTGCGAATCTTTCCATCGTCGCCATGAATCTCAGCCTCATGCTCAACACCGTCGGATTCTACCAGGTTTGTCAACATGGCGACATGGCTCTGGTTATGGCATGACGGCACTCATCTTCCGAGTGCAGGCAAAGAATATGAGAGCCAGTTGTCAATTCAAAGAATTTTGTCAATCGCATGATTCCTGTCCATGGCGTTTTTTTTCCTGTTTCATCACGTCCTCTTCCCATCCCTCACAGATCGCCAAGCTGAGCATTATTCCGGTGGTCTGCTTCTTCGAGGCTCTCCTGCATGCTAAGTCCTACTCCCGCGAGGTCAAGTTCTCCGTGGCCGTGGTCATGGTGGGCGTGGGAGTGTGCACCGTCACCGACATAAACATGAACGCCTACGGTTTCCTCGCCGCCACTGTCGCCGTCATCAGCACGTCTCTCCAGCAAATCGTGAGCTTCTTTTCTCTTGTGCGTGCTCCATTCGGCTCTTTCTCTCGGTTCCCTCGCCGTTCCACTTCCCTCGGCTCTCTCGCCGCTTCACTACCCAATGCTACTTTGCCACACCGCTTTCCGCGGTTCCCTCGCCGCTGCCGTTGCCGTCATCAGCACGTCGCTCTAGCAGATCGCGCGTGCTGCTTGACCTCGTCGTTCCCGTAGCTCCTGCGTCTCACTTCCGTTCCCGTTCCTCTCTCTTTCCTCCGTTGTCTCCACCACTCTTCCCTCTCATTATCTCGTTGCACAAGCTTCAAAAGAACTCCCGTTCCTTCTATATATATCGTTGTTCCCGTTTGCAGTCCACTGGGACCCTGCAGACCACATAACATCAGGCTACTCCTTTGTGCCCCGCATAACATGTCTCCCTTCAACTTCCTCCTCCCCTCCCCTCCCCCCTCCTCAATACCCCCCCCCCCCCCCCCCCCCCCCCCCTCTTTCCCCCCCTCCCTCCCGGTCATGCAGTTTATTGGGTCGCTTCAGACCAAATACAGCATCGGCTCCTTCGACCTGCTGAGCCAAACGGCTCCCATTCAGGCGGCGTTGCTCCTGCTGCTCGGCCCCGTTATTGGACTTTTTCCTCATCTCGCAATCCATTCTGAAATACCAACTCACATGGGGCTCTGCGGTAAGTTCTAGACAAATTTTTGTTGCTGTACCTGGTTTGGCATCTGGTTGCAATTCACGCATAGTAGTCGTCAGAACAATTCTGTGTGGTGCGTTTTCAATGGCCTGACACTTTGAACTATGTTTTTTGTGCAGATCTTCATCGGCCTCTCATGCTTCTTTGCGGTCTTCTGCAATCTCAGCCAGTACCTCTGCATTGGAAAGTTCTCAGCGACGTCCTTCCAGGTCTTGGGTCACATGAAAACGGTTCTGGTTCTTGCCATGGGCTTTCTCATCTTCAGCTCTCCCATAACAATGAAGAATGTGATGGGTATGCTAATGGCCGTGGCGGGAATGGTTTTATATAGCTGGGCTGTTGAGAAGGGCAAGAAGGAGAAGGAAGCAAGGGACAAGCTCCTGAGATCTCCTGTGGTGTCTGCTTCTGTTCCAACCAAAATGCCTGATGAGGGGATGGAGAATGGTGAAAAGTCGGCGCTGCTCTCTAACAACGATGATGTCGAAGCTGGTAGGCAAAGCTAAACTTAGCTCCGCTAGTATAGCCGCTGCTTATCAGTTAGCATGTAGCTTGCAGGGATGTGTGCCATCTACAAAAAATTATGCGCAATGTTTTAGTATAAGAGTCACCTCATTTGTTTTGAAGATGGCAGTTTGGCTAGTGGAAATATTACAATATCGAGTTTCCAGCGTTCATTTGTCCGTATTCCATATGTCGCCGAGCCTCCCAGACGATCTCCAACAGGTCTCGAGAGGCCCCCACGAGCCGTTGATGCGGTTTCCCTCCCTCCCCCACTACGCTTCGCGCCACACCAACTGCCAAAAGCAAGGAGCTTGAAACTGACGGGTCGCAGCGATTGACCGAGACGAGCCGAACCGAACCGAACCAGCTGACCACTCCCAGAGTGGTTGAAGAGAACGTTGAAATGAATGTGGGAAGCCCCCAGTGCCAACCTTAAGGGAATGTCGAGAGTCCATCAGCCCATTTCCAGGGCCTCGATGTTGAGGACCTTGGTATCCAAGACCTTCAGTCAAGCATTTCCTTGAGAGCAACAGCGACGCCGAGTGTCAGCACCCAGCTTGTCGTCGACAAGCAGGAGAGGCTGATTCGTGCAGATCTGGCTATTAGGTTTAGTCGGCAACTGAGTGGAGCAGAAGTTAAATTTGTTTAGCCTGTGTGCTGTAGTGGTCGCTAGGGTTAACACCTCGCCGTGCGGCGTACTTTCGTCGAATTCATTACATCAAAGGTAGTTCTTTAAGATGGTTAACAATCCAGCAGCCGTTTCGGCCGTAGGAGCATGGACTATGAATGTGGTCAGCTCAGTCGGCATCATCATGGTCAACAAACAAGTCATGTCGGGCTATGGCTTCAAATTCGGTAAGTTACTCTATTACGTAAGTGTAGGTAATCAGCTGAGAGTATGGGCTTATACGTAATTCACCGACGATAAAATAAATAAATAAATTGCTGAAGCTAAATCCTTCTGTACCTGTTTCAACCACACAAGCGATCAGAGTATGATGAAGCCTTGATGTCTTCTTCTGTCAACTACCGTTTCAGCTTGCACATTGACGGGGTTTCATTTCGCGGTCACTGCGTTAGTCGGCATGGCATCAGCTGCAGTGGGTTATATTTCAAGCAAAGCCACCGTGCCGTTCTTGGAGCTCGCCTGGTTCTCCATCGTTGCGAATCTCTCCATTGTTTCCATGAATCTCAGCCTCATGCTCAACACCGTTGGCTTCTACCAGGTGCGAACAGTATTTGCGGATGAAATGCCATGCTTTGGTTAATCAGGCTACGCACTGGCGTTGTTAAATCAGATTAAGCTCATCTAACTGCTTCAAGAAGCACTATCCAGAGCTGTTGATTCCATCTCTAATTCCATCATGTCTCTTAATCACATTCAATGTGTCATTCAACAGATTGCGAAACTCAGTATCATACCGACCGTGTGTCTCTTTGAAGCGTTTCTCCACTCCAAGGCTTATTCTCGAGAAGTGAAATTCTCTGTGGCTGTTGTGATGGTGGGAGTGGGAGTCTGTACCGTCACTGACGTCAGCATGAACCTTATGGGTTTTCTAGCTGCTCTTGTCGCCGTTATCAGCACTTCCCTACAGCAAATTGTGAGTTATAACCATTATCCTATCCTCATCCACAAGCACGTCTGCTTTCAGTATTTGAAACCAGCAGAGAATGCATGTGTGTATCCCACTTGCAAATAGTTGTGTGTTGTTCAACTCATGTGCTCATGTCTATGATGACGCCTTACACGATTTTTCTTCTCCTTTTTCTTCTTCTGCCTTTTGGCTCATCCTTTCTCAGTTCATCGGGTCTCTTCAAACCAAGTATAACATCGGGTCCTTTGACCTGCTCAGCCAAACTGCACCCATTCAAGCAGCATCCCTGGTGGTGCTTGGCCCCTTTGTTGACTACTTCGTTACAAAGCTTAACATTATGGACTTCACCCTTACTGCAGGATGCACAGTGAGTTCAATCTAACACTGTTACTCTTCTTCACCCATCCTATCCAGCAATGCCTTTCCCGTTGTTATCAGCACTGTCATCCTACTTGATCTCATCTAACTTTCATGGTCCATCCTGAAATGTATCCCCTACCTGAATCAGGTGATCTTGCTTAATTTCGCTCATCCATTGAATTAACATTCATTGCACATGTACTCCCCCCTGAACCACTGCAGGCTTTCATCATCCTCTCCTGCTTGCTCGCTGTTGTCTGCAACCTCAGCCAGTACCTCTGCATTGGAAAGTTCTCCGCAACATCGTTCCAAGTCCTGGGCCACATGAAGACAGTCCTTGTCCTTGTACTGGGCTTTGTCTTGTTCAGCTCTCCAATCACCATCAAGAATGTGATGGGCATGCTCGTGGCTGTAGTGGGAATGGTGCTGTATAGCTGGGCCGTGGAGAAGGGCAAGAAGGAAAAGGAAGGCAAGGAGACTGGACTGGTCAAGGTGGGCCAACCCTCTCCTAGAGGTTTGGAGGGGAATGGGAGTGGAGGTGAAGAGGAAAGAGCAGGTCTGCTTGCAACAGGTAGGGCTGGAGAGGAGGATTTGGAATCTGGGAAGCAAGGTTGAAATTTGGGATGGCAGAACATGCTGCTTCATGCTCCAAACAGCCCAACCCAGTTACCCAATTCTCTTTTTAACTCCTATGATTCAGTCGCCTTCGCTTGAAGTGCTTTACTTACCTGTGAGCGTATACCTATCATGACACTCTTGTGGCCCATACGTTGCCTGCTGCGCTTGATGTATATTACACTATAAAGTT
This sequence comes from Closterium sp. Yama58-4, assembly GCA_947470075.1. Taxonomy (NCBI): domain Eukaryota; kingdom Viridiplantae; phylum Streptophyta; class Zygnematophyceae; order Desmidiales; family Closteriaceae; genus Closterium; species Closterium sp. Yama58-4. Next base: position 319,552 of record CANIUD010000194.1, read on the forward strand.
TCTGTCACCAGAGACACGGTTCCGTGTCAATCAATCAGACACTAACGGTACGTGAATAGGGATTTTTGTTATTGGCCGTTTCAATTGGTCCAACACATGGCAGTGTTTGACTCGCAACAAAGGCGGTTTCAATCTCAGCAATATCTGCTAATCGAGGCTCCCAGTTTTGCGTACAACGGGATGACAACAGCAAGCTTCTGCGAAAAGCCCAGTGCGATGGCGATGGTGCTACCCACGGGCAGACCCGAGCAAATAAACTAAGAGTAATACATGGGCAATCGTACTTACGTAAGAGTATTTTCTTAGTTCCTGCCGTATACCTAACATTCTAGCCAAACTGACTCAAGAAACGCACTGCTATATGAGAGCCGAGAGACGACCTCGGGAGTATTTTCCACTTTGCCTCTTTCGAGAATCCCCCCACCCTCAAAACCCAACTGATCACTGGTCGTCGCTGACAGAGCTTGTGCGAGCTGCCTGTTCGTGCGGGCACGCGGGATGTGGCCAATCACGAGTCAGACGATGATCCGCGCGACTCTGCAAAGTCCTTTACAAGGGTGGTCTGGTTCGGTTCGGCTGGTTTGAAACGGGAAAGTCATGGGTTCGATCAATGGCAGCCTTGAGATTACTGTAGTTGTATCATTGCCTGGCTGGCATTTCCCTTGGTTTCTTCTCATCCCAGATTCCCAGCTTATTTTCCAAGCTTCCCTTCCGAGCTTCTGTTCCAAGCAAGCATTGCTGGCTGATGCAACGCTAACTTCCCTTCGCAGCGTCCCCGGGAGTTTCCGTGCCTTGCAGTGCAGCGCGCGCTGCGATCCCCTCGCATCACACAGCCATGCTGTGCTGTCGAATCTCGAAAAGCACGTGTCGTGTGGCCGCTCTTGTCACCTGAAAAAGAAACCTCACCCACGTCACCTATAGGCGGTGGCCATTCAGGCCCTTCATGCCATTCCACCACCCCGCGCATCGCTTATTCCGCAAGCTTGCTGCTTTCTAACCGCTAGGTAACGCTGCCTAGGTCAGCGCTTCCCCTCCAAGCTGCGTGCAGCCCAGCCGATCTTCCCAATGCACCCCTGAAACGCATATTCCGGAAGGTTCGGAAACTAGGCCCGGCGTCAGGAACCAAAGTGAGTCAGATTAGAAAATACTAGTAGACGCATCGCCAGGCCTTTCCACGGCCATGGCTGCTCCTATGAAATTTGATTATGCGGAGATTCCTGTACCCGATGTGGAGGACATCGATATGAGGTTTATAGACACGCTCCCTGAACTGCGCGGAGTAGCCGCGCCGGCGGACGATATCCATCGCGCGATCGCGTTTCTTGACGCCGACGAAGCGGCAATAAGAGGGGCAATGATGGGGACAGGGATGCCGGGAATGGCGGGTTGCCTGACAGGCGACGCGGATCTTTCATCGGACGGTCTGGATTTCATCCCGGACGGATCTATTACCACTCCTGATGGAAGCAGCGTCGGCGGCGGCGGCGGAGGCGGAGGTTATTGCGCGGAAAACGGGCTCCAATCTGCTGGGAGCGGAAATATTATGGCTTGCGGGGACGAGCAAGTTTCCCGCCAATATTTTCTGCAGCAGCATCAGCTTCAGATGCTGCAGCAGCAGCTTCAGAAGCAGCAGCAGCCGCATCAGCATCAGCAGCAACCGGTGCTGAGTCAGCAGCAACAACATAACGACAACCACCAAGACCTATCACCAGCGACCTGGCAGGGAGGCTCGCCGCCAACTACTGTTTCGACCGTAGTTAACCATGTGTCCGGCACATTCACGGGCAGCAACTTCAACAACAGTAGCGGGAACTACAATAACGCGAACATTAACGGCGGCGGGAATTTCAACGGCGGCGGGAATTTCAACGGCGGCGGCGGGCAGAACTGCACGTCGCTGGTCCCCGGAGGAATGTTTGAGGCGCCCCAAAACTCCCCGCACCTCGGCGGCGGAAACCACCTTTCCGGCGGAAATCACCTTATCGGCGGAAGCCGCCTGAGCGTGGAGCAGGCGCTGCTGCTCAACATGTCCCGCACGGAGGCGGAGATGCGCAAAGTCGTGATGGAGCGCGACGTGCTCCGAGAGGAGGTTGCGCGCAACCAGGCGGCGTTGCGCCAGCTTTCCGCGGACAAGTCTGCGCTAGAGGAGCGCGTGCGCGCGCTGGAGAGCACCGTGCGCGGGCTCGAAACCCGCGCGCGCCAGCTCGCGGGGGACAAGGGGCAGCTCTCCGCCGAGCGCGCGCAACTTTCCGCGGAGCGCGCGGGGATCGAGTCGCTCGTCCGCGCCGCGAAGCAGGAGGCGTTCTCGCAGGCAGTGAGTCAGATCCACGTGGCGCTCAGCTGCGCGCCGATTCCGCGCGGAATCCGCTTCGCGCCTGTCGACGCGGAGGTCTTCCAGTACCTTTCGCGGAAGGTTCGCGGCGAGGTAGAGGACGTGGGTCTAGACCGGCTCCTAGTCCAGAGATTAAGACGCGTCGCGGACTGCGATGGACTAATTCCCGAAATTGAGCTCCTTAAGTTCCCCCGGCCGTGGCACCTTCCCGGATTAGACGTCTCCCCAGACGGCAAGGGCTTGACGGGTTTCTTTTTCGTCCGTCCGGAATGGCGGCCGAACGAGCGGCGCAGGCGGAGAGAAGCGGATATGGCGCCGTCCGACCCGAAGCCGCCCTGCTGGAAGGAATCATGCCAGCCCACGCCGTTCGCGGATCTTGCGCCGAGCCTTGGCGCATCCATTGGGGCGGGGGGAGTGTGCGCGAGCGGAGTGGCAGGAGTCGGGGGGACTTTTCTTTTCCGCCCCGAGCGCCGGATGTTTCGTTTTAAGCTGCCCGGGACGCGGGAGGGGCCGGCGGGGGAGAAGGAGAAGTGGAAGATGTACGAATACACTCTAAAATCGGACCTGGAGATGTACGAAGACAAGCGAAACGGGTTACCCGTGTGGGTGGTGTGTAAGGTCGTGAGGGAGGGGCCTATGACAAGGGAAGAGGAGGAAGAGGCAAAGGCGAGAGCCGCTGCTGCGGCGGCGGCGGCGGCTGCTGGCGGGGGGTCGAGCGGGAGCGGCGGGGGGAACCAGGGAGGCGGGGGAAGCGGAGGGGGAGGAGCATATTCGGGGGGGAGCTCTGGATCCGGGGGAGCGTTTGGGGGAGGGGGTGGTGGGAGCGGCGGGGAGAGCGGGTATCGGGGGAATGGGGGGGGAGGGTACGGGGGAGGAGGGGGAGGATACTCGGGCGGCGGGGGAGGAGGAGGGGCAGGAGGGGGAGAAAACGTGTGGTCATTGCTGCCGTCTCTCCCCGAGCATCTGGTTCCGCCTGCGCTGAAGCTTGCGCCAGCAGCAGCGCGCGGAGGCTCTCCCAAGAATTCTCCTGGAAAATCACCTGAGAATTCGCCTGGAAGAATCCCCCTGTGATGCTCTCTCGCATGCAGCTGCTGAACCAATGGCTCGCCGCTATGCCTCACCCTTCGTCCCAATCCCTTTCTGCCACGTCAGCGTCATCCCTCACAACAGCTTCACCTCAAGCAGGGGCATCGCCTCCATCCCTCCTGGCTGCCACGTCATCCTCGTCCACGTCAGCCATCCAGGTGACATCAGCAACGGGACAGGTGTCATCCACGGTCCAAGTCACATCCTCCGTGTCTGTAACTGCAGCAGGTTCGGGAGCTGCCGAGCCGGTTGCCGAGCCTCTGGCGATGCTGACCATGGCTGCCGCCAAACGTCTACTGGAGGATCGGCTGGTTCGGCACGTGGGGAACATCAGCGGAAGGAAGCTTCTTCTGCTTCCGGAGGTGGAGGGGCGAGAAGCAGTTGCTGCTACTGCTCTCACCACCACCACTGCTGCCGTCACCGCTGCCCCCGCCGCTGCCACCGCTCCTGCTGGTCTTGCTGCTTCTGATTCTCCTGCTGTTGGTGAGAGAGCGGGGAAGAGGGCCGGGAATGAAGAGAGCGGGGAGCAGCAGAGGCCGTATTGGCTGCGTCCCCCGTCCTGGGCCCGAGCACTGCCGGATTCCTATTGGGATAGCCCTGAAGCGCGGGCAGAGGAGGAGGAGGTGGTGGGGGAGGAGGTGGAGGAAGGGGAGGAGGACGAGGAGGAGTGGGAGGATGGGGAGGAGGGAGAGGAGGGTGAGAATGAGGAGTTGTGTTTGAAAGCAGGAGGGGAGAGTGAGGTGGGGATGCTGGCTGCGGAAGTTTCCAAGAAGCTGGGTGAGCTGGTGGAGGCAGCAAGGAAGCTTCGGGGAAAGATGCAGGGATTCGCTCCTGTTGAGGATGCGATTTCCCGTGTCTTCGATCTTGTTACACGTGTTGCTGAAGTGGCGCTAGCAGACGAGCCTGCCGCCCTGCTGTGGCTCCACGCGGTGGGCGGTGCAGTCAGTGATGAGCTGGCGCCAGGAATCTTCCTCGCTACTTCGTTATCTGCCTCGCCACTGATGCTTTTAGTTAAGTTCCACGACTTGAGTGTGATTATAGATGGAGGGACGAAAGCGGTGTGGAAGCAGGCTGTAAAGAGGTTGCCGAAGGCGCTTGTAGAGAGGATGAATGAGGAGGGGAGGAGGGAGGTGAGGGGGATGGAGGAGGCATTGGAGGGAGGGAAGGTGAGGGTAGGAATGAGTGAGGGGGTGAGTGAGGGAGTGCGGAAAGCACAGGAGGGATTGCTGGCGCTTGTGCTGGCTCTGGGAGGGGTGAGTGAAGGAGGGGAGGGAGGAGAGAAGGGATCATTGAAGCTTAAGGGAAGTGATGGCGCTGGAAAGATGCAGCATCAGAAAGCAGCACCTGAGATTTCACCTGAAGCTGTGGAGTCTCCTGTGGATGGTGATTCTGAGGCGCCTCCAGCTGCAGAGGCCGGGCAGAAGAAAGTTTTGTTTTCTATTGACGGCAGCGAACTGGATGAGAACACCAAAGCGGCCAATCAGCTGAAGAGAGAACTGATGAGCCTCTGCGAAAAGGGCAGCCGGAAAACTTTCGAGCTGCCTGGGAGCATGTCGAGCACCGTCATCGAGGTTTTCCGGGCAGTTGGGTTCGAGTACAACCTGCCAGACGTGCACGGGCAGGTGAAGAAAGAAGCGCGTCTGAAAGGGGAGGCAAAGGCGCTTCAGTGGAGAGGAAAGGAAAGGAAGGAGGGAAAGGAAGGGAAGGAGGAAGGAGAGGTTGACTTGGAGGGGGAGATTTGCCAGCTGCAGGCTCTTAAGAAAGGGCTTGATCTGGACTTGCAGCAACTGGATGTTAAACCCAGTGTGCTCAACAAGCTCGTGGAAGGTTCCTCGGTGTCGAGCGTGGCGGATGGCATGATTGCTGTGCTGCAGGCATGCAGCCGTGCACTCCATGCCGGTGCACTCGATGCCGGTGCACTCGATGCCGGTGCACTCGATGCCGGTGCACTCGATGCCGGTGCTGCTGCTGATGCTGCTGATGATTCCAATCCTGATGGTGCTGCCGGTTCCTCTGGTGCTGCAGGTGCTGCCAGTGCTGGTGGTTCTGATGCTGCTGATTCGAGTAATCTTCCTGCTTCTCATGATGGGGCTGGTGCTGCTGCCGACAGCACTGCAGCTGCCGTGGCTGCTTCTTCTCCTGCAGGTGCGGTGGCGACTGCTGTGGAAGCCAATGCAGTGCCTGCACGTCCCACCTGTGTGGTGTTCTCTCGAGACGACGTTCTCTCGGCCCTCCCTGGGGGTCTAGAAGGCTGCTCGGGTCGTGTCGATGCCTCCATGCGGTTACCAACCAACTCCGCTGAAGCTGTTCCACTACAGGATGTGACTGTAGAGGTGCTGGATCAAAACAGCAAGGCCAACCCCATGCTACAGCTGATAAAGGAGGCTGAAACCCTCTCCTCCCTCTCTCACCCCCACATCATTCCTCTCCTCGGCTACTCACTCGAATCCCCCTGTCTGGTTTACCCCCGGATGCCTCCCCTCTCGCTCGCGGATCACCTGCCGTATGGTAACCACGTGGCACGGTTACCGCCTCTGCCGTGGTTCGTCCGGGTGAGGATTGCTTATGAGGTGTCTGCCGCGCTGCTGTTCCTGCACCAGCAGCAGCCACACCCGGTGCTGCATCGGGATCTTCGGCCGGCAAACATTGTCCTGTTCTGGGAAGAGACGGGCAGGGAGGAGGAAGAGAGGGGGGGCAATCAAATGGGTGAGGGGGGCTTGCAGGAGGTCAGTGGTGATGGAATGTCTCGAAGGGCCCCTTTTTGGTGGCCCAGCTTTCAGAGGGAGGATGGGGCAAAGGCAGCAGTCCCTGCAGCACCAGCAGAGGTCTCCGGTTCGAATCCTGCTGGGCGCAGATTGGTGAGCAAGCTGGCTCGCGTTGGCTTCTCAGCTCTGAGCCAAAATCCGAGGACTGGGAGGGCGAGAGTGGAGGATGTGGTGTTTTTGGATCCGGAATATCCTAGAACTGAGGAGCTGGTCCCGTCTTCTGACGTGTATGCGCTGGGAGTGGTGCTCATGCAGTTGCTGACTGGACGCAACGCCACGTCAGCGCTGAGCGTGGTGACTGGAGTGGTGGAAGGGAACAAGGAGCTGGAGGAAGTTTTGGATGAGGGGGCTGGTGGATGGCCTGCTGATGTGGCGAAGGAGGTGGCTGAGCTGGCAGCAAAGTGCACGGATATGAGGAGGTGCAAGAGACCCGGTTTGGTTGGTGAAGTGGTGCCTGTGCTGGCAAAGATGCATGCTCTGGCTGTGGAGGTTGAGAACAAATAGCAGTAGAAGACTGGGTACCCTCTTTTTTATGTTTGTAATAAATGTTTTCTCTTTGTACCTTTACTAATTATAGTGAACAATAAAAGAGTTATCATTTCCGTTTCTTGATGGTTATGCCCGCAAGAAATAGTGAAAACCCGTTATTAGTAAGCTGCACTGATATATTTTCTCAAATAGCTCACACTTATCGCGTATATCTGCAGGTGTCAGAACGGTTGTGGTTCCCGCCAAAACGCCCAGCCTCCCTCTCTCGATTTCTCCGTTTCAAATTTTCCCTTCCTCGAGTCCCGCACCAGGCACTCCGGTGTTGTCTTGGGACTTAGTTGATTTGGGTACATAGATAGACAACACCACAGACGCTCCTCTTGGTATATCACACAAGTAAATTCATCTGTAACATCCGCACTGCCTATTATTTCGTGCGCATCCAGACGCGATTCCGGCTTAGTGATGCCGATTATTTCTCGCGAATTGTAGTGCGCGATTATCTACAGCAGACGCAAGTAAGTAGTGGGTCCAAAGTCGACCGTACCATTTTTTTCAGAATACACCGTAGTTTTCAATACGCGATCAACTGCGACTAGAGCGTGAGTGTGGCCGAAGGAACCTCAAGCGACGATGCATCCCCTCGCCGGGTCTCGGTTACGAACGACAGCCAGCAGCGTCAGCGTCGTGATCGTCGCGTGTCCATTATTTCTGGCTGCATAGCAGACATCCGTAGGTCGACGCGTCACGCGTTACGCCACTGTGATTCCCCCGCCCCTCCTCCCATCCTCCCCCCCCGGGCGTTGCGAGTCCATCGTTCCTCACAAAGTAGCACGAGTTGCATGTGACGAAAACCCCAGCATGTGGTTACCCTGGCGAAAATCGCGTCCTGCTGGAAACCTCACCGGCTCCCGCGCAGAGCAATTGGCAGATGGATTATGGCAGCAGGAAAATCTTAGCGGCAGATTGCATGATCATAACATCTCACAGCGAAACAGAAAGAACAGCACCACCAGGAGCGGAATGGGATTCAGTGGAGGAGTTTTCAGTGGTCGGCGGTTTTGGAGCCGTACAAGAGGAGACGAAATGCGGGGAGACGAAAAGAGAGGAGACGGAATGAGAAGAGACGGAATAGGAGGAGACGGAATGAGAGGACACGAAACGAGAGGAGGCGGAATCAGAGACAGCGGAATTCGTGCGTTTTCGGCTGCCAACACGCGTTCAGTCGAAGGCGACCTCCCCGAACTATTCGGCATTCGCAGCTCTATGCCCGGAGGAGAGTCACCAGCAGCAGAAGCAGCAGCAGCAGCAGCAGCGACGGTAGCGCCAGTTGAAACGCGCGTGTTTCGTTCGCGAAATCAGGAGCGAGACGTTTCAGATGCATGCGTGGTGGTTTCAGAGGCAGGATGCTCTTCGATGGAGGTGCGTCCTGAGCATCGTGAGAATCAGCAGAAGCAGGGGAATCAAGAACACCTGGAGAATCAAAAGCATCATGCGCGTCAGAAGCATCAGGAGCAGGAAAATACACAGTCGGGGGAAAATACGCATTGGACGAAGCTGCTTCAGGAGGAATTTCCAGATTTTAAAGACGCCGACGACGGAAAAGAAAACAATGCGGTCAGAGGAAACGGAACGAGCAGAGATTGGATCAGCCAGTCTGAAGCTTGGGATGGCTGTGGCAGTCGGTTCAACAGCTGTAGCCAGCAGGAACCGTATCTCGTCCACGAGAAAGGAGTGCTCAGTGAAAGCAGTGGCCAGAGGGCAAATTTCCCAGCGAACATTCTTAAAACGGTTGACCTTACTAGGGCGCCTCTTGGCTCTGTAAATGCGTCTACAGCCTCTGAAGGGAAGGAGAGACTGACAAGTCCATTCTCCGACTGCATTGCACCATCAGTGCCACGTCTGAAGTCACCGCTAATGACGCAGACGTCAAGTCCGTCTCCTGGCTGCATTCCATCATCAGTACCAGGTACCAAAGGCGCTATGGAACTCCGTCCCATTCCATCCGTTCCATCCTCTGCCTGTGAGCCACCTCAAAAGACGTCAAGTCCGTCTCTTGGCTGCATTCCATCATCGGTAACAGGTCATAGAGCCGTCTCGGCGCTCCATCCCATTCCATCCATTCCGTCCTTCGTTTGTGAGCCGACCATTATGAGTGACTGTGTCCCCGCAGCCCCAGAACAGCTGGCAGAATGTTCAAATATCTTTCTGGAAAAGCCCACTCGGGAAGTCAATAGAATCAGCCAGTGCGTGTCAGAGGGGCCTGGTGGGAGAGGGACGTTTGGGGCAACCAAGGCGTTTCGAGGGAATCTGGATTCATGGTCGAGCCACGTGTCGCAACCTGATTGGCTGTCAGCTTCTGCGGGGTATTGGGAGAGCTCATGTGTTGGTGGCGGTTGTGGTGGTGGGAATGTGGAGGGGGGGAAGTATGAGGAAGAAGAGGAGGAGGAAGACGATGATGGGGAGGAGGAGGTGGACAGCAGCATGACATGGACCAGGAGAAGAAGGGAAAGCGGCAAGCTCAGAAAGGTGAGTGAAGCTCCATTGTGCCTCAAGTGCTCTATCGTGTTGCAAGTGCTCAATTGTGTCACAACTGAGGGAGAGGAGGAGGAGGAAGCCGACGATGGGGAGGAGGAGGTGGATAGCAGCATGACTTGGACCAGGAGCAGAAGGGCAAGCGTCAGGCCAAGACAGGTGAGTGATGCTCCACTGTACCCCCCAGTTGCTCTATCGTGCTGCAAGTGCTCGATTGTGGCACGAGTGAGGAGGAGGAAGACGACGATGGTGAGGAGGAGGAGGTGGATAGCAGCATGACTTGGACCAGGAGCAGAAGGGCAAGCGTCAGGCCAAGACAGGTGAGTGATGCTCCACTGTACCCCCCAGTTGCTCTATCGTGCTGCAAGTGCTCGATTGTGGCACGAGTGAGGAGGAGGAAGACGACGATGGTGAGGAGGAGGTGGGTGGATAGCAGCATGACTTGGAGCAGGAGCAGAAGGGCAAGCGGCAGGCCAAGACAGGTGAGGGACGCCTCGTTGTGCCTCGAGTGCTCGGCTTCGTCACACAGTTTTCACACAGTGCTGTCGTCACTCAGTTTAGCTGCTGCTGACACCATGCTTTTCTGCTGCTGTCTGGACTCTCTAGCCTCCCTCCATCGTCGTCCTGTCCCCACATCCCACTCCTCTCTCCCTCTCCCTCCGCTCTCTTGCTGCCCCTTCCCTCCCTCCTTGTAATGCGTGTCACAGAAAGCAAGAAGACCTCTTATGATGAGGGGAATTGTGAAAGGTGAGCGTGCGCTGAAGCAGGGTGAAAGGTGAGCGTGCCAGTGCAACTTGATTGGATGTTCATTGGGTGGGCCCGCATTTCCCTCTCTTGCATTTCCCTAACTCCCCCTCACTCTCACTGCCCCCCCCCCTCACTTCCATCCCACAGAGGGCAAGGAGAAGCCTTCAGAGAGCAGCACTTCTCTGAGTGGGTGGGACCTGTACCATCCACGTGGCACAAGCTCATTGGCCCACTGGGGTCATAAAAGGGTATTCCAGCCTCTGTTCTTCTCCTCTCCTCCCTCTCTCCATCCATGCCCTTGCCTTGCCTCACCACTACATGCCCACATTCCAGTTCTTCACACCTCTCTAGTTCTGTTATCTCTGTTTACCTCCTTATCATTCAGCAGCAGCTTGTGATGCTGCCGTTCTCTCGCTCTCTTCATTCCTATGTCCCCATCTTTCGTTATCCTCTCCACATGTTGTATCTGTCTCACACATACCACACCCAAGTCAGCTGCTCCATTAGAGGTCACAACACATGTCCCATGTACTTGCCCAGGCAATGCCTGCCAAATGTTCAACCCTGTGTGTACCCCCTTGTGTGCGCGGATGTCTTGTATGTACCCTTGGTTGCTACAGTCAACTCCCCGCATTCGCCAGGACCGCCGCAAATGGGTGTACAGCCCAGACGAGGAGGCAGAGGATGAGAGAATCGATAGAATCAGGTCGGTAACATCAACGAGCAGGTGCAGTTCATGGGTGGCTGAAGTGGAATGAAGCTTCTAACTTCGTACATGCACATGCTTATTGAAATCAGATTTGGTAATTGTTACTTTCATGTGAGCCTCCATTTAGATTGCAATTGTCAGGTGTGGTGTGGTGAAAGTTTATCAGAGGTAATGTCAGGACATTGTTGTTCCCCTGTAATGTACCTAAAGATTGCTTATCAGCAAACGCCCTATTGACACTCCAAGGGCACCGCCAATTAGTATGAGAGGGATAGGGTAGCACCACCACACAATAGTGAAACTGTAAACAAGCTTCTGTCAGAAAGGAATCTTCGCCATTTGATCCTCCAATATGCAATAGCGAGTCGGTGCAAATCCAAGGCGAGGGTCGCGGTTCGTCAATTCGATAGAAATGTTGGAAATTTCGAATTTGGTGGAAAGGAAATCAACGGGCCTCTCAACGGCAATTTGTGCTTCCTCATCCCCGCCCGAATTCCAGCTGGATCAACTCGTTCCAGCTGTGTGTGCGCAAGAAACACCCACACCAAAGAAAGCACACACATAGCAGCCACTTTTTATTCCCATCTCAGCAATTACAGCCTTCCCAAACCGCAGCCCTATAGGACCCCGCAGTCCAGGCTCTAGCATCCCACTAGGATACTGATTCACCCACAACCATCCAAGATCCCCATTTTTGGCTGCTCAAGAGCCTCCTGAAAGACTCAGCAGTGGAACGCGCTACAAGCTGCGCGCTGGTCTCCACTGCGCGCCACTAGTAGGTGTTGCGCACGTGGCAGTTGAGGCGGACCTCGCCCTGAGTGCCGGTGAGCGGCGAAATGACGCCCATCTTCACGAGCGACTTGGGGAACGCGTCGAACCACACACTCTTGGCGTGCGCGAAGGCCTTCACTGCGCGCTCCGTCTTGTCGTCGTAAATGAGCGCCTGGTCGGTGGTGAACAGGCCCTTGTGCGCGAGGAGATTCTTGTAGTACTGCGGAGGCGGAGACGTAGAAGCGAACGATGATTGTGCAATTTTATTCAATTTTGTATGAAGGGGCGAAGAAAGCGTGCGTGAGAAGGTTCGTGTAATGATGAAGAGGAGCTGAGAAAGGGGGAAGCGAAGGATAGAAGGAAATGGACTGGGGTGGGTGAAGGACGGGGGGAAAGGGAAGGAGAGGTGAGAGGCGAGATGGGAAAACAAGCGAATCGTGTTGCTTACCTGGTTGTCGAATTTGTTTGGCGAAGCATAGTCGTTCGAGATCATGGCCTTGGGGTCGATGTTGCTCGTGCCGCACTTCTGCTTCACGTACGCCGCGAATTCCGGGTCCATCGTGGGGTCGTCCTGCTCCAGGCGATTCTTCAGGCTCACGCAGCGGCCCTCCCCGATAGTGTGCGCTCCGCTAAGAGTCACAACGTCGGTCATATCGAGGCCGACTGTATTGAAGTTGTGGACGAGACCAGAGACGTTGAGCGTGGAGCCTGGGAGGAAAGTCTCGGCAGCGAGTGCGAATGACGTCAGCCCGTCGCGACGGCCCAGAGGCACCTCCGTGAAAGGACCGCCGGCCTGCGATTAGAGAATATGCGAAAAGCAAAAATGTCAGGAGGACATTGAGTTGTAGCGATAGAAATTAAAGTGGGGGACGAGATGCAGGGGCGCCGCGGAGGACGGAGGGGGAAAAGAAAGAGGAAACAGGGAAAAAAACAGGAAAATGTTAAGAAAATATTCCGAGTGTACAAAGACGTACCAGGTGAATGCCTTCGCGAGCGGCGAGAGCAAGAATGTCGGCGCAAGACACGACGCCGGGGCATTCCGCCTCGAGGTGGTCCTTGATGTCGTCGACCACGTCGAACGCGCCGAGCGTGGCGTTGGGATCCGAATCCTTCTCCGCCTTGTTGTCCTCCGTCGAATCGAGGAGCACGGACGCGTCGCAGCCCTGGAGAAGTTAAGAAAAAAAGATAGAGAGAGGGAGAGAAAGGAACGGCACGCGTACAGACAAAAACATTAGCGAGGAAGTTTCGTGAATGTGGGTTACCTCATAGCGACAAGTACGATTACATTTCACACGGTTCATGGGAGTTACGGCATTCCCTGCCTCCACCTCGCGAAGCGCACGTGAAATAACCACACGCGCGGTTCGTGAAAGTGGCGCACATTCGAACCTCGACGGCACGCACCTGGACGAAGCAGTCGTGGAAATGCAGACGCAGCAGCGGCGCGGGGACCGCGGGGTCGTTCTTGTACGCCTGGTACACGCGCGCCGCGACAATCTCCGCCACCTTGGGGCACGTGGACTTGTAGTAGTTGTACGACAGGCCGCCGCTGCTGTGGTAGCTGTGGTAGCTGTCGTCGCTGCTGCTGCTGTCGTAGCGGTTGTCGTCGTGGCTGCTGTCGTCACTGCTGCTGCTGCTGCTGTCGCTACTGCTGCTGCTGTCGTCACTGCTGCTGCTGCTGTCGTCACTGCTGCTGCTGCTGTCGTCACTGCTGCTGCTGCTGTCGTCACTGCTGCTGCTGCTGTCGTCACTGCTGCTGCTGCTGTCGTCACTGCTGCTGCTGCTGTCGTCACTGCTGCTGCTGCTGTCGTCACTGCTGCTGTTACTGTCGTCGTGGCTGTCGTCGCTGCTGCTGCTGTCGTGGCTGCTGTCGTCGTGGCTGCTGTCGTCGCTGCTGCTGCTGTCATCGTAACTGCTGTCGCTGCTGCTGTCGTCGCTGCTGCTGTGGTCATCCGACGACGACGAGTCGCTGCTGCTGCTGTCGTCATGGTAGTCGTCCAAACCGCTGTTGTTGTGCGAACTGTCGCTGCTGCTGTCGTCGTGCGACGAGCTGTCGCTGCTGCTGTCGTCGTGCGACGAGCTATCACTGCTGCTGTCGTCGTGCGACGAGCTGTCGCTGCTGCTGTCGTCGCGCGACGAGCTGTCGCTGCTGCTGTAGTCGTACGACGAGCTGTCCTTGCTGCTGTCGTCGTGCGACGAGCTATCACTGCTGCTGTCGTCCGTAAGAAGCCGCATTTCTTCGCGATTCCGGTTCTGAGTCAGGACGCCGAAGCTGCGATGCGCCAGAGCAGGCCGTAAAACGATCGCAGCAGACACAATGAGCACCGCCAGAAGAAGCACGCGGGGCGACATTTTGAGAGAATCTCCTCGGCGAGAAACCAGGAACGGAAGAAAGGTAGTACGCAGCAGAACTCGGAGCGAATTCGGAAAAGAAGAGATTGGGGTCTGGGCGTGTGAGCTGGTGAATTTGGAAATCGGCCCCACAAATGGATGATGCATAACAATGCTGAGAGCACCTTTCTCTTATACACCCTCATTCTCTCTAGACTGACCTCAGCTAAAGGAACTTGCAGGTAGAAACAGCATGGTTGAGAGCGTTTAACAATGGTTCGACATGGTTCATTAGGACATTTAGATTAAGACAAAATCAGCCTGCCAGACGCCCGCTGGTGAGAGTGCTGAGAACGAGGGTGTACAATGCACCCTATCCCCTAAGAGATTTACACATTGGTCTTTGGGTTTTTATACGATCCGTCACAAAAAATTTCGGAGTTATCACGAGCAGTCACATGTTCCGCCAAATCTATCACGGACAGTCACAAAATCTGCCAAATCTATCACGAACCATCACACGGGTATCACCCGCCGTCACTCAAAGGCACTAATTTCTATCACGGGTAGTCACACTCGAAACTTTGCTATCACAGATGAACCCTCTCATCATTTCGTTGACCCGCCCTGAAACACTATACAGATTTAGGGACTAAATTTCGGATTGCTGACTTTTGTCCTGTATACGCGACCATTTTGGGTGCAAAGATACCTGGTTACGTTCGAATCGACGTAACACACTTTTGTTTAAAATTTTTATGAAATAATTCGAACGCAAATATACATATAGATATATATTTATATATATATTGCTAGAGTTCACAATTCATTGGATCTGCCTAAATGTTTATCAACGCACAATTTATATTTCGTCATACAGCAGATATAGTATACAGAATGAGAATGATCTCACCGTAATACTGTAACACTAGCCTTCAAGTAAATACTATAGACATATAATAATCTCATGTCAACCTATCTCCTCAGAATTTAAACACAGAGGCATTGTATCACAAGGGTTTAGGAAAACATGTTGCACAAGCCATGCTATGTACTGCAAATTTTACATCTAGTCAAGCATTGCCGATGTGTTGAAATGGTGAACTATAGCAATATATATATATATGCGTTCGAATTCTTTCATAAATTTTTTTGAGACAAAAGTGTGTTACATCAATTCGAACGTAACCACTTATCTTTGCATCCATAAATGGTCGCGTATACAAGACAAAAGCCAGCAATCCGAAATTTAGTCCCTAAATCTGTATAGTGTTTCAGGGCGGGTCAACGAAATGATGAGAGGGTTCATCTGTGATAGCAAAGTTTCGAGTGTGACTACCCGTGATAGAAATTAGTGCCTTTGAGTGACGGCGGGTGATACCCGTGTGATGGTTCGTGATAGATTTGGCAGATTTTGTGACTGTCCGTGATAGATTTGGCGGAACATGTGACTGCTCGTGATAACTCCGAAATGTTTTGTGACGGCCTGTACAAAAACCCTTGGTCTTACTTGCGGGGAAGATTGGGGGAAGAGGGGGGGAGAGGGAGAGGCGGAGACCGACAGGCTCGGGGCCCAGGGACACTCCAATCGCGAAGCTTCTCAGGAACATGGGACGAGCATCTTGGCTCGGTACTGGTTGGGGAAGTGGGGGAGGCGGGGAGGGGCGGAGCAGAACCAGAAGCTTGGAAGGTAGGTAGGGGAGGCGTGGCGCGGAGCGAGACAATCTCTGCTCTTTCTTGTGAAGGTGGCGCGTGGCCTTAGGGGAGGAAACGTGTGGCTTCGGCCTTGACTGGCACGCCAGCTTCTCGCGGAAGGTTGCGCTTTGGGAAATTCGGTGACATGCCCCCCCACATTGCGCTTCGCATATTCCCAAGTTTTGCCAGGCTGGACGGTTCGGTTCTTCCTAGCCTGAAACAACTTTTGTAGAGCAGCGCACACATGCCCTCTGGTCTGGTCAGGTCCCTGACTGAAGGTTCGAAGATTGCCGAGCCTGAAGGGGCCAGCGAATCGCGCTTGTCGGTGAAATTGCACACCTGTCAAGACCAGGGTGCACAAGCCTACAGTACACACGCATTCAAGAGAGAATCAGAGATCGTGTCATCACACGTAACGCGGACCTTCACGATTCGTTGCTGTCCTACGTACGTGGCATTCTGCCTGACTGCCCCGCCCGGCATTCTATCCGACGCAGGACCACAGGCCATTCCAAGTCAGCTTGGTGGTGATGACTTCATGATTAGAAGCAGCATTCTCGCTATTAGCTGCCGCTTATTGAGACTGTAGCCAACCTCGAAATTATAATCAAAAGCACGATGCGGATTCACCACGCCTACCTTGAACTCTTGTCATCATTTTTTTACAGATGCATGGGTTGATAATTTCGTGACCAGCACTTGCAGGTACAACAGGAATGATTGACATGCCCCAGGAATTTAGCATGATTGTTTCAAACCTTTTTCTTAGCACGCTTGGCGGTCTCACGCTCCCTATCATCATTCAACCATTTGCTGACAAGCAGCGAGTCAATAAATATCTGCAATCACAACAAAAGCACCAACTTTGTATGTTGCAAATGCACCAAACCAGAGCATCGGCCACGAGAAACAGACAAGCCCAAAATAAGTGGATATACCCGCACACACAATAGAAGAATGGCTGCACACAAAGGGAAAGATAAGCATGTGACTGACCTGGAGGAAATGGGTGAGAATGCATGGCAGCAGGACCAATGCTGGCTCGCCCATTAGCGTGCCAATCTTCTCCACCACTGTTGCAGCCACTGGAAGGGTTTTCTGCCACAGGGCGACAAACATAAAGAGTACGGGAGTTTGCAGGAGGTCACACACAGAGCTACTTGAATTTCTCATTTGGAAATTGGAAAATATTCTATGACAGTTCGCTCAAATTTCCCACATAACATCCAAAAGAACATGTGACAAGAAGGTAATGCTGACTAGAAAATGTACAGCATTAATATATATGCTTTAACATGATATGCATGCAGTGTTACCTGGCTAGAGAGGATAATGACAGCTCTATCGACAGCGTTGGCCTCTTGAATGGGAAGCGGAGGGGTGATTCGCCTCAGGGCCGCCATCACTGCCATGTTGAGCGCCAGGAAGGACAGATGGACGGCTCTGATTTGAAGTCAGGGAGGAATCATGAGGGATCGGGAGGGATTGGAAGGGATTAAAAGGATTCGGGAGGGATTGGGAAGGATCGGGAGGGATTGGGATAGGGGGAGGAAGGAAAAATCTCAAGCCACATTGAGTTGATGGTAACACTTCTTGTCCACCCTATTTGGCTTTTTGAAGGAGAAGAGGCGGGTGCTTCAACCGAGAGCTACCGTTGCTCCCATCTTAAAGGTCAAGTAGGACAGATCAACGGCTCTGATGCAGAGATAGGGCAGAGCCGGACAGGGGCCGGGCATGGACATGAGGGGAGGAGGGGATGAGGGACAGAGGGGGATGAGGACAATCAGACCTGCATGGGATAGACGGAGCACAGCAGAAAATCAAGAGTGCCAGCAGCAGACTGCGAATGAGATGTGCTTGGACTGACTTCACACACACACACGTCATGGCAAGCTGGAATGTGGAGCGAGCAGACATACATGCCAGCAGCAGCAATGGGTAGCAGTTGTGTCATGTCGAGACGAAGAATCGCCGCCCGGGCGGAGCTGACTTGCATCCACGGTACCTGGAAGGGGGGAAGCCAGGAGAAGGGGGGACCAAGAGAGACACACAACGATTTTAAAAAGTTTCCTGTTGCTTGCACGGGTTCAGAAACTGCTGTCTGTTTCAACTGGTTTTGTGAGATGGGGAGGGTGAAAGCTGGAAGAATAAAAGATGTTTGAGAACTGAGAGACTGAAGACGAACCGAATGAAGAAGGGAGAGAACGAATGGAACAAAGGGAGCAAAGGACGTGGAGAAGGAAGTGGAGGTGGGGGTAGAAACCGACACGAACAAAGGATATAACGGGCAAGAGGAACGCACGAATGAGAGCATGGCATTGTTGGCCATTGAGAGCTGCTGCTTGCGCTGATCAGCCCACGTGGCAACAGCTGATTGGATTGGGCAAGCATGGGAGAAAAGGATGGTAGAGCAGAGAGCAGAGAAAGAAACACATTGTAAAGCAAGAAAGCAAGGAAAGCAAGTGCAAAGTCAGCATGATTAAACTTAAATACTTGAATAAATATTTAAAAGCTTTCTGAAATAGGGAGGTTGCTTCGATTTGAGCTCACGCTAAAAAAAAGTGTGCAAGCAACTTTTGAATGCGGTGAATGAGCCTGGGACCTTTCAGAACTTTCAAAGTCAAATCACAACCAGGCGACTGTTTGTGCTGCTGCCGTGGCACGGCATGTCGTGCATGAGTAAAAGAAAAGGTGGTTCACCTGGGATGGTCCGCCGAACTGCCTGAATCCATTTGGTTAATCCATTTTGTTCAAGGGGAGTGAGATGGTCCCGTTGCGTGGGGATCACGGAGGGTGGTGATCCGGGGTGAGGGAAGAAAAGAGCAGGGGTGGGGGAAGAAAAGACATTAAATAGAATCTTTCAAGGGAGCATATTCACTTTGGATGAGCAAATTCAGCTCCTGTGACACTAGAATCAACGAGAGTGATGGTGGAGAGACACACCTTGACTATGCCATACCATACCATACCATACCATACCATACCATACCATACCATACCATACCATACCATACCATACCATACCATACCATACCATACCATACCATACCATACCATACCATACCATACCATACCATACCATACCATACCATACCATACCATACCATACCATACCATACCATACCATACCATACCATACCATACCATACCATACCATACCATACCATACCATACCATACCATACCATACCATACCATACCTTACCGTACCGTACCGTGCCAGACCATACCAGACCAGACCAGACCAGACCAGACCAGACCAGGCCAGGCCAGACCAGACCAGACCAGACCAGGCCAGACAAGACCAGACCAGACCAGACCACAACACACCACACCACACCACACCGTACCATGCCTATGAAGAGAGGAACGAGCAGAGTGGTAACAAGTCCCCGTAACAACGGCCCTGCTGGTACCGACACACCCCCACTGGCTGGGACGAGCCTTGATAGGAGCAGAGGCATCTGATTAGGAACAGCAGGAGGGTAAAGTTGAAAGAACAGCAGGAGGGTAACGTTGACAGAACAGCAGGGGAAAAAGGGGCTGGGGTGTTGTATGCAATGCAGGGCATGGCACGACTGCTGTGTTGCTAGGTCTGACTCGCCTCGCCCCCACTGGCTGGAACGAGCCTGGAGAGGAGCAGCGGCATCTGAAAGAAATGACAGGGGGGAGGGGCGGGAAGACGAGCAGAGGGAAACGGGGGCGGGGGTAATAGAAAAGGAGCGGAACGGAAACGGGGAGGAGAGGGTTTAGGTGTTGTGGATGCGGCACAACGCAGAGGCCCTGCCGGTGGTACTGCCTCAGAGTCGATCCCCACTGGCTGGGCTGGGATGAGTGTGGATAGGAGTAGAGGCTTATGAGAGGGACAGCAGGGTTTTTGAGTAGACTCAAAAGTCAGCATAGGAGTAGAGAGGCATCTGAGAGAGGGACAGCAGGGGGGAACGAGTTGGGAGAGGGGGAGGGAGAAAGAGTGTTGGGGTGTTGTGAGTGGGAAATGAGGAAAAGACGAGGGGGAGAGAGAATGCAGGGTGTTGGGGTGTTGTAGGCGGGTAGTTTGAGGAAAGGGGGAGGGGGAGGGGGAGGGGGAGGGGGAGGGGGAGGGGGAGGGGGAGGGGGAGGGCACAATGGCCCTGCTGCTGGTAAGTAAGGTTCCCTCCCCCTGCAGAGTTGTTGTGCAATCAACAGAGTGGGAGGGGTTAGGATTAAGGTGTTGAACGTTGTCACCAGGGAAAGACATGCACGGAAGGGGATGATGGCTTAGGCGATGGAAGGGGATGATGGCTTAGGCGATGGAAGGGGATGATGGCTTAGGCGATGGAAGGGGATGATGGCTTAGGCGATGGAAGGGGATGATGGCTTAGGCGATGGAAGGGGATGATGGCTTAGGCGATGGAAGGGGATGATGGCTTAGGCGATGGAAGGGGATGATGGCTTAGGCGATGGAAGGGGATGATGGCTTAGGCGATGGAAGGGGATGATGGCTTAGGCGATGGAAGGGGATGATGGCTTAGGCGATGGAAGGGGATGATGGCTTAGGCGATGGAAGGGGATGATGACTTAGGCGATTCTTGAGTCCAACAGAACTTTGCCTTATCACATGCATATCAGGGTGTTGTGATGTAAGTTGTCACTAGGGAAAGACCGACATGTGGGGACTCAAAAGTCGTCTCAGAGGATGATACCTCAAGAGGACGACTGTGGAAGGGCGGGGGAACCAACCAGGTGAATGGTATGGCTAGCTGAGTGTCACAGGAAGGTGCTGAACAGGGGGGCGTATAGCGGGAGAGCTTACAGTGAGTATGCCGATGGTGTTGGTGACTACAGTAAGGCCGAGAGCCAACGCTGTGTTGGCATGTGCTGCCTGGCGGGAGGGAGGGCAAGACAAGAGGGGCAGAAGGCACTGCAAAAGTAAAGGAGACAGAAGGAGAGAGAGTATGGCTGTGATTTGTGAGGCCGAGAGCCAATGCTGTGTTGGCATGCGGTTCCTGGTGGGAGCAAGGGAAGGGCGAGAGAGACATAATGAGGCTGAATTCATTCCCGGCACTTCAACAGCAAAGGCATGGGAAGGAGAGAGTGTGGAAGGAGAGAGTGTGGAAGGAGAGAGTGTGGAAGGAGAGAATACGGCAGTGACAAGTTTCCTAGTGGATTGTTGTCATAAAACCATCCTGATATTTGTGCCGTGCGTACCCACCCGTGCAAGTGAGATGCCTGCTGTGATGGTTGCGGGCATGCAGCAGAAGAGAGCAAGACCTGTGGGGATGAGGAGAGGAGTGATGGTAAAAAAGGAGAGAGCAAAGTAGGAGAGCGTAAGTTGGTTATAGGCAGGAAGGGATGCCTGCTGCTGTGATGGTGGCAGGCATGCATGCAGCACAAGAGAGCAAGACCTGTGGGGATGAGAGGTGCAGAGAGGGAGAGCAGAGAGGGAGAGCAGAGAGGGAGAGCAGAGAGGGAGAGCAGAGAGGGAGGTGCAAAGGAGCGGGGAGAATTGAGGGTATAGATGGCGTGACGATGGCAGGCAGGCAGGCACAAGAAAGAGGGAGAGCGAGTGGAGGCCTGTGGGGAATCGGAAAGGCGTTGAAGAGCAAGCAAGATGCAGTCAAGATGCAGTCAAGATGCAGTCAAGATGCAGGCAAGATGCAGTCAAGATGCAGTCAAGATGCAGTCAAGATGCAGTCAAGATGCAGGCAAGATGCAGTCAAGATGCAGTCAAGATGCAGTCAAGATGCAGTCAAGATGCAGGCAAGATGCAGTCAAGATGCAGTCAAGATGCAGTCAAGATGCAGTCAAGATGCAGGCAAGATGCAGTCAAGATGCAGTCAAGATGCAGTCAAGATGCAGGCAAGATGCAGTCAAGATGCAGTCAAGATGCAGTCAAGATGCAGTCAAGATGCAGGCAAGATGCAGTCAAGATGCAGTCAAGATGCAGTCAAGATGCAGTCAAGATGCAGGCAAGATGCAGTCAAGATGCAGTCAAGATGCAGTCAAGATGCAGTCAAGATGCAGGCAAGATGCAGTCAAGATGCAGTCAAGATGCAGTCAAGATGCAGTCAAGATGCAGGCAAGATGCAGTCAAGATGCAGTCAAGATGCAGTCAAGATGCAGGCAAGATGCAGTCAAGATGCAGTCAAGATGCAGTCAAGATGCAGGCAAGATGCAGTCAAGATGCAGTCAAGATGCAGTCAAGATGCAGTCAAGATGCAGTCAAGATGCAGGCAAGATGCAGTCAAGATGCAGTCAAGATGCAGTCAAGATGCAGGCAAGATGCAGTCAAGATGCAGTCAAGATGCAGTCAAGATGCAGGCAAGATGCAGTCAAGATGCAGTCAAGATGCAGTCAAGATGCAGTCAAGATGCAGGCAAGATGCAGTCAAGATGCAGTCAAGATGCAGTCAAGATGCAGTCAAGATGCAGGCAAGATGCAGTCAAGATGCAGTCAAGATGCAGTCAAGATGCAGGCAAGATGCAGTCAAGATGCAGTCAAGATGCAGTCAAGATGCAGTCAAGATGCAGGCAAGATGCAGTCAAGATGCAGTCAAGATGCAGTCAAGATGCAGGCAAGATGCAGTCAAGATGCAGTCAAGATGCAGTCAAGATGCAGGCAAGATGCAGTCAAGATGCAGTCAAGATGCAGTCAAGATGCAGTCAAGATGCAGTCAAGATGCAGGCAAGATGCAGTCAAGATGCAGTCAAGATGCAGTCAAGATGCAGGCAAGATGCAGTCAAGATGCAGTCAAGATGCAGTCAAGATGCAGGCAAGATGCAGTCAAGATGCAGTCAAGATGCAGTCAAGATGCAGGCAAGATGCAGTCAAGATGCAGTCAAGATGCAGTCAAGATGCAGTCAAGATGCAGGCAAGATGCAGTCAAGATGCAGTCAAGATGCAGTCAAGATGCAGTCAAGATGCAGGCAAGATGCAGTCAAGATGCAGTCAAGATGCAGTCAAGATGCAGTCAAGATGCAGTCAAGATGCAGGCAAGATGCAGTCAAGATGCAGTCAAGATGCAGGCAAGATGCAGTCAAGATGCAGTCAAGATGCAGTCAAGATGCAGGCAAGATGCAGTCAAGATGCAGTCAAGATGCAGTCAAGATGCAGGCAAGATGCAGTCAAGATGCAGTCAAGATGCAGTCAAGATGCAGTCAAGATGCAGGCAAGATGCAGTCAAGATGCAGTCAAGATGCAGTCAAGATGCAGGCAAGATGCAGTCAAGATGCAGTCAAGATGCAGTCAAGATGCAGGCAAGATGCAGTCAAGATGCAGTCAAGATGCAGTCAAGATGCAGTCAAGATGCAGTCAAGATGCAGGCAAGATGCAGTCAAGATGCAGTCAAGATGCAGTCAAGATGCAGGCAAGATGCAGTCAAGATGCAGTCAAGATGCAGTCAAGATGCAGGCAAGATGCAGTCAAGATGCAGTCAAGATGCAGTCAAGATGCAGTCAAGATGCAGTCAAGATGCAGGCAAGATGCAGTCAAGATGCAGTCAAGATGCAGTCAAGATGCAGTCAAGATGCAGGCAAGATGCAGTCAAGATGCAGTCAAGATGCAGTCAAGATGCAGGCAAGATGCAGTCAAGATGCAGGCAAGATGCAGTCAAGATGCAGGCAAGATGCAGTCAAGATGCAGTCAAGATGCAGTCAAGATGCAGGCAAGATGCAGTCAAGATGCAGTCAAGATGCAGTCAAGATGCAGTCAAGATGCAGTCAAGATGCAGTCAAGATGCAGTCAAGATGCAGTCAAGATGCAGTCAAGATGCAGTCAAGATGCAGGCAAGATGCAGTCAAGATGCAGTCAAGATGCAGTCAAGATGCAGGCAAGATGCAGTCAAGATGCAGTCAAGATGCAGTCTTTCTGCCTGCCCTGTCGGCCAGCCATCGGGAAGACTTTTAATCACACTTTGGGAGCTGCCTTGCTGCTCAGCGCGACACACTCTTGACTCTTTATCGAAACACAGTCTTGCATCGTCTGATGCTCAGCACACCGCACCGCACTGCACACCTGTGGGCAGCTCCCGTGGCAGCAGCGGCAGGCGCAGCACGAGAAGAGCCATGAGGGGCGTTATGGCGAGCGTGGATAGCTGGAGGCGGACAGGTGGGGGGTAAGAGGGATAGAGGATGAGGGGTAGTGGGAAAGGGATGGAGGACGAACAAGGGTGGGTGGCGGTAGGGGCAGGCAGAGCATGGGCAGGCAGAGCATGGGCAGGCAGAGCATGGGCAGGCGCAGCATGGGCAGGTGCAGCATGGGCAGGCAGAGCATGGGCAGGCGCAGCATGGGCAGGTGCAGCATGGGCAGGCAGGACGAGTAGAGTGATGAGGGGCGTAATGGTGAGCGTGGATAGCTGCAGAGAGATGTGTGTGTGGGGGGGGCGGGAAATGGAGGGTGAGAAATGGTGTGCGAAGGCACGGGCAGGCGCAGCAGCAGCAGCCACAGCACGAGCAGAGCCACGAGAGGCGTTATGGCGAGCGTGGATGGCTGGAAGGAGGAGGGGGGTAGATGAGAGAAAGGGATAGAGGGAGGGAAATAGGAGACGAACGGTCATAAGGAGGCCATCCATGCAAAGGAGGTGGTTTGGCGAGTGTGCGGAAAGGAAAGAGGCTGTTGATGCGGATGGAAAAGAAAACGGCTGGGACGTGGTTGAACGGAGAGCTTGACACGAGCCGGCTCAGAGGAAAAGCACCAAGCCGTAGAGTAAAACGAGCCACGAGGAGCTGGCAGCTCTCATTTTTCTCATTTTTCTTAGGCGCCAAAAGAACACGGCATTTCCGGCTCATGGCTGGATCAGAAACAACGCACCGAGCCGTAGAGGAAGGCGGGCCACGAGCTGGCTGCTCTTTGGAGCTCCTCTAGGTCCAACGCTATGCCTGGTGTGGTGTGCGTGTTTCATGGGGGGTGACGTGGCATGAGAGGTGACGTGGCATGAAAGGTGACATGGATTGAGAGGTGACATGGCACGGGAGTACGTACAAATCCGCCTCAGACTCTTCAATCCCCACCCGGATTTCTTCAATCTTCACCCTACCCACTTGAGTGTCCTAACTTGACTCTACCATCCTTAATCTCATTTCTACCTGCTTTATACCACACCATACCCACCAGAAACAAAGAACATGCCGAAGGTGCAGTGGCGTGCGAGGCCGATCGTAGACTAAGCATTTGACCGAAGTCCCACTAGCCTAAACTGGTTACTTCCCACCATACCCACCAGAGACAAAGAAGATGCCGAACGTGCAGTAGCGGGCGAGGCCGATCTGTGACTGGGCGTAGATGCCAGGAGCAGGGTGCAGCACTGCCAGCGCAATTCCCGTGCTGATGGCTGCAGCACGGGCGGGTGGTGGTGGGGAGGGAAGGGTTATGAGTTTTTCGAGACCCATAGCAAAGTTGATCTTTGACTGGGCATAGATGCCGGGCAGGGTGCAGCACTGCCAGCGCGATTCCCGTGCTGATGGCTGCAGCAGAGGAGGGTGAAACGGGAGTGCCAAGCAGTGGTGATTAGTTAGTGCTGATAAGGCGTGGGGGAGAGGGGGGGAGGGGGGGGGGGGGGGGGGGGGGGGGGGGGGGGGGGGGGGGGGTGGGAGGATTGACGACGGGGATGGTGAGTTAGAGAAGTAGTCAGTTTAACAGATGGGGGCGCCGTGTCGTGTGCCATTGTAACAAGGTGACTTGTTAATGATGGCGGGGACGGGAGAAGGGGGTGGGACGTACGTGAATGCAGCTGGCTTCGAGGAATTTTAACTCACCAACGAGGAGAAAATTGCTGGTAACAAACGCGCGAACTCCCAGGGAGAACCTCGTGAGCGCTCCTTTTTCACGTTTCGTTTCCATCCCGCTGTCCGCATTCTGCGATGTGCCATCCAAACCAATATCACTTCTTTTCCTTCTCCCCACTCTTCCCTCGCTTGCGGTCGCCGAACCCCCCCGCGCGCTCAAAGCGTCTGCTGGCAAATCGCCGCCATTCCTCATTCTCCGTTCCTCACGATTCACAGACTCTTCTCCGCCTGCCTTCCCTGCGCTAGTTTCTTCCCCCGATCCTCCGCCTTCTGCTTCCCCCTCTCCTCCGCCTCCTGCTTCCCCCTCCCCTCTCGTCTCCGCCTCATCCACCAGTCCCGCTCCTCCGCCGACAGCTGCACCCAGAGTTCGTAAAGTGGGTTTATGTATTCTCCGGCCAGCTAATCCTAGTCCGACATAGCATCGGAAGCCTTCGGGGTTACACGCTGCTGATGACGATGATGCTGGGGTTACAGAAGAGATCAACCTCCGCGTTGGACGGCTTGGTATGCTGCTACTGGCAGAAGGTCGTGCTCCTCTCGTTATGGTTACCACTGACCTCATATTTACAGCTGGCCTGCAGGTTGTGGTTACCCCATTCTTCGTTAAACGTAAAATTTCGCTTCGATTCGTGAATGACGAAGTCCGTGCTGCGTTTTCCAGGCTCAAGCAGTCTGAAAAAGTGGACAGTTTTGCCGTCATGGCGCTTTCACTAGCCCAGGCCGTCATTCGCCGTTCCCACGGGTTCGCGAAGCTGGTTAAGCCGAAGAAGCTGGTGCTTTGATTCAACGTCACGCCGGCGTTATCATACGAAGCATACAGATGTCAATTGAAGTCTAACCTCAAGGCGTCCGTGAATCGCGGATAGATAGCTATTGAGCAATCTCATAAAAGTGGCTGTCGGTTTATCGAGTGTAAATGACTGGTCACCAATTACAGCTTTGCGTTTTAAAACGTTTGAAACAGCTTTCACAACGGCTGAGTGAGGTATTGAGTGCAAATGACCGGTTCACACTGCACGCCTCAACGGTTTATGGTCACGGCACGGATAAGCCATTCTGGCATTTCAGTTGGATCAGCCAACTTCAAACCACACACACGCACTAACCGCCAAGTGACGTGGCTTCCGAATACGAGTTCGATCGGATAATCTTGTTCGTCAATTTCAGTCAGTCGAAGTGTTGTGCAACTCAACGGCTTTCATTCGTTGGATCAACACCTTTCATTGGTTGGCTGATAAAAGCGGCTCGAAAATGACGGATTTCTCCGTTATTAATGACCTCGATATTTTGCGAATATCAGAGCGGCTGCTCAATTTCGTCCTAGGTCTGTAATATATTTTTCTTCGAACTGCATTTCCGCAGCTGACTGCGGCTTCGTCCAGCACAGAAACACATCCTAAAGAACGTCGAGCGCTCGTTTACATCACCCTCCAGACAATTAGTTCATCCATGCCGTCCATTTCGTCATCGCCGTTACGTTGCCGTGAAGCTAACCGTCACGCTTTCATCGTAACAGCCATGCTGTCCTGAGGTGTTTGTCGCTGAACGCACCGCAATGTACCGCAATCACCCTCTCTTATAACATTCTAAACCGTACTGTTCGCATTTCACAACCCCTCCGTTTCCGATTTACCTCACTGTACCTCGACAATGCTGCAAGTCCAGCCAGTCCCGACTCGGACGCCCACACACAAGCGTTTCTTTTCTATTTTCATGGCTTCCAGAAGAACGTAATCCATGCCACTTCCATGTGGCACACCTCGAGTCACGACACGACGAGCATAAGCTGCATTGTCCGTACCTCACACGTCCCCCTCGTGGCTGCTTACGTGGTCCTTCAGCTTGCTGCCGTAACGTAACCGACTGGTCTCTTCCGCGCTGACCCTCGTCAACGGTTCATTCTCTTCCCTCCATTCCGTGAAGCTACATAGCAGAGGGGCTAAGATATCTAGGCCGCTTCCATCATCCTTTTATTTATCGTAATAGTAGATACTAAGGCTTATGACCTTGCTTTCGGAGAGTAGTCTAGCCATATTGCGAGCAGCTAAGGGTAGTCCTACTCTTGCCTGCATTTTACCTTTCCTCACTTCTCAGCTGACTTCTTACGCTGACTCCGACCATCATCCCGCTCCCAGCCGAACAAACTTAGCTAAGTTCATGAGAGTCTTCGCGCCGTTTTATCCAGCTCGGCTTCGTTTACGTAGCAGCATGTAATTAGGTTTTAAACCCAAGCTTGAGCAGCTCCCGTCCTCTGTGGCGTTATCAAGACTATAGTTGAATGATTGGTGCCACCAAATAAACGCGTTATAAGGGCTGGTTCTTTATCAGGACAGCATGACGTCATCAGCCACCGACCAAACTGGAGCCTCTCCCTCGAGGCTCTGGATGGTGGAAGCAAACTCCGTCAAGAACATGGAACTGAACGGTGCTCTGTTAACGTTAGCGTTACACGACCGGCAGAAGCAGCTGGAGAAGGAAGCTGCGGAGAAAAGAGGAGAGGGGGTTACCGGAGGTAGAGACACGGATGGGGAAGGAGGAGAGGTAGTGCCTAGCCAAGATGAAGGAGGAGGAACCAAGGGAGGATTGAATCCGAGTCCGGGGATTGAGATTGGGCTGTGCTTCGTGGCAGGAGAAGGGCTCGGCATATGTGAGTAACGTTGCCCTAATCCCTCGTGTGTCATGGTATGGTATGTGTAGCAGAGGAACGCTTAGTGAGGTGAGGTGAGAGCATGTTTCCATTCCGTTGCCTCTGCATTCTCCTGCTTTTCCCATCTCGTGCTGCAGGCGCTGCTGCAGGCGCTGCTGCAGGCGCTGCTGCAGGCGTTGCTGGAGCAATGTGGGCAGGCGCGGGTGCCTGTGCGCGTGCACGTGGAGTGGGGACGGCAGCGAGATGAGCTCTACTGAAACACCCTCTTTCCCCTCCCCCTTCCCCTCCTACCCCTCCTCCCTCCCAGTGGGTGCGGCCCTCCAGCAGAAAGGCAAGGCAGCAGCGAGGGAGAGTTGTCTCCAGTGCTGAAGGCGCTGCTGCAGCCTCTCCTGGAACAGTGCGGGCAGGCGCGGGTGCATGTGCGCGTGCACGTGGAGTGGGGGCAGAGGAGGGAAAAGCCTCTACTGAACACCCTTAATTCCCTCTGCTTCCCACCCCCTGCCCCTCTTCCTGCCCCTTCCCCCGCCCCTCCCTCTGCACCGCCTCCCCTCATCCCTCTCAGTGGGCGCGGCCCTCCAGCAGAAGAGCAGCGGGGGCGGCAGCGAGGGGGTATCCCCTGTACTACAAGCGCTGCTGCAGCCTCTCCTGGAGCAGTGTGGGCAGACGCGAGTGCCTGTGCGCGTGCACGTGGAGTGGGGGCAGCGGAGGGACGAGGCTCTGTGCCAGGCCGTGCGGGCCACCGCAGCAGAGCGCCTATACGTGGGGAACAAGAGGTGGGTGCTGCTGGGTGGGTGTGTAATGTACGCTGGTGCAAGGGGTTACGTCCCTTGAAGGCTCTGTGCCAGGTCGTGCGGGCCACAGCAGCAGAGCGCCTTTACGTTGGCAACAAGAGGTGCGCGTGGGGGGATGAAGGGGGTGGCCTGTGCACGTGCACGTGGACGTGGAGTGGGGGCAGCGGCAGGACGAGGCTCTTTGTCAGGCCATGACGAGGATGACGAGGTGAGCTGGTTGCTTTGTTGTGCCTTGTCTACCCCCTGAATGCAGCCAGGCAACCAGGCCCGTGGCACGGCAATCAGTATCAGACTTCTCCCCCTCCAAACTACCTACCTACTTGTCTCCCCCTTCTCCCTTCCATTTCTCCTCCGCTCCCACCACCTCCTTCCCCCTCTCCGCCCCTCAGGTTTGTATTCCGCCTCCTCACTCAATCCACACACCCCTTGCTCCGCCGCCTCCCCCCTGGATGCATGCTAGTCGTGGGTCAACCAGGCACAACCTCCTCCTCTTCCTCCTCCAAACGCTCACGCAAAGTTAAATCACAAAGCAAAGGCAACCCCTCCAGTCCAAACCCTGCCGCCTCGGCGTCGCCTCGCTTCCCCGAATCGCATTCCTCGTCTTCTTCTGCCACTCCGGCTTCACGTAAAGCTGGCTTCTCTGGCTCTTCCTCCTCCTCCTCTGCAGCACATGCTCCTTCTGCCACCACCGCCACCACCACCACCGCCGCTGCTGCTGCTGGTTATCCTGCTGATGAACACTGTTACGACAATGACGGCCTCGAAAACGACGCTGAAAGTGACAACGACAACGACGATAATGAAGATGACTATAACGAGGATGAGGATGAGGAGGATGATGATGATGGGTACGATGCGGTGTGTCGGCCCAAGTCCTCCTTCACAATAGCAGACTGGGAGGCAGAGCTGCAGCGGGTGGCCATCGGGCAGCAGCGGATCGTGTCTCTGTGGGACAGAGCGGAGGTGGCGGGTCGTGTCCGTGCTGGGAGTGCTGCCGCCGCCTTGGGAAGCCCTGGTGGGGTCGCAGCAGCTGGTAGCGGCTTTGGTGCTGGTGCTGCTGGTGCTGGTGCTGCTGGTGCTGGTGGCGCTGCTCCTGGTGGTGTTGGTGGTACTGCTGGTGGTGGGGTGCCAGCGGTGCTGCTGCCAACACCGTCCACGGTGCATGAGGAGCAGCATCAGCAGCAGGTGCTGAAGCAGCTTCAGCTGCTGCAGCAGCAGAAACAGCAGCAACAGCAGCAGCAGCAGCAGCAGTAGCAGCACCTGCCTGAGCAGCAGCAGAACCTGCCCGTCGGGCAGCGAAAATTCCGTCCGCTGCGAATCATCGTCCCAGATAGCACCTCCCCGCACCCGTCCCGCGCTCCCACCCCCAGCCCTGGCTGCCTTAGCGCCTCCAGCAGAGACGGGCTAACCCCAGGTGAATCCTCAGGTGCTTTTGGTCCGTATGCTGGGAACAGTAACACAATGAACAGTAACACGGGGTTCAGCCGTGCGTCTAGCCACGACAACCCTAATTCACTCGTCCCTCTAGCCTCACCCAGAGGCTTTTCTCTCCCTGGAACCAGCCCAGGGGCTTTAACCCCCGGAGGCTTAACAGGAGCAGGAGCCGGAGGAGCAGGAGGAGGGGTGGGGGGGAGAGGAGGGGGCGTGGGAGAGGAGGCGGGTGCGGCAGGGGAGAGAGCAGGAGCAGCAGCAGCTGCAGCAGCGGTGGCAGGGGCAGGGGCAGCAGCAGGGTCGAACAGTGGGCCGGTGTCAGAGGCGGACCGGCAGCGCATGATGCGGCTGCAGCAGCAGATGCGGCAGCAGTTCACTGGGCTGCAGAAGATTCTCGTGGAGCAGCACAAGCCGTCCCCCGTGCACCCTGCTCTGATAGGCGCGCAGCAGCAGCAGCAGCAGGGGAAGAAACAGGGGCAGCAGCAGGGGCAGCAGCAGCAAAAGCAGCAGGAGAAGCAGGATCAGCAGCAGCAGCAGCAGCAGCAAGGAAGAGCACACCACACCCGCAGGCACTCAGGCTCCTCCTCCTCTGCCTCCATCACCCCGCAGGGCACCCCCCCTCCCCACCCCCCCAGGGGGCGAGGCTTATTCCCCTCTTCCTCCTCTGTCAGTGGCACTACCAGCACCAGCAGCAGCAGCAGCAGCAGGGGGGACAGGGAGGGTTTGGCAAGGGGACCGGGCCTGGGGATAAGGCATATGGTGGGGATAGGTCTCAGGGGGATAAGTCTCCTCTGTGGAAGGGGCTGGAGAGTGTAGCAGCTGGTCTTTCCGCGATTCACTCTGACATGCAAGCTGCCAAGATCTCAGGCGGACGTTCAGGCGGTTTCTCAGGTGGTTTTTCGGGTGGGTTTTCAGGTGGGCGGTCCGGGTGGCATTCACACCAGGGGAGCGAGGATTTCCATGGGAAGGGGAACGAGTTTGAAGGGATCGATACGAGCCTACTCATCGTTCCTCGCATCGGTCCAACCTCAGCCTCGGGAGCAGGTTCGGCGGCAGGTTCGGGAGCAGCTTCGGTAGGCTCGCCGTCGCCGAACGTAACCCCACTTACAGGTCCGGTGGCGGGTAGAGGGACCGGAGGGATGAAGGTTTCACGGACAGTATCGCACGAGCAAGCAATAGGGGGAGGGAGGAAGGTAGGAAGGGAGGGAGGAAGCAAGGGGGAAAGCGAGGGCGGGAGAGGAAAATCGAAGGGGGAAAATCGCTTTGAAAAGGGATTGAAGGGAGAGGAGTCGCCAGCTGTTCCACAGCAGCCTGTGGTGGTGGGGAAGAAGCTGTGGGTGACCGGCAGGAGGAGCATGGGGAGTGAGGGGGAGATGGGGGTAGGGGTAGAGGCAGTGGCAGCAGAGGTTGCAGGTACAGCAGGGTTTGGTGCAGCGCTGGCAGCAAGAGACGGGTCAAGAGATGGTGGGTCGTGCGGTGCTGCCAGCCCTGCTAACAGCAGCAGCAGCAGTAATCCTGGAATGGGGAGCAATGAGCAGCAGGCATTCCCCATCCCCTTCCCTTCCTCGTTCTCTTCCTCGTCCTCCCAAGCCGGGTTCCAAACCAGCCGGGTAGACTCGGCGGACTGCCACCGTTTCCCCCCGGACCAGATTCTTCGAGCCACGGGGGGGTTCTCGCCCTCTCAGCTGATTGGCCGAGGCAGGCTCGGGCCGAGCTACCGGGGCGAGATATTCGGATGCCAGGTGGCAATCAAACTGCTAACTGTGCATCACGAGGCGTCTGTAAGAACAGAGAAGAACGAGAAGACTGAGAAGAATGCAGAAGATGGGGCAGAGGGAGGAGCAACGCAGGAAGGAGAGAAAATGGTGGTGGAGGGAGATGGTGCTGCTGTTGCCTCATCGGGTGCGTTTGGTTCCTTTGGTTCCTCCGGTCTCCTTGATCCGTCCACAGAAGGGGAGGTCAGGTGTCCCGAGAGAGAGTACAAGCAGCGGTGCAGGCAGCGGTGCAGGCAGCAGTGGACGTGCTGAGGCGTCTCAGGCATCCCCACCTGCTGCTGCTGATGGGTCACTGCCCTGAGTACCCCTGCCTTGTGTATGAGTTCGCTCCTGGGGGCAGCCTCTCTGCTCGCCTCTCCCGCATCCACTCCCTCATTGCTGCTGCCACCGCTGCTGCCGCTGGTGATGGTGGTGGTGGTGCTGCTGCTACTGCAGCAGAGGAGGGTGCTGGTAACAGCAGCAGCGGTGCAGGGGGCGGTGCCGCTGCTTCTCCTGCCCGAGAAAGGATGACTTATGGGGAGGAGGAGGAGGAGGAGTTGGACACGCTGTGGCTCTCGTGGGTGGACCGGCTTCGACTGGCATCTGAGCTGGCAGGCGCGCTGCTCTTCATGCACCAGCACTCGCCGCCCGTGCTGCACGGCGCCCTGACTCTACAGAACGTGCTTCTAGACCGCAACTCCGCGTGCAAACTCAGCGGCGCTGGCCTCTCCTTCTCCTCATCCTCGTCTCACTTCTCTGGCAGTCCAGGATACAGCTCTGCCTCTGCCACTGCTGAGTCTAACCCCAGCAGCAGCGCAGCAGCAGGAGTGGAAGGTCCATGCCAGCATGGCAGCAGCAGCACGGGCGTACTAAGTGACGATGTGCATGCCTATGGTATTGTGGTGTTACAGTTGGTAACCGGCATCACCAGCCCATCACTGATCCTCTCCCTCATGCATACGTACCCAGCAGCAGGAGGGGAAGCTGAGGGAGGGGTGTCTGGGGGAGGTGTTACCTGTGGGTTCAATTTGGCTGAAGCTGTCGACATATTTTTGAGCCGACTGGATGTGACGGCGGGGGAATGGCCTGTTGAAATGGCATCTGTTGTGGTGCTCCTGGCGCTGCGCTGTGCTTCAGGGCAGGCGGAGCTTCGGCCGGACCTGGCGGCTGAAGTGCAGCCGGCTCTGTCAGCTTTGGCTCGGGAAGCGGAGGAGAGTTTTGGGCGGGCAGCCCGGCAGATGCTGCGGTCTGCCTTGAGAAAGCGGGACTATACGTGCTTTCAAAAGCGGGTGGTAAAGGTATGTCGTGCTGTGATATAATTGTTGTAATGGTGTGTGTGTGTATGTGTGTGTGTGTGTGTGTGTGTGTGTGTGTGTGTGTGTGTGTGTGTGTGTGTGTGTGTGTTTAATGTCCTTGTAACAGTGCTTGACATGTTCTTTTGCTCTTTTTTCTTCATGCAGATTGAGGGTGAGGCATCTCCTGCAGCTGTTCATGACACAACAAAGCATCACAGAGTTAGGAAGCTGATGGAGTCTCTGGTTCCTCACAAGTCTCCTTCGATGCGTGCGAAGGGATGGATGAGAACAAAATCTATCAAGGGATAGGCACTTAGAGCCTGCAAAATCCTTTGCTGACAAATGCTTGATATCAGGTTTCTGTAGTCTTTTAGTGGCAATGATCATTATAAAATACCGTAGTTTTTAGGAGCAGTCGTTAGTCGGTTTTATGGTAGATGTGAAAGTACACCGACGCATGGTAATTGTAGCACAAGTGGAGGCTGGGTGCTCGCTCGCGCGCTCTGCTCTGATTGGGCGTTGTCCCACCCCACTCTCGGCTGACACACTTCCTGACGGAGCCGCAGTCACCCATTTCCAACCGCCAGTGAACGGAAGCAGAGGGATGGATGTGGCGGACGGAGAATGCTGACAGGACACCAGCAATCGACGTTTCTCAGTTAGCAGTGACCACTCCAAAGAGTGCTGCTGGACGGAGTTTTACGTATCTCCGTTCATTTCTGTCAGGGAGCCAGAGAGGCAGCAGCATTGTGCCAGGGAGTTCGCAAGGGAATTCGTCTTATCTCACAGAATCCTGAAGCTCAATGGTTGTTATCACCTGGCTGATTTATGTCTGTCTGTGCAGCCATTATCAGTGCTCAACGGTCGATTTCTTAGCCTTTTGATGAGCTAGCGTGGCTCCATTGTCCTTGATCATTCACTTCAGACTATTCTACCGTTCGGTTGATGTGCCTGTGAAAGCTTTAAATGGTAAATTTGTTCGTTCGTCAGTCTGCGTCGCCGTCTCAGACGTGCTGTTCGTGCCTTTAATATCTGTTGTTCTGTGGTAGGCTTCCGCGAAAGTGAGTCCTCTCCACCTCCTCCTGATTGCTCGTATTTTCGGCCTCGATTCGGCTTTCCATCAGGTAGGACAGATATAATACTGTTACGGAAGCTGGCTTACAATAGTAGGGTTGGGTAGTTTATTGTAAATTGAACTTTTCTTTTCTACGTTAGATTCTAAATTCGGTTGTAGATTGTACCGGTCATGCCTCAATCAGCCGTAATTAGACGTCGAGTCAGCAACGAAGGCAGCGCAGTACGATCCACCCTTCAAGAGCCGCTACTGTCATGCGACGACAGACACGACGACGACGACCGAAGCGATCCGCCTGCGACGTCTGCGACATGTGCGAATCCCGCGAATGGTGTCGCCAGCCCAAGTGCAGACGCGAAGGTATGTCTGTCAGTGACGCTCTTCGGAGCCATGAATGTGGTATTGAACTTGAATAGTCATGGCGATTAACGAATTACATGCTGACGGCGCACCATGTTTTTGTGCAGATAAGATACGGCATACTCTTCAGTTTGGACGTTGTAGCATCTTTTATACCTCGTTTTATTAACCGTCCTCCATAACCCCATACGTTCCTCAAGAATTAAGCATCTTACATGCATCGTCTTTCCGTCGATATGTTATTTCCTTACAAGGCATCTATTTGCTTGGTTTGCAAAATTACATGTCTCCAGGCGTCGCCTTCGCTAGCGATTCACCCGCGTGTTGTCAGCCTTTCTGTCTGACTCGTTTTGTTTCGTGACTCTTTTCGTCTTGACGGACGTCCTTCATTGCGTTCCCTCTGTTACCTGATGAACTTTTTTTATGCCGTTCATTTGACGGAAATTGTGTTTTTGTGCAGACGCCCGGATCCCCAAGGCCAGGGGAAGGCAGTTCGAGAGTGTGGCAGCACCTTCTCGGATCTTTCGTCTTCCAATGGGCCTCATGGCTAGGTGGGTCTAGTATCATCATTCTCTTCTTCTTTTTCCTTCTCTACTTTTACAAAGAGCTTCACAATGACACTAGTAATGTTGTTGAGTGCTTAGGACGAATGCAGGCATAACAGGATAAGATTGATTCTTGGATCCCCCTTCTTCCCGTGACTCACTTCCTTACCCCACTACTCTTCCCCAATCTCGCCCCACTCCCCTGCCACCAGGCCAGCTCATGGCGGGTGCACGCACCAAAGTTCTTGCTCTGGGCGGCTCTTTTGCCTCCACGCTGCTGCTCCCCCCGCACGCGCGCGCACCCTCCCGCGGAGGCCCCCCGCAGTTGCGCGGGGGAGTCCCCGCCCTCCCCCCCATCACCCTCTCCGAGCCCCAGGAGCGGTGCCTGAAGCAGCTACAAACGAGGATACAGCCGCCTTTTGAAAACGACAAGGAGGAGCATAGATTGGCGCTGGTAGAGCTGTGGGAGCAGGCGTATCCGGGGCGGGTGTTGACTGAAGAGGTGGAGGTGGCGGGGTGGAAGGAGATGGGGTGGCAGGGGAAGAACCCGGCCTCGGATTTCAGGGGCGGGGGTTTTTTCGCGCTGGAGAATCTGGTGTACTATGCTCGCACGTACCCGGTACGTTGGGGGAGGTGTGGGGGGACTGGGCAGGTTATGATGGGGGGTTTGGGAAGTGGGAGGGGGGTGTGAAGTGAGGGGGTGTCAAGAATGGGGATGCGAGAAATGATTTCAAGGAACAGCCTCTTTGAGAAGTTTTCTTTGAGATTCTGTAGTTAACACAAACTGCATCTCATTGTGAGTTTTTTTTCTTCACATGTGATTCGCCTTGTGCAGAGGTCGTTTCAACGTATTATGCACAAGCAGGAGGGTCGCAGGGCAGAGTGGGAGTACCCCTTTGGAGCAGCAGGGGTGAACATCACCGTACTCCTAATAAGCATCCTCGACTTGCGCAAAGGTGAGCGTCCGGGTCTGAAAGACTATCACACGTCCCTCCCTGTCCAGGAAGGCAGGCAAACTCTTCCCTCCCTCACACCCCTCACACCCCTCACACCCTCACATCCCTCACATCCCTCACATCCCTCCCAACCCTCACACCCTTCACAATTGAGTATCTCTGCTGTGTAACTTTTGAGACATTGGATGGGCCGTTCCCTTTTCCATCTCTGGATTCCCTTCCCTTGTCCATTCCCCCCCTGCCAATCTCCCTCTAGACATCCCCGCAACGGTTGCTGGACGGGCCTTCCTGAAGATCCTACCAGAGCACCCCACGGCGTTTGAGGATCTCTACTGTGTGACGTTTGAGATGCTCGATGCTAACTGGCTGGAGCTCAAGGCGTCTTACATGGAGTTCAATGTGAGTCAACCATGTGCACACACAGAGGTGCATGGACTGATGCACACAAGCGTTGTGTGTCCATCATACTGTCTGACGTTCGAGATGCTGGATGCTGACTGGTTGGAGGTCAAGGAACGATACATGGAGTTCAAATGTGAGTCAAATGAAGTCACTAGGGCACACCATTTGTACCAGCCCGGATTCTGCTCTCACACCCATCCTCCCCCCTTGCTCACATGCCTATCCCCTCCCTCAGGCGGTCATGCAAGCCACTAGGGCAGAGCTGGAGCGCCATATGTGCCAGCCTTAACTCTGTTCTCACGGTCTTGCCTTTTGCTCACAACCCCCCTTCTCCACTCAGGTCGTCATGCAAGCCAAGCGAGCGGAGCTGGAGCGTCATCTATGCCAGCCCAAAGTCTGTTCTCACTGTCTTGCCCCTTGCTCACAACCCCCTTTCTCCACTCAGGTCGTCATGCAAGCCACGCGAGCAGAGCTGGAGCGCCACATGTGCCAGCCCAGCTTCACTGCCATCTCCGACCTTCCCGTCTTCGCCAGACTCACAGCAGAGTAGCCCACCCACCCACCCACCCACCCGGACACAAACATGCATGCACACTCCTTCCTACCAACCTCTCCCTTCACCAGCCCAGCTTCACTGCCATCTCTGACCTTCCCCGCCTTCGCCGCATTCACAGCAGAGTAGCCTGCCTTGCCCGCACACATGCATTGCATGCCCCCAAAGTGGGGAATAGGAGCCTTGGTTCACACTCTAGCGGATGGGCCCACTAGTTTTGTTTGTTTCATCATGTAGCTAAATCACTCGTATCCTGATATAGTGTAAGGCAGGTCGATTTGTTTGTGAATGCTTTGGTGTAGCTGGTGTATTATCCAGTGTCTGCTTGCTCTGATTGTTTGTTTGAATACATCCCATAGTAACTGCAGGCCAGTCAAATCGCAGCCCCGACAGTATTATCATCAAGCCCCGACACTGCTAGTAAGCTAATTTGTACACACCTTCAACTGTATTCAAATGTTGAGAGAACATGGAAAACATAGCACGGATGCACATTTCACAGCGTGACACAGAGGGACAGGCATGGGAAACACCCTAAGAAACACAAGATTGCTCCTGCTCACCAGTACCATCAATCGGTGATAGGTAACCCTGCCGTTGATGTTATTGCCGATCATGCTCGCCACCCTCCCACGCCCTTGCTGGCTTGGTAATATGTCCAGACGCACACAACCGCGTGACCGAACGGAAGAAAAAACGCTCGGAACGAGCGTTTTCATCCCCAAAACGCGGACGGATCCGCACATGTGCAGAAAATGCACCTGGCATGGTTCATTCGCCAGTACCAATGACCGATCATGCTCGCCACCCTTCCACGCTCGTGCTGGCTTGGTAATAGGTCCAAACGCAAACAGCCGTGTGACCGAATAGAAGAAAAACGCTCGGAACGAGCGTTTTCATCCCCAAAACGCGGAAGGATCCGCACATGTGCAGAAAGTGCATCAGACATGGTTCATTCGCCGGTACCAATGACCGATCATGCTCGCCACCCTCCTACGCTCTTGTTGGCTTGGAAATAGGTCCAAACGCACACAACCTGTTAGATTATATGTAATGTGTTGGTAGGCTGTAGTGGGGTAGACAATATAGGGTACAACCCATTAGGGTTAGGTGCTTGTACTCTTGTTCCTTTTCAATGCACATCATTCTTGCCTAGCATCTTGACATGGTTTCAGAGCAGGAGGTCCCTAGGACCTACCGACCTTTTTTTTTTAGGGCCCACCGTCGCACGCATGCGGTTACCACGCTACCCCGTGCCCTAGCCTCGATGCGCCCTCGTTGCGCCCTAGCTGCGCCCTCGTGCGCCCTCGTTAGCGCCCTCGTGCGCCTCTCGTTAGCGCCCTCGCGCGCCCTCGCTGCGCCCTCGCGCGCCCCTCGTTAGCGCCCTCGCGCGCCCTCGTTAGCGCCCTCGTGCGCCCTAGCTGCCCGCCGCGCTGCCCGCCGTCGCGCTGCCTGCAGCGCTGCCGCGCTGCCCGTCGCGCTGCCCATCGCGCTGCCCGCCGCGCTGCCCGCCGCGCTGCCCGCCGCGCTGCCCGCCGCGCTGCCCGCCGCGCTGCCCGCCGCGCTGCCTACCGCGTCGCCCGCCCGTCGCGCAGCCCGCTACGCTCGCTGCCCGCCGCGCTGTCCGCCGCGCTGCCCGCCGTGCTGCCCGCTCGGCTGCCCGCCCGTCGCCCTAGTTCGCGCCCTCGTGCGCCCCTCGTTAGCGCCCTCGTGCGCCCGCGCTGCCCGCCCGTCGCGCTGCCTGCCGAGTCGCCCGCCCGTCGCGCAGCCCTCTGCGCTGCCCGCCCGCCGCGCTGCCTGCCCGTCGAGCTGCAAGCCGCGCTGCCCGCCAGCCGCGCTGCCCGCCGCGCTGCCCGCCGCGCTGCCCGCCTCGCCTGCTGCTCCCTGCCCGTGCACCGCCGCTTGCTCCTGCTGCGGCTGCTAGCTTCGCTCTAGCGCGTCCCCTCTGCTGCTGCCGCTGCTCTGCTGTGCCCTCACGCCTGAGCTATGGCCTCTATTCGCGTTCTTTCCTTCGATGCTGAGGGCCGTCCCGTGCAGTTGTATCTTATGAGCAATAGCACGGACAATGTCTCCCTCTATGACTACGCGTCTGGTGCTGCCGCTGCTCCTGCTGCCACAGCCGAGCTTAGTGTACGTTCCCAGTGGCAGACTCGTGACACTACAGCTCGCCTTGCTATCCGCAGTCACCTGCCGTTCGCTGAGCTAGAGCACTTTGGCGACTGCAAAACCGCTAAGGCCCTTTACGACGCTGTCGTTGCTCGCTACTCCTCACCTGCCACAGCCGAGCTTAGCCGCCTCATGCTGCCTTACCTGTTCCCTGAGCTGTCCACCTTTGCTACAGTCGCCGATCTCATCACCCACCTTCGCACTAGTGACGCTCGCC
Organism: Closterium sp. Yama58-4; assembly: GCA_947470075.1. Taxonomy (NCBI): domain Eukaryota; kingdom Viridiplantae; phylum Streptophyta; class Zygnematophyceae; order Desmidiales; family Closteriaceae; genus Closterium; species Closterium sp. Yama58-4. The sequence continues at coordinate 358,964 of CANIUD010000194.1, forward strand.
TGCGTGCCGCCCTTCCCACCGAGTTCTGCGCTAAGAACCCCCCTCCACTGTACTGGACGCTCCATTTCATAGTCACCCGTCTCCCTGACACCCTCAGCTCAGTCCGAGACTACTTCCTTGCCCGCTGTCCCACTGAGCTCACAGTCGCCCTCCTAGAGGAGAAGCTGCTAGCAGCCGAGAAGAGCATTGTAGCTGTAGGTGCTGCTCGTGGCGCTCCTCGCACCCCCATCTTTGAGGGGTGTTCTCCCTCTCCCCTCGCTCCCTCCTACGCTACTGCTGCTGCTGTTGACCTCCTTGGCACTGAGTCTGCTGGCGCTGCTTCTGCTCCTGGTGGGAGGCGCCGCACCGGCAAGGGCAAGGGGGGCAAGGGTGGTGGTGGTGGCGCTGGGGGGGGAGGAGGTGGGGGAGGTGGGGGGGGAGGCGGTGCTGGAGGGAGCGGTGGCGGGAGTGCTGGTGGGGGTGGAGGCAGCGGTGGGGGTGGGGGCGGCGGCGGGAGTGGTGGCAGCGGTGGCGGCGGTGGCAGCGGTGGTGGCAGTGGTGGCGGTGGCGGCGGCAGCGGTGGCGGTCGGAGCGGCGGTAGTGGCGGCGGTGGTGGTCGGAGTGTGGGCCTCAGCTCGGGCCAGCCCTCGCAGCAGCAGCAGCGTCCTCAGACGACCCAGCAGCTCCGTGAGTGGCTTGCTCAGCGTGGGACGTCGGGAGGCAGTGGTCGCTGTTCCTATGTCATTCGCACAGGTGAACGCAAGGGGCAGAAGTGTGGGAGGTTCCACACCCAGTACCGCTGCTTCTCCCGCCTTGACGACGCTTGGCGTGAGGAGATGGGCGAGGAGGTTGAGCGCCCCCGCTGGGCTGATCTGATGAGGGCTGGTGTTGATATCTTTGCTCTTGATTATGATGCTATTATTGCTGCCATGTATGCATTGACTGTTAGTGCTGAGGGGGACTGTTACTTGTGTGTGCCGCCTGACCCAGGTATAGAGCCCACTGCCCTAGGTACCAGCGAGTCTGCTCTCTCAGGTACTGTGCCTTCCGAGGCTACTCCCTTCGGTACACCCCCTCCTGCTAGCGAGTCTGCGCTCTCCGGTACTGCGCCCGCTGAGGCCTTGCACACCTTCACGCTTGACTCAGGTGCTTCCCGCTGCTTCTTTCGTGACAGTACTGAGCTCACTCCCCTCCCTGCACCAGTTCCAGTCTCCCTGGCTGACCCCTCCGGGGGTCCAGTTCTTGCACGGTCTACCACTGTGCTTCCCTGTCCGGCGGTTCCGTCTGGCTCGTTGTCGGGTTTCCACCTCCCCTCGTTCTCTACGAACTTGGTGAGCAACGCTGTTATCCAGGATCACTGGGTTGACACCTTCACCCCTGGAGGACAGCGTGTGGCGATCTGTACGTGCTCTAGGACTGGCCGCCACCTGGCTACACACTGACCACTGGCCGTCTCCTGGCCTTCACTCGTCAGCCGGGGTCGAGTCTCTACACACTGACCACTGTGTCTCCTCAGGTCGCTGCTGTTGGTCAGGTGTCTGCGTCAGGTCTAGTAGCCCACCCCTGTGAGTGTCGCTCCCTGTCGCACCAGACCCTTCTCTGGCACCACCGCCTGGGTCACCCCTCCTTGCAGCGCCTTCGTGGCATGCACCGTCATCACCTTGTGTCCGGTCTTCCCCGGTCTCTCCCTCCCCTCCCTGCCTCGCCTGCGCCGCCTTGCCTTCCTTGCGTCGAGGGGCGGCAACGCGCCGCTCCTCACTCCTCCTCGTTTCCCCCGACCGAGGCTCCTCTGCAGACCCTCCACCTGGACGTGTGGGGCCCGGCCCGCGTCCGTGGACAGGGCGGTGAGCGGTACTTTCTGCTGGTTGTCGACGACTACTCGCGTTACACCACGGTCTTCCCCTTGCGCACCAAGGGTGAGGTCCCTGCTGTTCTGATCCCTTGGATCCGCACAGTTCGTCTCCAGCTCCGCCGCCGGTTCAGGACAGAGCTTCCTGTCCTGCGTCTGCACTCTGACAGAGGTGGTGAGTTCTCCTCTGACCTCTTGAGGGCCTTCTGTCAGGCGGAGGGCATCGAGCAGTCCTTCACGCTTCCGGACTCCCCGCAGCAGAATGGGGTTGCAGAGCGCCGCATTGGCCTGGTCATGGAGGTCGCTCGTACCTCCTTGGTTCATGCGGCGGCTCCCCATTTTCTGTGGCCGTTTGCTGTCCGGTACGCGGCGCATCAGCTCAACCTCTGGCCCCGTGTCTCCTTGCCGGAGACCTCGCCCACACTGCGTTGGACGGGGGAGGTCGGCGATGCGTCGCGCTTCCGGGTGTGGGGTTCTCGTGCCCTTGTCCGCGATACTTCCGCGGACAAGCTCTCCTCCCGCACACTTCCCTGTGTCTTCCTTGGCTTTGTCCCTGACGCGCCAGGCTGGCAGTTTTACCACCCCACCTCGCGCCGGGTCTTCGCCTCTCAGGACGTCACCTTTGACGAGTCGGTTCCTTTTTACCGTCTCTTCCCCTACCGCACTGCCCCCCTCCCCCCCCCCCGCTTTTCCTTGCTCCAGGTCCCCCTCCGCTCGACCCCCTTCCCCCTCAGGGTCCTGCTCCTTCAGGTGTCTCTCAGGTAGACCCTCCTCCCGTCGCTGAGCCTGTCGAGGTCACAGGTGACTCAGGTGCTGCTGCGGGTGGTGCTGCTAGGGGTGCTGAGCCTGGGGGTGCTGAGCCTGGGGGTGCTGAGCCTGAGGGTGCGGAGCCTGGGGGTGCTGAGCCTGAGGGTGCGGGGCCTGGTGGTGCTGTGCCTCGAGTTGCTGCGTTTGGGGGTGCTCAGGGTGTTGAGTCGCCTCTCCGGGAGCCTCTCACACAGCGGCAGCTCCGTGAGTGGTACGTCCGGCGCTTTCGCCTTCCGCGTGGTGCAGCTGGAGCTGGAGGCGCTGAGACTGGGGACACTGGTGCTGGAGGTTCTGGCGGTGCTGCAGCTGCTGGTTCTGGGGGTGCTAGTCCTGGAGGTACTGCGGCTGCCGGAGCTGGTTGTTCTGGAGGTCCTGAGCCTGGTGCCACTGGAGCTGGAGACACTGGAGCTGGAGGTACTGGAGGAGCTGGTTCTGCTCGTTGTCGCGGTGCTCCGTCTGAGGGAGCTGAGCCTGTGCTTGAGGGGTCTGGGTGTGCTGCGTCTGGGGGTGCTGAGTCTGGGGGTGCGTCGCCAGTGGAGGCTGCGCCCTGGACTGGCCGCCTTCGTTCGCGTGTTCCTCTCACCTCCCAGCAGCTGCACGACTGGTTCGGTCGCCGTCAGCGTCGCCCTCCTGGAGCTCCGGGCTCTACTGCTGGTGGTGCCTCTACTGCCGCCCCTGGAGCTGAGAGTGGTGCTGGTTCGTTGTCTCCTGGAGGTACTCCCGTCGCTGGTCCCGGAGGTGCTCGTACCGCTGGTACTCGAGCTGCTGGGGCTGGTGGTGCTGTGTCTGAGGGTGCTACCGCTGGGGACGCTGCGACTGGAGACCCTGGGACTGGAGGTACTGGTTCTGGGGGTGCTGCTGCTAGTGGGGACAGTCCTGGAGGAGCTGACACTGGGGGTGGTGGTGTCGCTGGAGGTGCTGGAGCTGCTGGTGCTGGCGGTACTGTACAGTCGCGCCTGTTCTTCGCTCCGCCGTCGCCGTCGTCTCTGCCGCCGTCTGACTCTGTCCTTCGCCAGGTTCTTAGTCTTCCGTCTTCTACTGGTCTTCCGTTACTGCCTGGCTCGCCCTTGCCTGCTCCTTCTCCTTACACTGAGCAGTCAGGGGGTCTTACTGAGCGTCGTGAGCCTGCGTCGCGTCCTGTCTTGCCTGTTCGTTCTGGTCGTTCCGCTCGCCGCGTCTCGCACCAGCGTTCGCCGCCTGTTGCTGGTTCTCGCCTTGTCGTCCGTCGTCCCTCCTCTGTACCACAGTCGGTTCCTCTGCCGTCTCCTCCTGCGTCTTCTTTGCCTGACGTTCCGGACCCTGCGTCTGACCGTTTTCGTGCTGAGCACCCTACCGTCACGCGTCTGTTAGCCACTGCTGTCACTGACCCGTCTTTTGAGTCGGCTGCTGCGTCTGCCCTGGTCGCTGAGCTTGTTGACTTTGCTGCTGTCTGTCGTCTAGACTACACTGCCAGTCTTGTTACTGAGTCTGAGTCTGTCTGTCCTCCGTCCGTCGGGGGTGAGTGTGCTCTTGGCACGGACGTCCTTGAGGACAGGCAGGAGGACTTTGACTCTCTTGCGGCTGCTGTACCTCATCTCGTGGCCTGGCTGCTTGCCCCTGAGGGAGACCCGGATGCACTAGACATCCCCACTCCGCGCTCTTACGCAGAGGCGATCTCGGGTCCCTACTCCTCTCAGTGGCAGACAGCCATGGACGCAGAGATGGCATCCGGGAAGTCCACAGGCACCTACGTCGACGACGTTCCCCCTCCAGGGGCGAACATCGTCGATGGCATGTGGATTTTCAGGGTGAAGCGGCCGCCGGGTTCTCCGCCTTTCTTCAAGGCTCGTTACGTTGCTAGAGGTTTCAGTCAGCGACAGGGAGTTGACTTCTTTCAGACCTTCTCCCCCACCCCGAAGATGACCACTCTTCGGGTGTTGCTGCACGTTGCTGCTCAGCGTGACTACGAGCTGCACTCTCTTGACTTCAGCACAGCTTTCCTGCAGGGCAGCCTCCACGAGGAGATCTGGCTGCGCCGCCCTCCTGGCTTCACTGGGTCGTTCTCTCCTGGTACCCAGTGGAGCCTTCGGCGGCCAGTCTACGGTCTCCGCCAGGCGCCGCGCGAGTGGCACGACACACTGAGGACTACACTTGCGGCCCTTGGGTTTGCTCCTTCCACTGCTGACCCGTCACTGTTCCTGCGCACAGACACGTCGCTGCCGCCGTTCTACATCCTCGTGTACGTCGACGACTTGGTCTTTGCTACTGCTGACACTGATGCATTCTCTCGTGTGAAGTCGGAGCTGCAGAAGAGACATACCTGCACTGACCTGGGTGAGCTGCGCAGCTACCTTGGCCTGCAGATCACCCGGGACAGAGCACGCCGCACCATCACCTTGACTCAGTCACACATGGTGCAGCAGGTCCTTCAGCGCTTCGGCTTCCAGTTCTCCTCACCACAGGCCACACCTCTGGCTACCAGTCACTCGCTCTCAGCTCCACCTTCGGACGAGTCCGTAGAGCCGAGTGGCCCGTACCCAGAGCTTGTAGGCTGCCTCATGTACTTGATGACTTGCACGCGACCTGACCTTGCGTACCCTCTTAGCATCCTTGCTCGTTACGTTGCGCCTGGGAGACACAGGCGAGAGCACTGGGAGGCTGCTAAGAGGGTGCTGCGCTACTTGTGCAGTACATCAGGCATGGGGCTGGTGCTTGGAGGACGCGACAGAGTTGCCCTCACTGGTCACTCAGACGCTTCTTGGGTGGACGACCTGGCTACGCAGCGGTCGTCACAGGGTTACACTTTCAGCCTTGGCTCTGGTTCTGTCTCTTGGCGGTCCACCCGCTCTTCTTCTGTTCTCAGCTCTAGTTGTGAGGCTGAGATCTACGCCACGGCCATGGCTGCACAGGAGTTACGCTGGCTCACCTACCTGCTGACTGACTTGGGAGAGCGGCCTAGTTCTCCTCCAGTTCTGTACAGTGACAACAAGGCGGCCCTTGCCTTGTGTCAGGAGCACAGACTGGAGCACAGAACGAAGCACATTGCTCTTCGCTACTTTCTTGCTCGAGAGCTGCAGCAGCGTGGTCAGCTTCGTCTTGTGTACGTGGACTCGAAGGCCAACACTGCTGATGTCTTCACCAAGGCGCTTCCGCCTAGTGATCATCAGCGGCACTGTACTGCGTTAGGCCTTGTGTCCACATTACCTCATTTGCTTACTGCTTGACTTTCTTTGTACTGTGATTTATATATATCGCTGCTTGCTTGCTAGGTTTTGATCACTGTGTTGCTTGTCTTGTTCTATATATACCTATATAGCTCTGCATGTGAACTTGCCTTGTGGCCTTTGCTTGTGTTCAGAGTGTGGTGACGTTGTGATCCACCCTGGGCTTGCTTTGCTTTGCTGGACTGGTCTTGTGACCCCTTGTTCTCCCCCACTTTGCCTATGGGGGTGTGTTAGATTATATGTAATGTGTTGGTAGGCTGTAGTGGGGTAGACAATATAGGGTACAACCCATTAGGGTTAGGTGCTTGTACTCTTGTTCCTTTTCAATGCACATCATTCTTGCCTAGCATCTTGACACAGCCGCGTGACCGAACGGAAGAAAAACGCTCGGACGAGCGTTTTCATCCCCAAAATGCGGAAGGATCCGCACATGTGCAGAAAATGTAGCAGACATGGTTCATTCGCCATTACCAATGACCGATCATGCTCGTCACCCTCCCACGCTCTTGCTGGCTTGGTAATAGGTCCAAACGCACACAGCCGTGTGACCGAATGGAAGAAAAACGCTCGGAATGAGCGTTTTGATCCCCAAAAGGCGGAAGGATCCGCACATGTGCAGAAAATGCAGCAGGCATGGTTCATTCGCCAGTACCAATGACCGATCATGCTCGTCACCCTCCCACGATCTTCCTGGCTTGGTAATAGGTCCAAACACACAAATCCGCGTAACAGAATAGAAGAAAAATGCTCGGAACCATGCCTGCTAGCATGATCATGATCGGTCATTGGTGACGAGTATGAACGGTCATTGGTATTGGCGAATGAACCATGCTGCAAGGAAGCGCATGGATCCCTATAGGCGTAGGGAAAAGCATCAAAGAATCCGAATGTTATTGCATATTCGGGTGGCGCATGCTCAAATACACCTATCAGAGCAATTTTAGCTTGGTTCGTGCGCAAAGAAAAGTTCGGCGCCTGCGATGATGGCTTTGTTTGCCGACAAATGCCAAGGAACCGCATTGATCCCAACAGGCGTAGGGAAAAACATCAAACGATCTGAATGTTATTGGATATTCGGTTGGCCCATGCTCAAATACACCTACTAGAGAAATTTCAGCTTGTTTCGTGCGCAAAAAAAAAAAGTTCGGCGCCTGCGATGACGGCTGTGTTTGTCGACAAATGCTAAGGAAGCGCATGGTTCCCAACAGGCACAGGCAATGAATGACCTGAATGTTATTAAAGATTCGGGTGGCCCATGCTCAAATACACATATCATAGCCAGCTTGGTTCGTACGCAAAGAAAAGTTCGGCGCCTGTGATGCCGACTGTGTTTGTCGACAAATGCTAAGGAAGCGAATAGATCCCTACATGCGTAGGGAAAAGCATTGAACGTGTTACGAATGGTAAATTGTGAAAGGACACTATGCACTCCTGACAGCATCAAACGAAGCACACACTACCGAGGTTGGAAGTGAAGAGTCAGAAATGACTCGAAGCGACGAAGCGGTTGGAAAGCATCTGGACCGTTGGAGCAGACAACATCGGGCAGCTGCAGGAGCAAGGAAAAGCGCGGGAACAGTTTCGAAACTGTACGCGTCGCACGTTTGGTTCGAATTTGAATAAGGGAATGTACCCCTTAGAGTACATGGCTAGCTAGGACGATTGGTATTCCCTTGTACTACTATTTATATGTTTGTATTTGCATGTTTACATTCACTCTGAATTAAGGTCAAGGGCCCACCACTACTGCACGACTATGTGCGAACCTTCCTGTGACGATCCTAGGTTACGATCAACTTCTGATCGCAGCAGAACCATATGGATATTATTTCATATTCGGGTGTCCCATGCTCAAATACACATATATCAGCAATTTAGCTTGGTTCGTGCGCAAAGAAAAGTTCGGCGCCTGCGATGACGACTGTGTTTTTCGACAAACGGCAAGAAAGCGCATGGACCCATACATGCGTAGGGAAAAGCGTCAAACGACCTGGATGTTATTGCATATTCAGGTGGCCCATGCTAAAAGACATCTAATTGAGCAATTTTAGCTTGGTTCGTGTGCAAAGAAAAGTTCGGCGCCCGCGATGACGACTGTTTTTGCCGACGAATGGCAAGGAAGCGCATGGATCCCTTCATGCGTAGGAAAAAGCATCAAACGACCTGAATGTTATTGCATATTCGGGTGGCCCATGCTAAAAGACATCTACTAGAGCAACTTCAGCTTGGTTCGTGCGCACAGAAAAGTTCGGCGCCCGCAATGACAGCTGTTTCTGCCAAGGAAAGCTAAGGAAGTGCATGGATCCCTATAGGCATGAAAAAATATCAAACGACCTGAATGTTATTCCATTTTCGGGTGGCCCATGTTCAAATACACATATTAGAGCAGTTTTAGCTTGGTTCGTGCACATAGAAAAGTTCGGCGGCTGTGATGGCTGCTGAGTCTGCTGACGAATGCTAAGGAAGCGCATGGATCTCTATAGGCGTAGGGAAAAGCATCAAAGGATCTGGACGTTATTGCTTATTCGGGTGGCCCATATTTAAATATACCTACCAAAGCATTTTCAGCTTGGTTCGTGCGCACAGAAAAGTTCGGCGCCTGCGATGACGGCTGTTTCTGCCAAAAAATGCTAAGGAAGCGCATGGATCCCTATAGGCGTAGGGAAAAGCATCGAACGACCTGAATGTTGTTGCATATTCGGATGACCCATGTTCAAATGCACCTAACACAAAAATTTTAGTTTGGTTTTCCCGCACAGAAAAGTTCGATGCCGGTGATGACGACTGTTTCTGTGGACAAATGCTAGGGAAGCACGCGGATCCCAATAGGCATAGGGAGAAGCATCGAATGACCTGAATGTTATTGCATATTCGGGTGGGCCATTTTAAAATGCACCTATAAGAACAATTTCAGCTTGGTTTGTGCGCACAGAAAAGTTTGGCGCCTGCGATGACGGTTGTGTTTGCTGACAAATGCTAAGATAGCGCATGGATCCCTATAGGCTTAAGGAAAATCATCGAACGACCTGAATGTTATTGCATATTCGTGTGGCCCATGTTCAAATACACATACCAGACCAATTCAAGTAAAGTTCGGCGCCTGCAAAGACAGCTGTGTCTGCCGACAAATGCTAAGGAAGCGCATGGATCCCTATAGGCGTAGGGAAAAGCATTGAACACATAAATGTTGTTGCATACGGGTGGCCCATGTTCAATTATACCTACTAGAGCAATTTCGACTTGGTTCGTGCGCACCGAAAATTCGGCGCCTGCGATGACGGCTGTGTCTGACGACGAACGCAAAGGGAGCGCATGGATCCCTATAGGCGTAGGGAAAAGCATCGAACGACCTGAATGTTGTTGCATATTCGGGTGGCCCATGTTCAAATACACCTACCAGAGAAATTTTGGCTTGATTCGTGTGCACAGAAATGTTCAGCACCTGCAATGACGACTGTATCTGCCGTCGAACGCTAAGGGAGCGCATGGATCCCTATAGGCGTAGGGAAAAGCATCGAAGAATGTTGTTGCATATTCGGGTGGCCCATGCTCAAATACATCTACCACAACAATTTTGGCTTGGTTTGTGCTCACAAAAGAGTTCAGCGCCTGCGATGACGGCTGTGTCTGCCGACCAACGCTAAGAGAGCGCATGGATCCCTATAGGTGTAGGGAAAAGCATCGAACAATGTTGTTGCATATTGGAGTGGCCCATGTTCAAATACATATACCAGAGCAATTTCGGCTTGGTTCGTGCGCACAAAAAAGTTCAGCGCCTGCGATGACGGCTGTGTATGCCAACGAATGCTAAGGGAGCGCTTGTATCCCTATAGGCGTAAGGAAAATCATTGAACAACCTGAATGTTGTTGCATATTTGGGTGGCCCATGTTCAAATACACCTACCAGAGCAATTTCGGCTTGGTTCGGGCGCACAGAAAAGTTCGGCGCGTGTGATGACAGCTGTGTCTGCCGACGAACGCTAATTGAGCGCATGGATCCCTATAGGCGTAGGGAAAAGCATCGTAAGACTTGAATGTTGTTGCATATTCGTGTGGCCCATATTCAAATACACCTACTAGAGTAATTTTGGCTTTTTTCAAGTGCACAGAAAAGTTCGGCGCCTGCGGTGACAGCTTTGTCTGCTGACGAACGCTAAGGGAGCGCATGGATCCCTATAGGCGTAGGGAAAAGCATCAAACGACCTGAATGTTGTTGCATATTTGGGTGGTCATATTCAAATACAACTACAAGAGAAATTTTGGCTTGGTTCGTGCGCACAGAAAAGTTCGGCGCCAGCGATAACGGCTGTGTCTGCCGACGAACGCTAAGGGAGCGCATGGATCCTTATAGGCGTAGGGAAAAGCATCGAACGACCTGAATGTTGTTGCATATTCGGGTGGCCCATGTTTCGATACACTTGCCAGAGCAATTTTGGCTTGATTTGTGCGCACAAAAAGTTCGGCGCCTGCGATGACGGCTGTGTTCGCCGACGAATGCTAAGGGAGCGCATTGTTCCCTATTGGCGTAAGGAAAAACATCGAACGACCTGAACGTTGTTGCATATTCGGGTGGCCCATGCTCAAATACACCTACCAGAGCAATTTTAGCTTGGTTCATGCGCACAAAAAAGTTCAACGTCTGCGTTGACGGTTGTGTCTGTCGACGAACGCTAAGGGAGCGCATGGATCCCTATAGGTGTAGGGAAAAGCATCAAACGACCTGAATGTTATTGCATATTTGGGTGGCACATGTTCAAATGCACCTATCAGAGCAATTTCGCTTGGTTCGTGCGCACAAAAAAGTTCGGCGCCTGCGATGACGGCTGTGTCTTCCGACGAATGCTAATTGAGCGCATGGATCCCTATAGGCGTAGGGAAAAGCATCGAACGACCTGAATGTTGTTGCATATTCGAGTGGCCCATGTTCAAATATACATACCAGAGCAATTTTGGCTTGGTTCGTGCGCACAAATAAGTTCGGCGCTTGCGATGACGGCTGCGTCTGCCGATGAACGCTAAGGGAGCGCATTGATCCATAGAGACGTAGGGAAAAACATCGAATGACCTGAACGTTGTTGCATATTCGGATGGCCCATGTTCATAGACACCTACCAGAGCAATTTCAGCTTGCTTCGAGCAGAAAATTTCTGCGCCTGCAGTGACGGTTGTGTCTGCCGACAAACGTTAAGGGAGCGCATGGATCCCTATAGGCGTAGGGAAAAGCATCGTAGGACCTGAATGTTGTTGCATATTTGGGTGGCCCATGTTCAAATACACCTATTAGAGCAATTTTGGCTTTGTTCAAGTGCACAGAAAAGTTCGGCGCCCGCGGTGACAACTTTATCTACCGACAAACGCTGAAGGAGCGCATGGATCCCTATTGGCATAGGGAAAAGCATCAAAAGCCCTGAATGTTGTTGCACATTTTGGTGGCCCATGTTCAAATACACCTACTAGAGCAATTTCAGCTTGGTTCGTGCGCACAGAAAAGTTCGGCGCCTGCGATGACGGCTGTGTCTGCCGACGAACGCTAAGTGATTGCATGGATCCCTATAGGCATAGGGAAAAGCATCAAACAACCTGAATATTGTTGCATATTCGGGTGGTCCATGTACAAATACACCTACTAGAGCAGTTTAGGCCTTGTTCATGCGCACAGAAAAGTTCGGCGCCTGCGATGACGGCTGTGTCTGCCGAGGAACGCTGAGGGAGTGCAAGGATCTCTAAAGGCGTAGGGAAAAGCATCAAACGACCTGAATGTTGTTGCATATTCGGGTGGCCCATGTTCAAATACACCTACCAGAGTAATTTTGGCTTTGTTCGTGCTCACAGAAAAGTTCGGCGCTTGCAGTGACGGCTGTGTCTGCCGACGAATGCTAACAGTGCGTATAGATCCCTATAGGCGTAGGAAAAAGCATCGAACAATCTGAATGTTGTTGCATATTTGGGTGGCCCATGTTCAAATACACCTACTAGAGCAATGTCGGCTTGGTTTTTGCGCACCGAAAAGTTCGGCGCCTGCGATGACGGCTGTGTCTGCCGACGAACGCTAAGGGAGCGCATGGATCCCTAAAGTGGTACCTAAATGTTGTTGCATATTCGGGTGGCCCATATTCAAACACGCCTACTAGAGCAATTTTGGCTTGGTTCGTGCGCACCGAAAAGTTTGGCACCTGCGATGACGGCTGTGTCTGCGGACGAACACTAAAGGAGCGCATGCATCCCTAGAGGCATAGGGAAAAGCATCGAACGACCTGAATGTTGTTGCATATTCGGGTGGCCCATATTCAAATACACCTACCAGAGTAATTTTTGCTTAGTTCGTGCGCACCAAAAAGTTCGGCGCCTGCGATGACGGCTGTGTCTGCCGACGAACGTTAAGGGAGCGCATGGATCCCTAAAGGCGTAGGGAAAAGCATCGAACGACTTGAATTTTGTTGCATATTCGGGTGGCCCATGTTCAAATACACCTACCAGAGTAATTTTGGCTTTGATCGTGCGCACAGAAAAGTTTGGCGCCTACGATGACGGATGTGTCTGCCGACGAACACTAAGGGAGTGCATGGATCACGATAGGCGTGGGGAAAAGCATCAAATGACCTGAATGTTGTTGCATATTCGGGAGGCTGATGTTCAAATTCACCTTCCAGAGAAATTTTGGCTTTGTTCGTGCTCACAGAAAAGTTCGGCGCTTGCGGTGACGGCTGTGTCTGCCGACGAATGCTAATAGAGCGCATGGATCCCTATAAGCGTAGGGAAAAACATCAAATGACCTGAATGTTGTTGCACATTCGGGTGGCCCATGTTCAAATACACCTACCAAAGTAATTGGTAAGACGAGACCCGTAATTATGCTGGAAATTGCTTGGGAGTGAAGCGAGATCGATTGGTCAGGGACCTCCACGACGGAAAATTGTCTGCTCCATGATCTGCACAGGTGCGGTTGTTTTCGCTTCTCGGGGCTACAAACGTCCGAAACGAGGTTTTTTCTTCAATGTATAGACGTCATTTGTGAGTTCGCGGACCCGCAATTATGCTTAAAAGTGCCTGGGACTGAAGCGAGAGCGATTGGTCAGGGACTCCACGACGGAAAATTGCCTGCTCCATGATCTGCACATGTGCGGCTGTTTTTGCTTCTCGGGGCTACAAACGTCAGAAACGAGGTTTTTCCTTCAATTTAAAGATGCCATTTGTGAGTTTGCGGACCTGTAATTATGCTGGAAAGTGCCTGGGAGTGAAGCAAGATCGATTGGTCAGGGACCTCCACGACGGAAAATTGCCTGCTCCATGATCTGCACAGGTGCGGTTGTTTTCGCTTCTTGGGGCTACAAACGTCAGAAACGAGGTTTTTTCTTCAATGTAAAGACGTCATTTGTGAGTTTGCAGACCCGCAATTATGCTGGAAAGTGCCTGGGAGTGAAGCGAGAGCAATTGGTCAGGGACCTCCACGACGGAAAATTGCCTGCTCCATGATCTGCACATGTGCGGCTGTTTTCGCTTCTCGGGGCTACAAATGTCGAAACCAGGATTTTCCTTCAATGTAAAGATGCCATTTGTGAGTTCGTGGACCCGTTATTATGCTAGAAAGTGCCTGGGAGTGAAGCGAGATCGATTGGTCAGGGACCTCCACGACGGAAAATTGTCTGCTCCATAATCTGCACAGGTGCGGTTGTTTTCGCTTCTCGCGGCTACAAACGTCCGAAACGAGGTTTTTTCTTCAATGTAAAGACGCCATTTTGTCAATTTGCGGACCCACAATTATGCTGGAAAGTGCGTGGGAGTGAAGCGAGAGCGATTGGTCAGGGATCTCCATGACCGAAAATTGCCTGCTCCATAATCTGCACAGGTGCGGCTGTTTTTGCTTCTCGGGGCTACAAACGTAAAAAACGAGGTATTTTCTTCAATGTAAAGACATCATTTGTGATTTCGCAAACCCGCAATTATGCTGGAAAGTGCCTGGGAGTGAAGCGAGAGCGATTGGTCAGGGACCTCCACGACGGAAAATTGCCTGCTCCATGATCTGTGCAGGTGCGGTTGTTTTCGCTTCTCGGGGCTACAAACGTCAGAAATGAGGCTTTTTCTTCAATGTACAGACGTCATTTGTCAGTTTGCGAACCCGCAATTATGCTGGAAAGTGCTTGGGAGTGAAGCGAGATCGATTGGTCAGGGACCTCCACGACGGAAAATTGTCTGCTCCATGATCTGCACATGTGCAGCTGTTTTCGCTTCTCGGGGCTACAAACGTCCAAAACGAGGTTTTTTCTTCAATGTAAAGACGTTATTTGTGAGTTCACCGACCTGCAATTATGCTCGAAAGTGCCTGGGAGTGAAGCGAGATTGATTGGTCAGGGACCTCCACGACGGAAAATTGCCTGCTCCATGATCTGCAGAGGTGCGGCTGTTTTCGCTTCTCGCGGCTACAAACGTCAGAAACGAGGTTTTTTCTTCAATGTAAAGACGTCATTTGTGAGTTCTCAGACCTATAATTATGCTGGAAAGTGCCTGGGAGTGAAGCAAGATCGATTGGTCAGGGACCTCCACGACGGAAAATTGTCTGCTCCATGATCTGCACAGGTGCAGCTGTTTTCGCTTCTTGGGGCTACAAACGTCTGAAATGAGGTTTTTTCTTCAATATAAAAACGTCATTTGTGAGCTCGCGGACCCGCAATTATGCTGGAAAGTGCCTGGGAGTGAAGCGAGAGCAATTGGTCAGGGACCTCCACGACGGAAAATTGCCTGCTCCATGATCTGCACATGTGCGGCTGTTTTCGCTTCTCGGGGCTACAAATGTCCAAAACGAGGTTTTTCCTTCAATGTAAAGATGCCATTTGTGAGTTCGCGGACCCGTAATTATGCTGGAAAGTGCCTGGGAGTGAAGCGAGAGTGATTGGTCAGGGACCTCCACGACGGAAAATTGTCTGCTCCATGATCTGCACAGGTGCGGTTGTTTTCGCTTCTCGGGGCTACAAACGTCAGAAACGAGGTTTTTCCTTCAATATAAAGACGTCATTTGTGAGTTCGCGGACCCGCAATTATGCTGGAAAGTGCCTGGGAGTTAAGCAAGATCGATTGGTCAGTGACCTCCACGACGGAAAATTGCCTGCTCCATGATCTGCACAAGTGCGGCTGTTTTCGCTTCTCGGGGCTACAAACGTCCAAAACGAGGTTTTTTCTTCAATGTAAAGACGTCATTTGTGAGTTCGCAAACCTGCAATGATGCTGGAATGTGCCTAGGAGTGAAGCGAGAGCGATTGGTCAGGGACCTCCACGACAGAAAATTGCCTGCTCCATGATCTGGCCAGGTGCGGTTGTTTTCGTTTCTCGGGGCTATAAACGTCAGAAACGAGGTTTTTTCTTCAATGTGAAGGCTTCATTTGTGAGTTCGCGGATCCAAAATTATGCTGGAAAGTACCTGGGAGTGAAGCGAGATCGATTGGTCAGGGACCTCCACGACAGAAAATTGCCTGCTCCATGATCTGCACAGGTGCGGCTGTTTTCGCTTCTCGGGGCTACAAACGTCCAAAACGAGGTTTTTTCTTCAATGTAAAGACGTCATTTGTAAGTTCGCAGACCCGCAATTATTCTGAAATGTGCCTGGGAGTCAAGCAAGATCGATTGGTCAGGGACCTCCACGACGGAAAATTGCCTGCTCCATGATCTGCACATGTGCGGCTGTTTTTGCTTCTCGGGGCTACAAACGTCCGAAACGAGGTTTTTCCTTCAATTTAATATGTCATTTATGAGTTTACAGACCTGTAATTATGCTAGAAAGTGTCTGGGAGTGAAGTAAGATCGATTAGTCAGGGACCTCCACGACGGAAAATTGCCTGCTCCATGATCTGCACAGGTGCAGCTGTTTTCGCTTCTCGGGGCTACAAACGTCCGAAACGAGGTTTTTTCTTCAATGTAAAGACGTCATTTGTGAGTTCGCGGACCCGCAATTATGCTAGAAAGTGCCTGGGAGTGAAGCGAGATCGATTGGTCAGGGACCTCCATGACGGAAAATTGCCTGCTCCATGATCTGCACAGGTGCGGTTGTTTTCGCTTCTCGCGGCTACAAACGTCCGAAACGAGGTTTTTTCTTCAATGTAAAGACGTCATTTGTAAGTTCGCGGACCCGCATTTATGCTGAAAAGTGCCTGGGAGTGAAGCAAGATCGATTGGTCAGGGACCTCCACGACGGAAAATTGCCTGCTCCATGATCTGCACATGTGCGGCTGTTTTTGCTTCTCGGGGCTACAAACGTCCGAAACGAGGTTTTTTCTTCAATGTAAAGATGCCATTTATGAGTTTGCAGACCTGCAATTATGCTAGAAAGTGCCTGGGAGTGAAGCAAGATCGATTGGTCAGGGACCTCCACAACGGAAAATTGCCTGCTCCATGATCTGCACAGGTGCAGCTGTTTTCGCTTCTCGGGGCTACAAACGTCCGAAACGAGGTTTTTTCTTCAATGTAAAGACGTCATTTGTGAGTTCGCGGACCCGCAATTATGCTAGAAAGTGCCTGGGAGTGAAGCGAGATCGATTGGTCAGGGACCTCCACGACGGAAAATTGCCTGCTCCATGATCTGCACATGTGCGGTTGTTTTCGCTTCTCGCGGCTACAAACGTCCGAAACGAGGTTTTTTCTTCAATGTAAAGACGTCATTTGTGATGTCAATTCGCGGACCCGCAATTATGCTGGAAAGTGCGTGGGAGTGAAGCGAGAGCGATTGGTCAGAGACCTCCACGACGGAAAATTGTCTGCTCCATGATCTGCACAGGTGCGGCTGTTTTTGCTTCTCGGGGCTACAAACGTCCGAAACGAGGTTTTTTCTTCAATGTAAAGACGTCATTTGTTATTTTGCAAACCTGCAATTATGCTGGAATGTGCCTGGGAGTGAAGCGAGAGTGATTGGTCAGGGACCTCCACGACGGAAAATTGCCTGCTCCATGATCTGTGCAGGTGCGGTTGTTTTCGCTTCTCGGGGCTACAAAGATAAGAAATTAGGTTTTTTTTCAATGTACAGACGTCATTTGTCAGTTTGCAGACCCGCAATTATGCTGGAAAGTGCCTAGGAGTGAAGCGAGATCGATTGGTCAGAGACCTCCACGACGGAAAATTGCCTGCTCCATTATCTGCACATGTGCAGCTGTTTTCGCTTCTCGGGGCTACAAACGTCCAAAACGAGGTTTTTTCTTCAATGTAAAGACGTTATTTGTGAGTTCGCGGACCCGAAATTATGCTGGAAACTGCCTGGGAGTGAAGTGAGAGCGATTGGTCAGGGACCTCCACGACGGAAAATTGCCTACTCCATGATCTGCACAGGTGCGGCTGTTTTTGCTTCTCGGGGCTACAAACGTCCGAAACGAGGTTTTTTCTTCAATGTAAAGATGCCATTTTTGAGTTCGCTGACCTGCAATTATGCTAGAAAGTGCCTGGGAGTGAAGCGAGATCGATTGGTCAGGGACCTCCACGACGGAAAATTGTCTGCTCCATGATCTGCACAGGTGCGGCTGTTTTCGCTTCTCGCGGCTACAAACGTCCGAAACGAGGTTTTTTCTTCAATGTAAAGACGTCATTTGTGAGTTCGCGGACCTGCAATTATGCTGGAAAGTGCCTGGGAGTGAAGCGAGATCGATTGGTCAGGGACCTCTACGACGGAAAATTGCCTGCTCCATGATCTGCACAGGTGCAGCTGTTTTCGCTTCTCGGGGCTACAAACGTCCGAAACGAGGTTTTTTCTTCAATGTAAAGACGTCATTTTTTAGTTCGCGGACCCGCAATTATGCTGGAAAGTGCCTGGGAGTGAAGCGAGAGCAATTGGTCAGGGACCTCCACGACGGAAAATTGCCTGCTCCATGAACTGTAGATGTGCGGTTGTTTTCGCTTCTCGGGGCTACAAATGTCCAAAACGTGGTTTTTCCTTCAATGTAAAGATGCCATTTGTGAGTTTGGGCACCCATAATTATGCTGGAAAGTGCCTGGGAGTGAAGCGAGATCGATTGGTCAGGGACCTCCACGACGAAAAATTGTCTGCTCCATGATCTCCACAGGTGCGGTTGTTTTCGCTTCTCGGGGCTACAAACGTCCAAAACGAGGTTTTTTCTTCAATGTAAAGACGTCATTTTGTCAGTTCGCGGACCCGCAATTTTGCTGGAAAGTGCGTGGGAGTGAAGCGAGAGCGATTGGTCAGGGACCTCCATGACGGAAAATTGCCTGCTCCATGATCTGCACAGGTGCGGCTGTTTTTGCTTCTCGGGGCTACAAACGTCAAAGACGAGGCTTTTTCTTCAATGAAAAGACGTCATTTGTGAGTTCGTGGACCCGCAATTATGCTAGAATGTGCCTCGGAGTGAAGCGAGAGCGATTGGTCAGGGACCTCTACGACGGAAAATTGCCTGCTCCATGATCTGCGCAGGTGCGGTTGTTTTCGCTTCTCGGGGCTACAAACGTCAGAAACGAGGTTTTTTCTTCAATGTAAAGACGTTATTTGTAAGTTCGCCGACCCGCAATTATGCAAGAAAGTGCCTGGGAGTGAAGCAAGATCGATTGGTCAGGGACCTCCACGACGGAAAATTGTCTGCTCCATGATCTGCACATGTGCGGCTGTTTTTGCTTCTCGGGGCTACAAACATCCGAAACGAGGTTTTTTCTTCAATGTAAAGATGTCATTTGTGAGTTTGCAGCCGCGAGAAGGGAAAACAGCCGCACCTGTGCAGATCATGGAGCAGGCAATTTTCCGTCGTGGAGGTCCCTGACCAATCGATCTCGCTTCACTTCCAGGCACTTTCCAGCATAATTGCGGGTCCGCGAACTCACAAATGGCGTCTTTACATTGAAGGAAATTCCTCGAAACTGAAGTTTGTAGCCCCGAGAAGCGAAAACAGCCGCACATGTGCAGATCATGGAACAGACAATTTTCCGTCGTGGAGGTCCCTGACCAATCGCTCTCGCTTCACTCCCAGGCACTTTCCAACATAATTGCGGGTCTGCAAACTCACAAATGACGTCTTTACATTGAAGAAAAAAACCTCGTTTCGGACGTTTGTAGCCGCGAGATGCGAACACAACCTTACTGTCAAACATTATATATGTTGGGTTTGTTAGGCTACAGTGGGTTAGCCTATATGGGGTACACAATTCTAGGGTTTGCTTTTTGTACTGATTTCTCTGTTAGTTCAATCATTCCTGTCTGTTAACTCCGACATGGTTTCAGAGCAGGTCCTTCGCTAGGACCGTCCTAAGGGCCCACCTACCTACCTACCTACCTACCTACTACCGGAGTGCCTTCTTAGCGCCTCCCACGTAGCGCCCTCGAGCGCTTTATTATTAACCTTTTTTTTTTCGGCCCCGCTGGCCCCGTCGATCGAGCCCCGCCTAGAGGCCCCGCGGCCCCGTCGTTTTTTCACCTAGAGGCCCCTCACGGCCCCGTCGCGCCGCCTCGCAGCCGCCCGTCGCCCGTTAGCGCACGCCCCGCAGGCCCTTAGCCCGCCGTCGCAGCGGCCGCTCGCTCGCAGCCGCCTGTCGCCCGCTAACGCGCGCCTCGCAGCCGCCCGTCGCCTGCTCGCGCGCGCCCCGCAGCCGCCCGTTGCCTGCTCGCGCACGCCCCGCAGCTGCTCGTCGCCCGCTCGCGCACGCCCCGCAACCGCTCGTCGCCCGCTAGCGCACGCCCCGCAGCCGCTCGTCGCCTTTTCGCGCTCGCTCCGCAGCCGCCCGTCGCCTGCACACACCCGCCCCGCAGGCCCGTAGCCCGCCGTCTCAGTGGCTGCCCGCCTGCAGCCGCCGTCGCCCACTCGCGCACGCCCTGCTGCCCGCAGCCGCTTGTACGCTGCTTCTTCCGCTGCTGCTTGCGCACCGCTCCCTCCCGAGCACCGTTGCTGCCCCTACGCTGCTGCTGCCCGTGCGCCACCGCTACTCGTGCACCGCCGCTGCCACTCGTGCGCTTCTTCAGCCGCAGCCCGCGAGGCCCACGCTCTCACTGCTATTATTTTCTATCTACCGTGCACACTGCTGCCACTACACCAGCCACCATTGCACCGTTGCAGCTCCTGCTGCCCAGCTACCTACTACTGCCGCTAGTGTGCCACTACGGACAGTCGACCCCGCCCGCGCCTTACCTAGTGGCCCAGCCGGCCCCGTTGACTCTCCGCACACTGTTCCAGCGGCCTGATTCCTACTGCTACTGTCGCTATGGCTAGCCCTCCCGTTCTAGCTTTCGATGCCGAGGGCCGTCCGGTGAAGTTCGAAACCTGGCTAGATGACCTGCATCTGTTCCTACAGCTCACTGCCAAGGAAGATATCTCACTGTACGACCACGCCCTAGGCCATGCCACTGCCCCTGACTCGACTGCTGACAGCACTCTGCGTTCCCAGTGGCAGACCCGTGATGCGCATGCTCGCTTTGCTATTCGCAACTCCCTGCCGCTAGACGAGCGCGAGCACTTCGGCCAGTGCAAGACTGCTAAGGACCTCTACACCGCTGTAGTTGCCCGCTACTCCTCACCCGCTTCTGCCACGCTAGGCCGCCTCACTCTCCCCTACCTGTTCCCCGACCTAGCCTCCTTTCACACTGTCGCAGACCTCATCACCCACCTTAAGACTAGTGAGGCCCGCTTTCGCGCTGCTATGCCTGCCGAGTTTCTCACTAGCAACCCCCCCCCGCTCTGGATCACTCTCTACCACATCGTCACCCGCCTCCCTGACTCTCTGCGCGCAGTCAGGGACCACTTCCTCTCTCGCTCCCCCACTGAGCTCACTGTTGCCCTCCTCGAGAAGGAACTGCTTGCAGCTGAGGCGAGCATCGTCGCTGTAGGCACCTCTCGTGGCGACCCCCGCACCCCGTTCTTTGAGGGGTGTTCCCCTTCCCCCCTCCTCCCCTCTGTCGCCTCTGCTGCTGCTGTCGACCTTCTTGGTGCTGAGAAGGTCGGGACCGCGTCTGCTTCGAGCGGGCGCCGCAGGAACAAAGGGGGCAGGGGTGGGGGTGGTGGCGGAGGAGGTGGGGGTGGAGGCGGTGGGAGTGGAGGCGCGGCTGGGGAGACTGGTGGCGGCAGTGGGGGAGGAGACAGCAGCGGTGGGAGTGGTGGTGGAGGCGGCAGCGGAGGCGGAGGTGGTCGTGGCGGCGGCAGGGGTGGAGGTGGCCGGGGCGGCGGCGGTGGGGGTGGTGGTCGTGGAGGCACTGGCGGAGGGCAGAGTCAGCAGCCCGCCCCGACGCTTCAGGCCGCCCGTGAGTGGTATGCGCAGCGTAGCGTTATCTGCACGTACGTCATTCGCACAGGTGACCGCAGCGGCCAGCAGTGTGGGAGGCCGCACCCCACGCAGCGCTGCTTCGCGCGCCTTAACGACGCGTGGCGCACTCAGTTTCCTGCTGCCACTGAGCTGCCGCGCTGGGCTGATCTGGAAAAGAGGGGTGTTGATATTTGGGCTTTAGACTTTGATGCTATTCTCACTGCCATGTATGCGATGTCTATTAGTGGAGAGGGTGCTCAGTACTTGCGTGTTCCGCCCGACCCGGGCATTCAGACCAGTCCGGCTGCCGCTCTAGGTGCTAGTGCGTCTGCTCCCACAGGTCCTGGTGAGGCTGCTGCCCTAGGTGCTCGTGCGTCCGTCCCCCCTGGTACTGAGTCGACTGCAGCACTGCACACCTTCACACTGGACTCAGGTGCTTCTCGCTCCTTCTTTCGTGACCGCACTGTCCTTGAGCCACTAGCTCGGCCAGTTGCTGTCTCTCTTGCTGACCCCTCTGGGGGTCCGGTCATTGCGACCTCCTCCACTGTCCTTCCTTGTCCGGCGGTCCCGTCTGGCACGCTGTCAGGTCTCTACCTCCCCTCGTTCTCTACGAACTTGGTGGCAGGTAGTGCACTCCAGGACGGGGGTGTTCACCAGTTCACCCCTGCCTACGAGCGCGTGACACACTGCACGTGTGCTCGGACGGGTCGCCACCTGGCTACCTTCACTCGGGAGCCGGGGTCGGACCTTTACACACTGACCACTGAGTCCCCTCAGGTAGCTGCGTCCGCGTCTGCGTCTGCGTCAGGTCAGCTGTCCGCCCCCTGCTCGTGTCGCTCTCTGACGCATGAGACTGTCCTCTGGCACCACCGCCTTGGTCACCCGTCTGTGCAGCGCCTTCGGGCCATGCACAAACGGGACCTTGTTGCTGGTCTTCCCAGGGTGCTCCCTCCCCTTCCCGACTCGCCTGCTCCTCCCTGTATTCCCTGTGTCGAGGGACGGCAGCGCGCCGCTCCTCACTCCTCCTCCTTTCCCCCGACGACTGCTCCCTTGCAGACGCTCCACATGGACGTGTGGGGCCCAGCCCGCGTCCGTGGTCAGGGTCAGGAGAGGTACTTCCTGATTGTTGTTGACGACTTCTCGCGCTACACCACGGTCTTCCCCTTGCGCGCCAAGGGTGACGTCCCTGATGTCTTGATCCCTTGGATCCGCAGATCTCGTCTCCAGCTCCGTGAGCGTTTCCGCTCCGACTTCCCTGTCCTGCGTCTGCACTCTGACAGAGGTGGGGAGTTCTCCTCTGGCCTATTGGAGGCCTTCTGTCAGCAGGAGGGCATTGAGCAGTCGTACACGCTTCCGGCCTCTCCACAGCAGAATGGGGTTGCTGAGCGTCGCATTGGTCTGGTCATGGAGGTCGCTCGTACCTCCTTGAGCCATGCGGCTGCCCCCCATTTTCTGTGGCCGTTTGCAGTCCGATACGCTGCGCATCAGCTCAACCTCTGGCCCCGTGTCTCCTTGCCCGAGACTTCTCCGACACTGCGTTGGACGGGAGAGGCTGGCGATGCGTCGCGTTTTCGGGTCTGGGGATCCCGAGCTTTTGTCCGCGACACGTCCGCGGACAAGCTCTCCCGTCGCGCTGTCCCCTGCGTCTTCCTTGGCTTTGTCCCGGACGCCCCTGGTTGGCAGTTCTACCACCCCACCTCGCGGCGTGTCCTGGCCTCTCAGGACGTCACTTTTGACGAGTCCGTCCCCTACTACCGCCTCTTCCCCTACCGCACTGCCCCGCTCCCCCCCCCGCCTCTCTTCCTCGCTCCAGGTGCTGAGGTACCAGACCCCCTCCCCCCTCAGGGTGCCGCTCCCTCAGGTGTGTCCCAGGTAGACCCGGGTGAGCCTGTCGAGGTAGCTGTTGACTCTCGTCCTGCTAGGGGTGCTGAGCCTGGGGGTGCTGCGTCTGGGGGTGCTGAGCCTGGGGGTGCTGCGTCTAGGGGTGCTGAGCCTGGGGGTGCTGAGTCTGAGGGTGCGGAGCCTGGGGGTGCTGAGCCAGGAGGTGCGGAGCCTGGGGGTGCTGAGTCTGGGGGTGCTGAGTCTGGGGGTGCTGAGCCTGCGCGTGCTACACCTGGAGGAGCCCTCTCCTCCCAGCAGCTGCAGGAGAGGTACCTCGAGTACTGCCGCCTCCGGAGAGGTGCTGCTGGAGCTCGTCCCGGTACTTCCCCTCCTACCCAGGAGCTCCCCCCCATTCAGCAGATCCGCGAGTGGTACACACGCCGCTGCAGTCTTCGGAGTGGTGCTCCTGGTGCTGCGGACCCTGGGGGTGGCGCTGCTGCTGGTGCTGAGGACCCGGACGTTGGAGCTGCTGCTGGTGCTGCGGACCCGCCTGGTGGAGCTGCTGCTGGTGCTGAGGACTCGGACGTTGGAGCTGCTGCTGGAGCTGAGGACCCGGGCGGTGACGCTGCTGCTGGTGCTGAGGACCCGGACGGTGGAGCTACTGCTGGTGCTGAGGACTTGGACGGTGGAGCTACTGCTGGAGCTGAGGACCCGGACGGTGGAGCTGCTACTGGTGCTGAGGACTCGGACGGTGGAGCTGCTGCTGGAGCTGAGGACCTGAGCGGTGGCGCTACTGCTGGTGCTGTGGACCCGGACGCTGGCGCTCCTACTGGTACTGAGGACCCGGCTGCTGGGGTCTCCTCTGCTTCTGGAGACGCTGCGCGGCCGCGACCGTACTTCGTACCGCTCCTTCAGCAGGTTCTTGGGCAGGCTCCTCCTCTTTGTCCTCCTCCCTCCGTAGAGTGTCCCCCGCCTGTCCTGCCGCAGTCACAGTTACAGCCTACCTCGCCTCTCCCTGCTCCCTCTCCTTACACTGGTCCCACAGGAGGTCTTACAGAGCGTCGTGAGCCTGAGTCTCGTCCTGCGTCGCCTGTTCGTCCTGCTCGCACTGGTAGTCGTGTCCGTCGTGAGCGTCCTCCTCCTGTCCCGGGCACTCACTACATGACTCTGCGTCCCTCTACTGCTCCTCAGCGTGTCCCTCTACCGTCTCCTCCTACGTCCTCTTTGCCTGACGTTCCGGACCCTGAGTCTGACCGGTATCGTGCTGAGCACCCTACTGTCACGCGTCTCCTTGCTACTGTTGTCACTGACCCTACCTTTGAGTCCTCGGCTGCGTCTGCTCTGGTCGCTGAGTTGGTTGACTTTGCTGCTGCCTGTCGTCTAGACTACGCTGCTAGCCTTGTTGCTGTGTCTGAGTCTGAGTCTGTCTGTCCTCCGTCCGTCGGGGGTGAGTGTGCTCTTAGCACGGACGTCCTTGAGGACAGACAGGAGGAGTTCCAGTGTCTTGCTGCTGCTTTGCCCCGTCTCGTGTCCTTGCTAGTTGCCCCTGAGGGAGACCCGGATGCACCAGACATCCCGACCCCGCGCACTTACGCTGAGGCGATGGCGGGTCCCTACTCCTCTCAGTGGCAGACAGCCATGGACGCCGAGATGGCTTCCTGGAAGTCCACACGCACCTACATCGACGAGGTTCCCCCTCCTGGGGCGAACATCGTCAGTGGCATGTGGATTTTCAGGGTGAAGCGGCCGCCGGGTTCTCCGCCTGTCTTCAAGGCGCGTTACGTGGCTCGAGGCTTCAGTCAGCGAGAGGGAGTTGACTTCTTCCAGACCTTCTCCCCCACCCCGAAGATGACTACTCTTCGGGTGCTGCTGCACATAGCCGCTCAGCGCGACTACGAGCTTCACTCACTTGACTTCAGCACTGCGTTCTTGCAGGGCAGCCTGCACGAGGAGATCTGGCTGCGCCGCCCACCTGGCTTCACTGGGTCGTTTCCTCCTGGTACCCAGTGGAGGCTTCAGCGGCCGGTCTACGGTCTCCGCCAGGCTCCGCGTGAGTGGCACGACACACTGAGGACTACACTTGCGGCTCTTGGGTTCGCGCCTTCTACAGCTGACCCGTCGCTGTTCCTGCGCACCGACACTTCGCTGCCGCCGTTCTACATCCTCGTGTACGTCGACGACCTGGTCTTTGCCACTGCTGACACTGCAGGACTCGCCTACGTGAAGTCGGAGCTGCAGAGGAGACACACGTGCACAGACCTGGGTGAACTGACAAGCTATCTTGGCTTGCGGATCACCCGGGACAGAGCACGGCGCACCATCACCTTGACTCAGTCACACATGGTGCAGCAGGTTCTCCAGCGCTTCGGCTTCACGTACTCCTCGCCTCAGTCCACTCCTCTGCCTACCGGTCACTCGCTCTCAGCTCTGCCTTCGGATGAGTCCGTAGAGCCGAGTGGCCCGTATCCAGAGCTTGTGGGCTGCCTCATGTACTTGATGACCTGCACTCGACCTGACCTTGCATACCCTCTTAGCATCCTTGCACGCTATGTCGCTCCTGGCCGTCACAGGAAGGAGCACATGGATGCCGCTAAGAGGGTGTTGCGCTACTTGTGCAGTACGTCGGGCATGGGGCTTGTGCTTGGAGGGCGAGACCGAGTTGTGCTCACAGGGCACTCAGACGCTTCTTGGGCAGACGACCAGGCCACTCAGCGGTCGTCTCAGGGTTACACCTTCAGCCTTGGCTCTGGCTCAGTTTCTTGGCGCTCTACACGCTCTTCTTCTGTTCTCGGCTCCAGTTGCGAGGCTGAGATCTACGCTACAGCCATGGCTGCCCAGGAGCTACGCTGGCTGACCTACCTGCTGACTGACCTCGGAGAGCCGCCTCGTTCTCCTCCAGTACTGTACGTCGACAACAAGGCTGCCATTGCCTTGTGTGAGGAGCACAGACTGGAGCACAGAACGAAGCACATCGCCCTGCGGTACTTCCTTGCTCGAGAGCTGCAGCAGCGCGGTCAGCTTTGTATTCGCTACGTGGCCACTGAGGCCAACACTGCTGATGTGTTCACCAAGGCGCTTCAGCCTCGTGACCATCAGCGCTTCTGCACTCTACTAGGCCTTGTGCCTACTGGACCTCACTTGCTTACCTCTTGACTTTGCTTGTACTGTGATCACTATATATATCTATACCTGCATGTTTACTCTTGCTAGGTTGTGATCACTGTATCTCTGGCTCTGTTATAAACCTGCATGTGAACTGGTCTTGTGACCACTAGCTTGTGCTCGGAATTTGTGTGGAATCCTCGAGATCCACCCTGAGCTTGTTGTTGCCTTGACTGGTCTTGTGACCCCTAGGTCTCCCCCACTTTGCCTATGGGGGTGTGTCAAACATTATATATGTTGGGTTTGTTAGGCTACAGTGGGTTAGCCTATATGGGGTACACAATTCTAGGGTTTGCTTTTTGTACTGATTTCTCTGTTAGTTCAATCATTCCTGTCTGTTAACTCCGACACTTACCTATGCAGATCATGGACTAGGCAATTTTCCGTCGTGGAGGTCCCTGACCAATCGCTCTCGCTTCACTCCCAGGCACTTTCCAGCATAATTGCGGGTCCACAAAGTCACAAATGACGTCTTTACATTGAAGAAAAAACCTCGTTTCGGACGTTTGTAGCCCCGAGAAGCGAAAACAGCCGCACCTATGGAGATCATGGAGCAAGCAATTTTCCGTCGTAGAGGTCCCTGACCAATCGCTCTCGCTTCACTCCTAGGCACTTTCCACCATATTTGTGGGTCCGTGAACTCACAAATAACGTCTTTACATTGAAGAAAAAACCTCGTTTTGGATGATTGTAGCCGTGAGAAGGGAAAACAGCCGCACCTGTGCAGATCATGGAGCAGGCAATTTTCCGTCGTGGAGGTCCCTGACCAATCGATCTCGCTTCACTTCCAGGCACTTTCCAGCATAAATGCCGGTCCACAAACTCACAAATGACGTCTTTATTTTGAAGAAAAAACCTCGTTTCGGACGTTTGTAGCCCCGAGAAGCGAAAACAACCGCACCTGCGCAGATCATGGAGCAGGCAATTTTTTGTCGTGGAGGTCCCTGACCAATCGCTCTCACTTCACTCCCAGGCACATTCCAGCATCATTGCAGGTCCGCAAACTCACAAATGACGTCTTTACATTGAAGAAAAAACCTCGTTTCGGACGTTTGTAGCCCCGAGAAGCGAAAACAGCCGCACCTGTGCAGATCATGGAGCAGGCAATTTTCTGTCGTGGAGGTCCCAAAGCAATCGATCTCACTTCACTCCCAGGCACTTTCCAGCATAAATATACGTCCGCGAACTCACCAATGGCGTCTTTAAATTGAAGGAAAAACCTCGTTTCCGACGTTTGTAGCTCCGAGAAGCGAAAACAGCCGCACATGTGCAGATCATGGAGCAGACAATTTTCCGTCGTGGAGGTCTCTGACCAATCGATCTCGCTTCACTCCCAGGCACTTTCCAACATAATTTTGGTTCCGTGAACTCACAAATGACGTCTTTACATTGAAGAAAAAACCTCGTTTCTGACGTAAGTAGCCCCGAGAAGCGAAAACAGCTGCACCTGTGCAGATCATGGAGCAGGCAATTTTCCGTCGTGGAGGTCCCTGACCAATCGATCTCACTTCCCTCCCACACACTTTCTAGCATAATTGCGGGTCCGCGAACTCACAAATGGCGTCTTTACATTGAAGGAAAAACCTCGAATCTGACGTTTGTAGCCCCGAGAAACGAAAACAACCGCACCTTTACAGATCATGGAGCAGGCAATTTTCCGTCGTGAAGGTCCCTGACCAATCGCTCTCGCTTCACTCCCATGCACTTTCCAGCATAATTGCGGGTCTGCGAACTCACAAATGACGTCTTTACATTGAAGAAAAAAACCTCGTTTCGGACGTTTGTAGTCGCGAGATGCAAAAAAAACCTCAATTGTGGAGATCATGGAGCAGGCAATTTTCCGTCGTGGAGGTCCCTGACCAATCGCTCTCGCTTCACTCTCAGGCACTTTCCAGCATAATTGTGGGTGTGTGAACTCACAAATGACGTCTTTACATTGAAGAAAAAACCTCGTTTCGGACGTTTGTAGCCCCGAGAAGCGAAAACAGCCGCACCTATGGAGATCATGGAGCAGGCAATTTTCCGTCGTAGAGGTCCCTGACCAATCGCTCTCGCTTCACTCCCAGGCACTTTCCAGCATATTTGTGGGTCCACCAACTCACAAATAACGTCGTTACATTGAAGAAAAAACCTCGTTTCGGACGTTTGTAGCCGCGAGAAGCGAAAACAGCCGCACCTGTGCAGATCATGGAGCAGGCAATTTTCCGTCGTGGAGTCCCTGACCAATCGATCTCGCTTCACTTCCAGGCACTTTCCAGCATAATTGCGGGTCCACGAACTCACAAATGACGTCTTTATATTGAAGAAAAAACCTCGTTTTTGACGTTTGTAGCCCCGAAAAGCGAAAACAACCGCACCTACGCAGATCATGGAGCAGGCGATTTTCCGTCGTGGTGGTCCCTGACCAATCGCTCTCGCTTCACTTCCAGGCACATTCTAGTATAATTGCGGGTCCGCGAACTCACAAATGACGTCTTTACATTGAAGAAAAAACCTCGTTTCAGACGTTTGTAGCCCCGAGAAGCGAAAACAGCCGCACCTATGGAGATCATGGAGCAGGCAATTTTCCGTCGTAGAGGTCCCTGACCAATCGATCTCGTTTCACTCCCAGGCACTTTCCAGCATATTTGTGGGTCCGCGAACTGACAAATGACGTCTTTACATTGAAGAAAAAACCTCGTTTCGGACGTTTGTAGCCGCGAGAAGCGAAAACAGCCGCACCTGTGCAGATCATGGAGCAGGCAATTTTCTGTCGTGGAGGTCCCTGACCAATCGATCTCGCTTCACTCCCAGGCACTTTCCAGCATAATTGCGGGTCCACGAACTCACAAATGACGTCTTTACATTGAAGAAAAAACCTCGTTTCTGATGTTTGTAGCCCCGAGAAGCGAAAATAGCCCACATGTGGAGATCATGGAGCAGACAATTTTCCGTCGTGGAGGTCCCTGACCAATCGATCTTGCTTCACTCCCAGGCACTTTCCAGCATAATCGTGGGTCCGCGAACTCACAAATGACGTCTTTACATTGAAGGAAAAACCTCGTTTCTGATGTTTGTAGCCCCGAGAAGCGAAAACAACCGCACCTATGCAGATCATGGTGCAGGCAATTTTCCGTCGAGGAGGTCCGTGACCAATCGATCTCGCTTCACTCCCAGGCACTTTCCAGCATAATTGCGGGTCCGCGAACTCACAAATGACGTCTTTACATTGAAGAAAAAACCTCGTTTTTGACGCTTGTAGCCACAAGAAGCGAAAACAACCGCACCTATGCAGATCATGGAGCAGGCAATTTTCCATCGTGGAGGTCCCTGACCAATCGCTCTCGCTTCACTCCCAGGCACTTTCCAGCATAATTGCGGGTCCGCGAACTCACAAATGACGTCTTTACATTGAAGAAAAAACCTCGTTTTGGACGTTTGTAGCCGCGAGAAGCGAAAACAGCCGCACCTGTGCAGATCATGGAGCATGCAATTTTCCGTCGTGGAGGTCCCTGACCAATCGCTCTTGCTTCACTCCCAGGCACTTTCCAGCATAATTGCGGGTCCGCGAACTCACAAATGACGTCTTTACATTGAAGAAAAAAACCTCGTTTCGGACGTTTATAGCCCTAAGAAG
The DNA here is from genome assembly GCA_947470075.1 of Closterium sp. Yama58-4. NCBI lineage: Eukaryota > Viridiplantae > Streptophyta > Zygnematophyceae > Desmidiales > Closteriaceae > Closterium > Closterium sp. Yama58-4. The sequence goes on from CANIUD010000194.1 coordinate 388,608, forward strand.
CGAAAACAGCCGCATATGCGCAGATCATGGAGCAGGCAATTTTCCGTCGTGGAGGTCCCTGACCAATCGATCTCGTTTCACTCCCAGGCACTTTCCAGCATAATTGCGGGTCCGCGAACTCACAAATGACGTCTTTATATTGAAGAAAAAACCTCGTTTTTGACGTTTGTAGCCCCGAAAAGCGAAAACAACCGCACCTACGCAGATCATGGAGCAGGCGATTTTCCGTCGTGGTGGTCCCTGACCAATCGCTCTCGCTTCACTTCCAGGCACATTCCAGTATAATTGCGGGTCCGCGAACTCACAAATGACGTATTACATTGAAGAAAAAACCTCTTTTCAGACGTTTGTAGCCCCGAGAAGCGAAAACAGCCGCACCTATGGAGATCATGGAGCAGGCAATTTTCCGTCGTAGAGGTCCCTGGCCAATCAATCTCGTTTCACTCCCAGGCACTTTCCAGCATATTTGTGGGTCCGCGAACTCACAAATGACGTCTTTACATTGAAGAAAAAACCTCGTTTCTGATGTTTGTAGCCCCGAGAAGCGAAAACAACCGCACCTATGCAGATCATGGAGCAGGCAATTTTCCGTCGAGGAGGTCCGTGACCAATCGATCTCGCTTCACTCCCAGGCACTTTCCAGCATAATTGCGGGTCCGCGAACTCACAAATGACGTCTTTACATTGAAGAAAAAACCTCGTTTCGGACGTTTGTAGCCGCGAGAAGCGAAAACAGCCGCACCTGTACAGAACATGGAGCAGGTAATTTTCCGTCGTGGAGGTTCCTGACCAATCGCTCTCGCTTCACTCCCAGACACTTTCCAGCATAATTGCGGGTCCGCGAACTCACAAATGAATTCTTTACATTGAAGAAAAAAACCTCGTTTCGGACGTTTGTAGCCGCGAGAAGCGAAAACAGCCGCACTTGTGCAGATCATGGAGCAGACAATTTTCCGTCGTAGAGGTCCCTGACCAATCGCTCTTGTTTTACTCCCACGCATTTTCCAGCATAATTGCGGGTCCGAGAACTCACAAATGACGTCTTCACATTGAAGAAAAAACCTCGTTTCGGACGTTTGTAGCCGCGAGAAGCGAAAACAGCCGCACCTGTGCAGATCATGGAGCAGACAATTTTCCGTCGTGGAGATCCCTGACCAATCGCTCTCGCTTCACTCCCAGGCACTTTCCAGCATAATTGCAGGTCCAAGACTCACAAATGACGTCTTTACATTGAAGAAAAAACCTCGTTTCGGACAATTGTAGCCGCGAGAAGCGAAATCAGCCGCACCTGTGCAGATCATGGAGCAGGCAATTTTCCGTCGTGGAGGTCCCTGACCAATCGTTCTCGCTTCACTCCTAGGCACTTTCCAGCATAATTGCAGGTCCGTGAACTCACAAATGACGTCTTTACATTGAAGGAAAAACCTCGTTTCGGACGTTTGTAGCCGCGAGAAGCGAAAACAGCCGCACCTATCCAGATCATGGAGCAGGCAATTTTCCGTCGTGAAGGTCCCTGACCAATCGCTCTCGCTTCACTCCCAGGCACTTTCCAGCATAATTGCGGGTCCGTGATCTCACAAATGGCGTCTTTACATTGAAGGAAAAACCTCGTTTCGGACGTTTGTAGCCCCGAGAAGCGAAAACAACCGCACCTGTGCAGATCATGGAGCAGACACTTTTCAGTCGTGGAGGTCGCTGACCCATCGCTCTCGCTTCACTCGCAGGCACTTTCCAGCATAATTGCAGGTCTGTGAACTCATAAATGATGTCTTTACATTGAAGAAAAATCCTCGTTTCTGACGTTTGTAGCCCGAGAGAAGCGAAAACAACCGCACCTGCGCAGATCATGAAGCATGCAATATTCCGTCATGGAGGTCCCTGACCAATCGCTCTCGCTTCACTCCCAGGCACTTTCCAACATAATTGCGGGTCTGCGAACTTACAAATAACGTCTTTACATTGAAGAAAAAACCTCGTTTCTGACGTTTGTAGCCCCGAGAAGCGAAAACAGCCGCACATGTGCAGATCATGGAGCAGGCAATTTTTCGTCGTGGAGGTCCCTGACCAATCGCTCTCACTTCACTCCCAGGCACTTTCCAGCATAATTGCGGGTCCGCGAACTCACAAATGACGTCTTTACATTGAAGAAAAAAACCTCGTTTCGGACGTTTGTAGCCCCGAGAAGCGAAAACAACCGCACCTGTGCAGATCATGGAGCAGGCAATTTTCCGTCGTGGAGGTCCCTGACCAATCGATCTCGCTTCACTCCCAGGCACTTTCCAGCATAATTGCGGGTCTGCGAACTCATAGATGACGTCTTTACATTGAAGAAAAAAACCGGAGCAGGCAATTTTCTGTCGTAGAGGTCCCTGACCAATCGCTCTCGCTTCACTCCCAGACACTTTCCAGCATAATTGCGGGTCTGCGAACTCACAAATGGCGTCTTTACATTGAAGGAAAAACCTCGTTTCGTACAATTGTAGCCCCGAGTAGCGAAAACAGCCGCACCTGCGCAGATCATGGAGCAGGTAATTTTCCGTCGTGGAGGTCCCTGACCAATCGATCTCGCTTCACTCCCAAACACATTCCAGCATAATTGCGAGTCCGCGAACTCACAAATAACGGCTTTACATTGAAGATAAAACCTCGTTTCGGACGTTTGTAGCCGCGAGAAGCGAAAACAGCCGCACCTGTGCAGATCATGGAGCAGACAATTTTCCGTCGTGGAGGTCCCTGACCAATCGCTCTCGCTTCACCTCCAGGCACTTTCCAGCAAATTGCGGGTCCGCGAACCCGCAAATGACGTCTTTAGATTGAAGAAAAAACCTCGTTTGGGACGTTTGTAGCTCCGAGAACCGAAAACAGGCGCACCTTCGCAGATCATGGAGCATACAATTTTTCCGTCGAGGAGGTCCCTGACCAATCGATCTCACTTCACTCCTTGGCACGTTCCATCATAATTGGGGGTCCACGAACTCACAAATGGCGTCTTTACATTGAAGAAAAAACCTCGTTTCTGACGTTTGTAGCCCCGAGAAGCGAAAACAACCGCACCTGCGCAGATCATGGAGCAGGCAATTTTCTGTCGTGGAGGTCCCTGACCAATCGCTCTTGCTTCACTCCCAGGCACTTTCCAGCATGATTGCAGGTCCGCGAACTCACAAATGACGTCTTTACATTGAAGAAAAAACCTCGTTTCGGACGTTTGTAGCCGCGAGAAGCGAAAACAGCCGCACCTGTGCAGATCATGGAGCAGGCAATTTTCCGTCGTGGAGGTCCCAGACCAATCGATCTCGCTTCACTCCCAAGCACTTTCCAGCATAATTGCGGGTCTGCGAACTCATAGATGACGTCTTTACATTGAAGAAAAAACCTCGTTTCGTACAATTGTAGCCCCGAGAAGCGAAAACAGCCGCACCTGCGCAGATCATGGAGCAGGCAATTTTCCGTTGTGGAGGTCCCTGACCAATCGATCTCGCTTCACTCCCAGGCACTTTCCAGCATAATTGCGGGTCCGCAAACTCACAAATGACGCCTTTAGAGTGAAGAAAAAACATCGTTTCTGACGTTTGTAGCCCCGAGAAGCGAAAACAACCGCACCTGCGCAGATCATGGAGCAGGCAATTTTCCGTCGTGGAGGTCCCTGACCAATCGATCTCGCTTCACTCCCAGGCACTTTCCACCATAATTGCGGGTCCGCGACTCACAAATAACATCTTTACATTGAAGAAAGAACCTCGTTCGGACGTTTGTAGCCCCGAGAAGCGAAAACAATGGCACAGTGCAGATCATGGAGCAGGCAATTTTCTGTCGTGGAGGTCCCTGACCAATCGATCTCGCTTCACTCCCAGGCACTTTCCAGCATAATTGCGGGTCCGCGAACTCACAAATAACGTCTTTACATTGAAGAAAAAACCTCGTTTTGGACGTTTGTAGCCCCGAGAAGCGAAAACAGCCGCACCTGTGCAGATCATGGAGCAGGCAATTTTCCGTCGTGGAGGTCCCTGACCAATCGATCTCGCTTCACTCCCAGGCACTTTCCAGCATAATTGCGGGTCCGCGAGCTCAAAAATGACGTCTTTACATTGAAGAAAAAACCTCGTTTCGGACGTTTGTAGCCGCGAGAAGCGAAAACAACCGCACCTGTGCAGATCATGGAGCAGACAATTTTCCGTCGTGGAGGTCCCTGACCAATCGATCTCGCTTCACTCCCAGGCACTTTCCAGCATAATTGCGCGTCGGCGAACTGACAAATGACGTCTTTACATTAAAGAAAAACCTCGTTACAACCGTTTGAAGCCGCGAGAAGCGAAAACAACCGCACCTGCGCAGATCATGGAGCAGGCAATTTTCCGTCGTGGAGGTCCCTAACCAATCGCTCTCGCTTCACTCCCAAACTCATTCTAGCATAATTGCAGGTTTGCGAACTAACAAATGACGTTGTTACATTGAAGAAAAAACCTCGCTTCTGATGTTTGTAGCCCCGAGAAGCAAAAACAGCCGCACATGTGCAGATCATGGAGCAGACAATTTTCCGTCATGGAGGTCCCTGACCAATCGATCTCGTTTCACTCCCAGGCACTTTCCAGCATAATTGCGGGTCCGCGAACTCACAAATGACGTCTTTACATTGAAGAAAAAACCTCGTTTCTGACGTTTGTAGCCCCGAGAAGCGAAAAAAGTTGCACCTGTGCATATCATAGAGCAGGCAATTTTCCGTTGTGGAGGTCCCTGACCAATCGATCTCGCTTCACTCCCAGGCACTTTCCAGCATAATTACGGGTCTGCGAACTCACAAATGGCGTCTTTACATTGAAGGAAAAACCTCGTTTTGGACAATTGTAGCCCCAAGAAGCGAAAACAACCGCACCTGCGCAGATCATGGAGCAGACAATTTTCCGTCGTGGAGGTCCCTGACCAATCGATCTTGCTTCAATCCCAGGCACTTTCCAGCATAATTGCAGGTCTGCAAACTCACAAATGACGTCTTTACATTGAAGAAAAAACCTTGTTTCTGACGTTTGTAGCCCCGAGAAGCAAAAACAGCCGCACCTGTGCAGATCATGGAGCAAGCAATTTTCCGTCGTGGAGGTCCCTTACCAATCGATCTCGCTTCACTCCCAGGCACTTTCCAGCATAATTGCGGGTCCGCGAACTCACAAATGACGTCTTTACATTGAAGAAAAAAACCTCGTTTCTGTTGTTTGTAGCCCCGAGAAGCGAAAACAACCGCACCTGCGCAGATCATGGAGCAGGTAATTTTCCGTCGTGGAGGTCCCTGACCAATCGATCTTGCTTCACTCCCAGGCACTTTCCAGCATAATTATAGGTCCGAGAACTCACAAATGGCATCTTTACATTGAAGGAAAAACCTCGTTTCGGACGTTTGTAGCCCCGAGAAGCAAAAACAGCCGCACATGTGCAGATCATGGAGCAGGCAATTTTCCGTCATGGAGGTCCCTGACCAATCGCTCTCGCTTCACTCCCACGCACTTTCCAGCATGATTTCAGGTCCGTGAACTGACAAAATGATGTCTTTACATTGAAGAAAAAACCTCGTTTCGGACGTTTGTAGCCGCGAGAAGCGAAAACAACCGCACCTGTGCAGATCATGGAGCAGACAATTTTCCGTCGTGGAGGTCCCTGACCAATCGATCTCGCTTCACTCCCAGGCACTTTCCAGCATAATTGCTGGTCAACGAACTCACAAATGGCGTCTTTACATTGAAGAAAAAACCTCGTTTCTGACGTTTGTAGCCCCGAGAAGAGAAAACTTCCGCAACTGCGCAGATCATAAAGCAGGCAATTTTCCGTCGTAGAGGTCCCTGACCAATCGCTCTCGCTTCACTCCCAGTGACTTTCCAGCATCATTACAGGTCCGTGAACTCACAAATCACGTCTTTACATTGAATAACAAATGACGTTGTTACATTGAAAAAAAAACCTCGTTTCTGATATTTGTAGCCCCGAGAAGCAAAAACAGCCGCACATGTGCAGATCATGGAGCAGACAATTTTCCGTCGTGGAGGTCCCTGACCAATCGATCTCGCTTCACTCCCAGGCACTTTCCAGCATAATTGCGGGTCCGCGAACTCACAAATGACGTCTTTACATTGAAGAAAAAACCTCGTTTCTGACGTTTGTAGCCCCGAGAAGCGAAAACAACCGCACTTACGCAGATCATGGAGTAGGCAATTTTCCGTCGTGGAGGTCCCTGACCAATCACTCTCGCTTCACTCCCAGGAACTTTCCAGCATAATTGCAGGTCCGCGAACTCACAAATGACGTCTTTACATTGAAGAAAAAACCTCGTTTCAGACGTTTGTAGCCCCGAGAAGCGAAAACAGTCGCACATGTGCAGATCATGGAGCAGGCAATTTTCCGTCGTGGAGGTCCCTGACCAATTGCTCTCGCTTCACTCCCAGGCACTTTCCAGCATAATTGCGGGTCCGCGAACTCACAAATGACGTCTTTACATTGAAGGAAAAACCTCGTTTCGGACGTTTGTAGCCGCGAGAAGCGAAAACAGCCGCACCTGCGCAGATCATGGAGCAGGCAATTTTCCGTCGTGGAGGTCCCTGACCAATCGATCTGGCTTCTTTCCCAAGCACTTTCTAGCATAATTGCAGGTCAGTGAACTCAGAAATGCAGTCTTTACATTGAAAGAAAAACCTCGTTTCGGACGTTTGTAGCCTCGAGAAGCGAAAACAGCCGCACCTGTGCAGATCATGGAGCAGGCAATTTTCCGTCGTGGAGGTCCCTGACCAATCGATCTCGTTTCACTCCCAGGCACTTTCCAGCATAATTGCGGGTCCGCGAACTCACAGATGACGCCTTTACAGTGAAGGAAAAACCTCGTTTCTGACATTGATAGCCCCGAGAAATGAAAACAACCGCACCTGCGCAGATCATGGAGCAGGCAATTTTTCGTCGTGGAGGTCCCTGACCAATCGCTCTCGCTTCACTCTTAGGCATATTCCAGCATCATTGCAGGTTTGCAAACTCACAAATGACGTCTTTACATTGAAAACACAAACCTCGTTTCTGACGTTTGTAGCCCCAAAAAGCAAATACAGCCGCACCTGTGCAGATCATGGAGCAGGCAATTTTCCGTCGTGGAGGTCCCTGACCAATCGCTCTCGCTTCACTCCCAGGCACTTTCCAGCATAATTGTGGGTTTGCAAAATCACAAAAAACGTCTTTACATTGAAGAAAAAACCTCGTTTCAGACGTTTGTAGCCTCGAGAAGCGAAAACAGCTGCACATGTGTTGATCATGGAGCAGGCAATTTTCCGTCGTGGAGGTCCCTGACCAATCGATCTTGCTTCACTCCCAGGCACTTTCCAGCATAATTACGGGTCCGCGAACTCACAAATGGCGTCTTTATATTGAATGAAAAACCTCGTTTAGAACATTTGTAGCCCCGAGAAGCGAAAACAGCCGCACATGTGCAGATCATGGAGCAGGCAATTTTCCGTCGTGGAGGTCCCTGACCAATTGCTCTCGCTTCACTCCCAGGCACTTTTCAGCATAATTGCAGGTCCGCGAACTCACAAATGACGTCTTTACATTGAAGAAAAAAACCTCGTTTCGGACGTTTGTAGCCGCGAGAAGCGAAAACAGCCGCACCTGCGCAGATCATGGAGCAGGCCAAATTCCGTCGTGGAGGTCCCTGACCAATCGATCTGGCTTCTTTCCCAGGCACTTTCCACCATAAGTGAAGCGAGATCGATTGGTCAGGGACCTCCACGACGGAAAATTGCCTGCTCCATGATCTGCACAGGTGCAGCTGTTTTCGCTTCTCGGAGCTACAAACGTCCAAAACGAGGTTTTTTCTTCAATGTAAAGACGTCATTTGTGAGTTCACGGACCCGCAATTATGCTGGAAAGTGCCTGGGAGTGAAGCGAGATCGATTGGTCAGGGACCTCCACGACGGAAAATTGTCTGCTCCATGATCTGCACAGGTGCGGTTGTTTTCGCTTCTCGGGGCTACAAACGTCAGAAACAAGGTTTTTTCTTCAATGTAAAGACGTCATTTGTGAGTTCGCGGACCAAAAATTATGTTGGAAAGTGCCTGGGAGTGAAGCGAGATCGATTGGTCAGGGACCTCCACGACGGAAAATTGTCTGCTCCATGATCTGCACATGTGCGGCTGTTTTCGCTTCTCGGGGCTACAAACGTTAGAAACGAGGTTTTTCCTTCAATTTAAAGACGCCATTTGTGAGTTCTCGGACCCATAATTATGCTGGAAAGTGCCTGGGAGTGAAGCGAGATCGATTGGTCAGGGACCTCCACGACAGAAAATTGCCTGCTCCATGATCTGCACATGTGCGGCTGTTTTCGCTTCTCGGGGCTACAAACGTCCGAAACGAGGTTTTTCCTTCAATGTAAAGACGCCATTTGTGAGTTCACGGAACCGCAATTATGTTGGAAAGTGCCTAGGAGTGAAGCGAGAGCGATTGGTCAGGGACCTCCACGACGGAAAATTGCCTGCTCCATGATCTGCACAGGTGCGGCTGTTTTCGCATCTCGCGGCTACAAACGTCAGAAACGAGGTTTTTTCTTCAATGTAAAGACGCCATTTGTGAGTTTGCGGATCCGCAATTATGCTAGAAAGTGCCTGGGAGTGAAGCGAGATCGATTGGTCAGGGACCTCTACGACGGAAAATTGCCTGCTCCATGATCTGCACAGGTGCAGCTGTTTTCGCTTCTCGGGGCTACAAACGTCAGAAACGAGGTTTTTTCTTCAATATAAAGACGTCATTTGTGAGTTCGCGGACCCGCAATTATGCTGGAAAGTGTCTGGGAGTGAAGCGAGATCGATTTTCAGGGACCTCCACGACGGAAAATTGTCTGCTCCATGATCTGCACACGTAGGTGAGGCTGTTTTCGCTCTCGCGGCTACAAACATCTAAAACGAGGTGTTTCTTCAATGTAAAGACGTCATTTGTGAGTTCAGGTACCCGCAATTATGCTGGAAAGTGCCTGGAAGTGAAGCGAGAGCGATTGGTCAGGGACTCCACGACGGAAGATTGTCTACTCCATGATCTCCACAGGTGAGGCTGTTTTCGCTTCTCGCGGATACAAACGTCCGAAACGAGGTTTTTCCTTCAATGTAAAGACGTCATTTGTGATTTCGCGGACCCGCAATTATGTTGGAAAGTGCCTGGGAGTGAAGCGAGAGCGATTGGTCAGGGATCTCCACGACGGAAAATTGCCTGCTCCATGATCTTCACAGGTGCGGTTTTTTTCGCTTCTCGCAGCTACAAACATCAGAAACGAGGTTTTTTCTTCAATGTAAAGACGTCATTTGTGAGTTCGCGGACCCACAATTATGCTGGAAAGTGCTTGGGAGTGAAGCGAGAGCGATTGGTCAGGGACCTCCACGACGGAAAATTGTCTGCTCCATGATCTGCACATGTGCGGCTGTTTTTGCTTCTTCGGGCTACAAACGTCGGAAACGAGGTTTTTCCTTCAATGTAAAGACGCCATTTGTGGGTTCGTAGACCCACAACTATGCTGGAAAGTGCCTGGGAGTGAAGCGAGATCGATTGGTCAGGGACCTCCACGACGGAAAATTGCCTGCTCCATGATCTGCACAGGTGCAGCTGTTTTCGCTTCTCGGGGCTACAAACGTCAGAAACGAGGTTTTTTCTTCAATGTAAAGACGTCATTTGTGAGTTCACGGACCCGCAATTATGCTGGAAAGTGCCTAGGAGTGAAGCGAGATCGATTGGTCAGGGACCTCCACGACGGAAAATTGTCTGCTCCATGATCTGCAACGGTGCAGCTGTTTTTTCTTCTCCGGGTGACAAACGTCCGAAACGAGGTTTTTTCTTCAATGTAAAGACGTCATTTGTGAGTTCGCGGACCCGCAATTATGCTGGAAAGTGCCTGGGAGTGAAGCGAGAGCGATTGGTCAGGGACCTCCACGACGGAAAATTGCCTGCTCTATGATCTGCGCAGGTGCGGTTGTTTTCGCTTCTCGGGGTGACAAACGTCAGAAACGAGGTTTTTTCTTCAATGTAAAGACGTCATTTGTGAGTTCACGGACCCAGAATTATGCTGGAAAGTGCTTGAATGTGCCTCGGAGTGAAGCGAGAGCGATTGGTTAGGGACCTCCACGACGGAAAATTGTCTGCCCCATGATTTGCGCATGTGCGGCTGTTTTCGCTTCTCGGGGCTACAAACGTCAGAAATGAGGTTTTTCATTCAATGTAAAAACGTCATTTGTGAGTTCGTGGACCCGCAATTATGCTGGAAAGTGCCTGGTGTCAGAATCCCAGCCACTAACCACTGGGATAAAAGGGCTTGTTTATGTAGCGGGTGAGTGCGCCCATAACCCCCCATGCCAACGTGCCTGTAACCCTTCCCTAGGATCAATCGGGGATCACCAGTGGACCTCTGACACCCCCCCGCACTGGGATGCCCGAGGTGCACACACCGGGATTCGAACCCAAGACCTTCGCTCTGATACCATGTCAGAATCCCAGCCACTAACCACTGGGATAAAAGGGCTTGTTTATGTAGCGGGTGAGTGCGCCCATAACCCCCCAGGCCAACGTGCCTGTAACCCTTCCCTAGGATCAATCGGGGATCACCAGTGGACCTCTGACACAAGCAATTTTCCGTCGTGGAGGTCCCTGACCAATCGCTCTTCGCTTTACTCCCAGGCACTTTCGAGCATAATTGCGGATCTGCGAACTCACAAATGACGTCTTTACATTGAAGAAAAGTCCTAGTTTCTGACGTTTGTAGCCCCGAGAAGCGAAAACAACCGCACCTGCGCAGATCATGGAGCAGGCAATTTTCCGTCGTGGAGGTCCCTGACCAGTCGCTCTCGCTTCACTCCCAGGCACTTTCCAGCATAATTGGAGGTCTACGAACTCACAAATGACGTCTTTACATTGAAGAAAAAACCTCGTTTCGGACGTTTGTAGCCCCGAGAAGCGAAAACAACCGCACCTGTGCAGATCATAGAGCAGGCAATTTTCCGTCGTGGAGGTCCCTGACCAATCGCTCTCGCTTCACTCCTAGGCACTTTCCAGCATAATTGTGGGTCCGCGAACTCACCAATGGTGTCTTTACAGTGAAGAAAAAACCTCGTTTTGGAAGTTTGTAGCCGCGAGAAGCGAAAACAGCCGCACCTGTGCAGATCATGGAGCAGGCAATTTTTTATCGTGGAGGTTCCTGACCAATCGATCTCGCTTTACTCCCAGGCACTTTCCAGCATTATTGCAAGTTCGCGAACTCACAAATGGCGTCTTTACATTGAAGGAAAAACCTCGTTTCTGACGTTTGTAGCCCCGAGAAGCGAAAACAGCCGCACCTGCGCAGATCATGGAGCAGGCAATTTTCCGTCGTGGAGGTCCTTGACCAATCGATCTCGCTTCACTCCCAAGCACTTTCTAGCATAATTAAGGGTCCGCGAACTCACAAATGGCGTCTTTACACTGAAGGAAAAACCTCGTTTCGGACGTTTGTAGCCCCGAGAAGCGAAAATAGCCGCACATGTGCAGATCATGGAGCAGGCAATTTTCCGTCGTGGAGGTCCCTTACCAATCGCTCTCGCTTCACTCCCAGGCACTTTTCAGCATAATTGCGGGTCCGCGATCTCACAAATGACGTCTTTTCTTTGAAACAAAAACCGCGTTTCGGACGTTTGTAGCCTCGAGAAGCGAAAACAGCTGCACATGTGCAGATCATGGAGCAGGCAATTTTCCGTCGTGGAGGTCCCTGACCAATCGATCTCGCTTCACTCCCAGGCACTTTCCAGCATAATTACGGGTCCGCGAACTTTCAAATGGCGTCTTAAACATTGAAGGAAAAACCTCGTTTCGGACGTTTGTAGCCCCGAGAAGCAAAAACAGCCGCACACATGTATAGATCATGGAGCAGGCAATTTTCTGTCGTGGAGGTCCCTGACCAATCGCTCTCGCTTCACTCCCAGGCACTTTCCAGCATAATTGTGGGTCTACGAAATCACAAATCACGTCTTCACATAAAAAAAAAAAAACCTCGTTTTGGACGTTTGTAGCCCCGAGAAGCGAAAACAGCCGCACCTGTGCAGATCATAGAGCAGGCAATTTTCCGTCGTGGAGGTCCCTGACCAATCGCTCTCGCTTCACCTCCAGGCACTTTCCAGCATAATTTCGGGTCCGCGAACTCACAAATGACGTCTTTATATTGAAGAAAAAACCTCGTTTCGGACGTTTGTAGCCCCGAGAAGCGAAAACAGCTGCACCTGTGCAGATCATGGAGCAGACAATTTTCCATCATGGAGGTCCCTTACCAATCGATCTCGCTTCACTCCCAGGCACTTTCAGCATAAGTACGGGTCCGCGAACTCACAAATAGTGTCTTTACATTGAAGGAAAAACCTCGTTTCGGACGTTTGTAGCCGCGAGAAGCGAAAACAGCCGCACCTGTGCAGATCATGGAGCATGCAATTTTCCGTCGTGGAGGTCCCTGACCAATCGCTCTCGCTTCACTCCCAGGCACTTTCCACCATAATTGCGGGTCCGCGATCTCACAAATGACGTCTTTACATTAAAGAAGAAAACCTCGTTTCGGACGTTTGTAGCCCCGAGAAGCAAAAACAGCTGTACCTGTGCAGATCACGGAGCAGGCAATTTTCCGTCGTGGAGGTCCCTGACCAATCGCTCTCGCTTCACTCCTAGGCACTTTCCAGCATAATTACGGGTCCGCGAACTCACAAATGGCGTCTTTACATTGAAGAAAAAAACCTCGTTTTGGACGTTTGTAGCCCCGAGAAGCGAAAATAGCCGCACATGTGCAGATCATGGAGCAGGCAATTTTCCGTCGTGGAGGTCCCTGACCAATCGCTCTCGCTTCACTCCCAGGCAGTTTCCGGCATAATTGCGGGTCCGCGATCTCACAAATGACGTCTTTTCATTAAACAAGAAAACCTCGTTTCGGACGTTTGTAGCCCCGAGAAGCGAAAACAGCTGCACCTGTGCAGATCATGGAGCAGACAATTTTCTGTCGTGGAGGTCCCTGACCAATCGATCTCGCTTCACTCCCAGGCACTTTCCAGCATAATTTCGGGTCCGCGAACTCACAAATGGCGTCTTTACATTGAAGGGAAAACCTCGTTTCGGACGTTTGTAGCCGCGAGAAGCGAAAACAGCCGCACATGTGCAGATCATGGAGCATGCAATTTTCCGTCGTGGAGGTCCCTGACCAATCGATCTCGCTTCACTCCCAGACACTTTCCAGCATAATTGCGGGTCCGCGAACTCACAAATGACGTCTTTACATTGAAGAAAAAACCTCGTTTCGGACGTTTGTAGCCCCGAGAAGCGAAAACAACCGCACCTGTGCAGATCATGGAGCAGGCAATTTTCCGTCGTGGAGGTCCCTGACCAATCGATCTCGCTTCACTCCCAGACACTTTCCAGCATAATTGCAGGTCCGGAAACTTACAAATGATGTCTTTACATTAAAGAAAAAACCTCGTTTCTGACGTTTGAGGCCCTGAGAAGCGAAAATAACCGCACCTGCGCAGATCATGGAGCAGGCAATTTTCCGTCGTAGAGGTCCCTGACCAATCGCTCTCGCTTCACTCCCAAGCACTTTCCAGCATAATTGCGGGTCACTGAACTCACAAATGGCGTCTTTACATTGAAGAAAAAACCTCGTTTCGGACGTTTGTAGCCCCGAGAAGCGAAAACAGCTGCACCTGTGCAGATCATGGAGCAGACAATTTTCCGTCGTGGAGGTCCCTTACCAATCGATCTCGCTCTACTGCGAGGCACTTTCCAGCATAATTCCGGGTCCGCGAACTCAAAATGGCGTCTTTGCATTGAAGGAAAAACCTCGTTTCGGGTGTTTGTAGCTCCGAGAAGCGAAAACAGCCGCACATGTGCAGATCATGGAGCAGACAATTTTCTGTCGTGGAGGTCCCTGACCAATCGCTCTCACTTCACTCCCACGCAGTTTCCAACATAATTTCAGGTCCGCGAACTCACAAATGACGTCTTTACATTGAAGAAAAAACCTTGTTTCGGACGTTTGTAGCCGCGAGAAGCGAAAACAGCCGCACCTGTGCAGATCATGGAGCAGGCAATTTTCCGTCGTGGAGGTCCCAGACCAATCGATCTCGCTTCACCTCTAGGCACTTTCCAGCATAATTGCGGGTCCGCGAACTCACAAATGACGTCTTCACTGTGAAGAAAAAACCTCGTTTCTGATGTTTGTAGCCTCGCGAAAACAACCGCACCTGCGTAGATCTGTCAGAGGTCCACTGGAGATCCCCGATGATCCTAGGGAAGGGTTACAGGCACGTCGGCCTGGGGGGTTATGGGCGCACTCACCCGCCATACAAACAAGCCCTTTTATCCCAGTGGTTAGTGGCTGGGATTCTGACATGGTATCAGAGCGAAGGTCTCGGGTTCGATTCCCGGTGTGTGCACTTCGGGCATCCCAGTGCGGGGGGGTGTCAGAGGTCCACTGGTGATCCCCGATGATCCTAGGGAAGGGTTACAGGCACGTCGGCCTGGGGGGTTATGGGCGCACTCACCCGCCATACAAACAAGCCCTTTTATCCCAGTGGTTAGTGACTGGGATTCTGACAAGATCATGGAGCAGGCAATTTTCCGTCGTGGAGGTCCCTGACCAATCGCTCTCGCTTCACTCCCAGGCACTTTTCAGCATAATTGCAGGTCCGCAAACTCACAAACGATGTCTTTACATTGAAGAAAAAACCTCGTTTCGGACGTTTGTAGCCGCGAGAAGCGAAAACAGCCGCACATATGCAGGTCTTGGAGCAGGCAATTTTCCGTCGTGGAGGTCCCTGACCAATCGCTCTCGCTTCACTCCCAGGCACTTTCCAGCATAATTGCAGGTCCGCGAACTCACAAATGACGTCTTTATATTGAAGAAAAAACCTCGTTTCGGACGTTTGTAGCCCCGAGAAGCGAAAACAACTGCACCTGTACAGATCATGGAGAAGGCAATTTTCCGTCGTGGAGGTTCCTGACCAATCGATCTTGCTTCACTCCCAGGCACTTTCTAGCATAATTGCGGGTCCGCGAACTCACAAATGGCGTCTTTACATTGAAGGAAAAACCTCGTTTCGGACGTTTGTAGCCCCGAGAAGCAAAAACAGCCGCACATGTGCAGATCATGGAGCAGGCAATTTTCCGTCGTGGAGGTCCCTGACCAATCGCTCTTGCTTCACTCCCAGGCACTTTCCAGTATAATTGCGGGGCTGCAAACTCACAAATGACGTCTTTACATTGAAGAAAAAACCTCGTTTCGGATGTTTGTAGCCCCGAGAAGCGAAAACAGCCGCACCTGTGCAGATCATGGAGTAGGCAATTTTCCGTCGTGGAGGTCCCTGACCAATCGCTCTTGCTTCACTCCCAGGCACTTTCCAGCATGATTGCAGGTCCGCAAACTCACAAATGACGTCTTTACATTGAAGAAAAAACCTCGTTTTGGACGTTTGTAGCCCCGAGAAGCGAAAACAACTGCACTTGTGTAGATCATGGAGCAGGTAATTTTCCGTCGTGGAGGTCCCTGACCAATCGCTCTCGCTTCACTCCCAGGCACTTTCCAGCATAATTGTGGGTCCGCGAACTCACAAATGACGTCTTTACATTGAAGAAAAAACCTCGTTTTGGACGTTTGTAGCCCCGAGAAGCGAAAACAGCTGCACCTGTGCAGATCATGGAGCAGGCAATTTTCCATCGTGGAGGTCCCTGACCAATCGATCTTGCTTCACTCCCAGGCACTTTCTAGCATAATTGCAGGTCCGCAAACTCACAAATGACGTCTTTACATTGAAGAAAAAACCTCGTTTCTGATGTTTTAAGCCTTGAGAAGCGAAAACAACCGCACATGTGCAGATCATGGAGCAGGCAATTTTCCGTCGTGGAGGTCCCTGACCAATCGCTCTCGCTTCACTCCCAGGCACTTTCCAGCATGATTGCGGGTCGGTGATGTCACAAATGACGTCTTTACATTGAAGAAAAAACCTCGTTTCGGACGTTTGTAGCCCCGAGAAGCGAAAACAGCTGCACATGTGCAGATCATGGAGCAGACAATTTTCCGTCGTGGAGGTCCCTTACCAATCGATCTCGCTCTACTCCCAGGCACTTTCCAGCATAATTACGGGTCCGCGAACTCACAAATGGCGTCTTTACATTGAAGGAAAAACCTCGTTTCGGACGTTTGTAGCTCCGAGAAGCGAAAATAGCCGCATATGTGCAGATCAGGGAGCAGGCAATTTTCTGTCGTGGAGGTCCCTGACCAATCGCTCTCGCTTCACTCCCAGGCACTTTCCAGCATAAATGCAGGTCCGCGAACTCACAAATGACGTCTTTACATTGAATAAAAAAACCTTGTTCGAACGTTTGTAGCCCTGAGAAGCGAAAACAGCTGCACCTGTGCAGATCATGGAGCAGGCAATTTTCCGTCGTGGAGGTTCCTGACCAATCGATCTCGCTTCACTCCTAGGCACTTTCCAGCATAATTGCGGGTCCGCGAACTCACAAATGGCGTCTTTACATTGAAGGAAAAACCTCGTTTCGGACGTTTGTAGCCCCGAGAAGCAAAAACAGCCGCACATGTGCAGATCATGGAGCAGGCAATTTTCCGTCGTAGAGGTCCCTGACCAATCGCTCTCGCTTCACTCCCAGGCACTTTCCAGCATAATTGCGGGTCCGTGAACTCACAAATGACGTCTTTACATTGAAGAAAAAACCTCGCTTCGGACGTTTGTAGCCCCGAGAAGCGAAAACAGCTGCACCTGTGCAGATCATGGAGCAGACAATTTTCCGTCGTGGAGGTCCCTGACCAATCGATCTCGTTTCACTCCCAGGCACTTTCCAGCATATTTACGGGTCCGCGAACTCACAAATGGTGTCTTTGCATTGAAGGAAAAACCTCGTTTCGGACGTTTGTAGCCCCGAGAAGCGAAAACAGCCGCACATGTGCAGATCATGGAGCAGACAATTTTTTGTCGTTGAGGTCCCTGCCCAATCGCTCTCGCTTCACTCCCAAGCACTTTCCAGCATAATTGCAGGTCCGCGAACTCACAAATGACGTCTTTACATTGAAGAAAAAAACCTCGTTTCGGACGTTTGTAGCCCCGAGAAGTGAACACAACTGCACTTGTGCAGATCATGGAGCAGGCAATTTTCCGTCGTGGAGGTTCCTGACCAATCGATCTCGCTTCACTCCCAGGCACTTTCTAGTAAATTTGCGGGTCCGGGAAGTCACAAATGGCGTCTTTACATTGAAGAAAAAACCTCGTTTCGGATCAGTTCCGGCTCGGTTCGTGCGCACGGAAAAGTTCGGCGTCTGCGATGACGGCAGTGCTTGCCGACGAATGCTAAGTAAGTGCATAGAGTCCTATGGGCGTAGGGAAAGGCATCGAACCACCATTGTATAACAACTTTAGTATTTGAGCCCGGTTGAACGTCAGACCTAGGGCTCTGGTTATCAGACGAATTTCGTCCTAAGAGGGAGACAGCAGAAAACACACGGACCCGGCGGATCAAGACACTACGGACCTCCGCCTTGCTCTGCAAGGGGAAGACTGTTCTGTTGCCCGTGTAGTCGTCAACAACGAGCAGAAAGTAGTGCTCGCCACCCTTTCCAGTGACGCGGGCGGGGCCCGACACGTCCATGTGGAGGGTCTGCAGAAGAGTTGTGGAAGGAGGAAACGAGGAGGAGTGAGGAGCGGCGCGCTGCCGCCCCTCGACGCAAGGAAGGCACTGCGGTGCAAGCGATCTCGGGAGCGGGGCCAAGGACCCGGGGAGACCAGACACAAGGAGACGGGAGCGCATGTCACGTAGACGTGGTAAGGAGGGGTGACCAAGATGGTGATGCCAGAGGAGTGTCTGGTGTGTGAGGAGGCGGCACGAACAAGACGCAGCTACCTTAACCGACGCAGCTACCTGACATGACTCAGCCACCTGTGCGGACTCAGTGGTCAGTGTGTACAGACCAGACCCGGGCCTCCGAGTGAACGTGGCGAGGTGCTCGCCAGTGCGTGAGTCCGTAAAGATCGCCACGAGCTCTCCCCCAGGCTGGGTAACAGTGACAAACCGGTCCTGTAGGACAACTATAGCCACTAAGTTTCTAGTGAACGAGGGGAGGTGGAAACCTGTGAGGGAACCAGAGGAGGGGGCTGCGGGACACGGGAGAACAGTGGAGCTACGAGCAACAACTGGGCCACCAGAGGGGTCGGCCAGAGTGACAAGGACAGGGGCTGTGAGCGGTGTGACTGTGGTGCAGTCGCGGAAGAAGCAGCGAGTTGCGCCTGAGTCGAGTAGGAAAGTGTGCAATGCCTCCTCAGGCTCTGCACTTGTGCTAGCTGAGTCACAAGCACCTAGACTAGTAGCCTTTACACCGCCAGGTGCCTCTCCACCCCCAGCACTAGTACCCCAAGCCCCGCCACCGGGGCTGCCCCACCGGACAGCCCACACACGAAGCTGCTGCAGGGAGAGAGTCTCCGGCGGACGCTGCTGCTGCTGCTGTCCACCCCAAGACCTCCGAGTCTACAAGCGGCACTACCAGCAGGAGTAGACTCACAGGTACCTCCAGTAGTAGCACCCCAGGCTCCGCTACCGGGGCTGCCCCACCGGACAGCCCACTCTCGACGCTGCTATGGCGAAAGCGACGAGCACGTCTAGCTCCGCCACCGGGGCTGCCCCACCAGATAGCCCACTCACGAAGTTGCTGCGGCGAGAGCGACTCCTGCACACTCGGCTGTCGCTGACGTAGGACAGTGGTAGTGGCCATGGCAGTCAGTGGCAGCCAGTAGCAGCAGGGCAGGGAGCAGGTCAGCGTGCGGGCGGCAGCTGCAGCAGCAGCACGAGTGCGCAGCAGGGCAGGCACGGGCAGCGCTAGCAGGGCACGGTGCAGGGCAGCGTGCGGGCGGCAGCTGCAGCAGCAGCACGAGTGCGCAGCAGGGCAGGCACGGGCAGCGCTAGCAGGGCACGGTGCAGGGCAGCGTGCGGGCGGCAGCTGCAGCAGCAGTACGAGCGCGTGGGCAGGGCACGGTTCACGGCAGCGTGCGGGCGGCAGCTGCAGCAGCAGCACGAGCATGTGGGCAGGGACGGCGCAGGGCAGCGTGCGGGCGGCAGCTGCAGCAGTAGAACGAGTGCGCAGCAGGGCAGGCACGGCCAGCGCTAGCAGGGCACGGTGCAGGGCAGCGTGCGGGCGGCAGCTGCAGCTGCAGTACGAGCGCGTGGGCAGGGCACAGTGCAGGGCAGCGTATGGGCGGCAGCTGCAGCAGCAGCACGAGCGCGTGGGCAGGGCACGGTGCAGGGCAGCTTGCGGGTGGCAGCTGCAGCAGCAGCACAAGCGCGTGGGCAGGGCACGGTGCAGGGCAGCGTGCGGGCGGCAGCTGCAGCAGCAGCACGAGCGCGTGGGCAGGGCACGGTGCAGGGCAGTGTGCGGGCGGCAGCAGCAGCAGTAGAACGAGTGCGCAGCAGGGCAGGCACGGGCAGCGCTAGCAGGGCACGGTGCAGGGCAGCGTGCGGGCGGCAGCTGCAGCAGCAGCACGAGCGCGCGGGCAGGGCACGGTGCAGGGCAGCGTGCGGGCAGCAGCTGCAGCAGCAGCACGAGCGCGCGGGCAGGGCACGGTGCAGGGCAGCGTGCGGGCGGGAACTGCAGCAGCAGCACGAGCTCACGGGCTGGGCAGGCGTGGGCAGCGCTAGCAGGGCAGGTCAGGGGAGCTCGGGCACGGGGCAGCAGGGCACGCACAGGCACGGGGCAGCAGGGCACGCGCTGGTGCTGGGTAGCAGGGCAGGCACGGACAGCGCTAGCAGGGCACGCGCTGGTGCTGGGTAGCAGGGCAGGCACGGGCAGCGCTAGCAGGGCACGCGCTGGTGCTGGGTAGCAGGGAGGGCACGAGCTGGCGCTGGGCAGCAAGGCACGCGCGGGCAGTGTGCGGGCAGCTCGTGGGTCGCCGGCAGAGCGCAGGGCAGGCGCTCACGGGCGGCGCAGGGCTAACACGTGGGGCAGGGCAGGTGCGCGCGGGCTGTACGGGCTGTGTGCGGGCCTTGCGCGGGCTGTACGGGCTACGCGCGGCAGGGCAGGGCAGGGCAGGGCAGGGCAGGGCAGGGCAGGGCAGGGCAGGGCAGGGCAGGGCAGCGCGAAAGCGCTGGGCAGGGCAGGGGAGCAGCGCGATAGCGTGCTGGGCAGGGCAAAAACGTCGGGCAGGGCAGGGCAAAAACTAACGCCGGGCAGGAACGGAACTTATTTGGTGGGCCCTTGAAAGATAACATTCCTAAAGACCTAAGTGCTCTTAATACCATGTTGAGATAGTTAGGGAAGATTAAGGAATGGAAGGGATACATGAAGGGTATTGAGAGAAATGTTGTACCCCTAAGGGGCAACTCACTACAGGCTAAACTAAGGAATATGAAATATAACTTTGACAAAAAGCGGGAAAGGAGACTATCTTACACAATAGGAGGAACATTCCCCACCCCTCCAACCAGCACCAATGCCCCTTCCCCACCACCTCCTCTCCTCCTCTCCCCCACTCCTCTTCTCCTCTCCCCCTCTTCACCTCCCCAACCTCCTCTATTGCCACAGCTATCCCCATGAGCAATGGGGGGAGTGTGCCTTGCTATATTACACACCAAAGGAAGGGGTACATCCCTGTACTACCCCTCCACAACCCCCTTCCTCACTCACCCACTCCCATACCTCCCAAGCCTCCCATACCTCCCATCAAATATACCCATGGTTAGTCACGGGGATCTGTCGCATCTTCTTGCATTCAGCGGGAGTCTCTTCGTAAAAGCTCTCCCACACAGCCACCTTGCCGTCGCACCCATTGGATCAACAACGCCCCCTTCCCACTCACCCACCTGCCGTACCTCCCACCCCCTCTCTATTCGTCAAATATATCCTCATGATTAGTCACGGGGATCTGCCGCATCTTCTTGCACTCAGGGGGCGTCTCCCCGTGAAAGCTCTCCCACACAGCCACCTTGCCGTCCCACCCCACCGACGCCAGGGCGGGCCGTGTGGGGTGCCAGCAGCAGTCCCTGACCGTCGACCCGTGGTGCTTCAGCTTTGCCACCTGCTTGCCTGTCAACTGCAAAACAGCAGCGGAGGGAGGGGAGGAAGGATGCAAAGAGGTAGAGATGGAAGAGACACACCAAGAGGTGGCCAAATAGGGTGCCGACAGCAGTCCGGGACAGTCGACCCGTGGTGCTTCAGCTTTGCCACTTGCTTGCCTGTCAGTAGGTGGAGGGGGGGGGAAGCGCATAAACCCATGGCAGCTGACTAACACCCATTCGCATGTCACTCACTCTCTACCACATAGCAGGTCAAATATGTAGGCGGCCCCACCGTGCGGCCCAGAGTAGACAAAGCGCTGGGCCGTGGAGTGCAGAGGGGAGAAGAAAGGCATGGGCTCATGGCAGGTCGCACCCATTCTCTCATGTACCCACACTGTACCACACTGTACCACACTGTACCACACTGTACCCACACTGTACCACACACATACCAGGTCAAAGATATACACAGCGCCGTCGTGCGAGCCGGAATACACGAATCGCTGCGCCGTGGAGTGCAGAGGCGAGAAGTAGCAGCGGATGAGCGTCTGCAGCACGTGGTGGTTGCGGTACGTCATGAGTGACTGGTCGTTGGGATGGGCCACTCTCATTCCCCTGCCTGGATAGTCCATCCACCGATAGTCCCACTGGAAGAAGGGGATTCGAGGCGGTGGCAACCTGAGGACCATGGCAGGGGGGGCAAAGAGACAGAGAGAGAGAGAGAGAGAGAGAGAGAGAGAGAGAGAGAGAGAGAGAGAGAGAGAGAGAGAGAGAGAGAGAGAGAGAGAGAGAGAGAGAGAGAGAGAGAGAGAGAGAGAGAGCACTAGGATCTTATTTCTTAGTCATCAGCCTAGCTCTTAGCACTTAGCATAGCCTACTGTCTAGAGCCTACAACCCCTCTCTCCTAGTGAAGCTCTGGTCGTTGGGATGGGCGACCCTCATGCCCCTGCCTGGATAGTCCATCCACCGATAGTCCCACTGGAAGAAGGGGATGCGAGGCGGAGGGAGACTGGAAAGGGGGAAATCGGGACAGACAGAGACAGGGGCGGACACAGGGGCAGAGAGACGGATAGACTGAGCCAACTGACATGCCCCTCCCGGGGTAGTTCTTCCAGCGATAGTCCCACTGGAAGAAGGGAATCCGAGGGGGTGGCAAGCTGAGGAGCAAGGCAGGGGGGGCAGAAAAACAGAGAGAGAGAAAAGAAGAGGCGCAGAGGCAGAGAGTGTGAGAAAGAGAGACAAGAGAGGGGAGAGAGGGGGGGGAGAAGTAGCGGCGGATGAGCTTGTTTTGAGAATTCTCAAGAGCAGGGTAGCAGTACTGGCAATACGACCAGCAGATGGGGGGATGGATGGAGGGACGATAACAAGGGGGGAGCGGAGAGCGGTGTTACTAAGCAAGATGAAGGAAGAGTGGCCTTCTGTAATATGGGTAACAAAACATTATTGAATGCCCCTTGAAGCATCGAAATGTACTCGTACAAGCAGAAGTCACTCGTCATAAGCAAGCAGCAGCAGTATCTCACTCACTCACACACATGCTTACATGTACTCGTTATAGACTTACTCTTCATAAGCAGCAGGGTCCATCATGACTCGAATGTCCCACAGCTTCATCGTTCGGTCCTTGCCGTTTGTGCCACTGACTGAACGCTCACTCACTCGCACACATGCTAACATGTACTCGTTATTAACTCACTCTTCATAAGCAGCAGGGTCCATCATGACTCGAATGTCCCACAGCTTCATCGTTTGATCCTTGCCGTTGGTAAGGAAGCATCTCGCATCCCCTTTAGAAGCCAGATGCGTTATCCCCTCTGTGTGCCCCACCAGCACCCCCACTGGCTTGTTCCGGCACCCCACCCCCTGCCTCTCCCCCCCACCACTGCCACCACCACCAACACCACGCGCAGCAGCAGCACCACCACCACAACCACCAGCAGCACCACCACCACCAGCAGCACCACCACCAGCAGCAGCAGCAGCAGCAGCACCAATGTGAATGGGTCCCACGGGGTCGAGCAGGCGCAGGGGCCCGATGGGCTCGGTGTTGTCGAGCAATCGGCGGTCCCACACCTTGCAGAGGCGATCGTCACTGCCGGAGAAGATGAGCTGCGAGGTCTCGTCTGCGAACGCTACTGCGTTGACATCATCCTGGGTTGGGAGAAAGGGGAGGAGGCGAGCGACAAGTGGCAGATGAAAGCAATCGGCGGTCCCACCCACACCTTGCAAATGCGATTGTCACGGCGTACCGGGAACGATTGCTGCCGCCCGCGATGAGCTGAGGTGCCTTTTGAGTCGACTCAAAAGTCAGCTGAGGTGCAAGCACGAAGCCAGCAGGTGCCCCCCTAACCTACCTGATGGGCCTTGACTCGAAGGATGGGCTGATTCCTCTCGAGGTCAAACACATAGAGCGAGCGATCGCTGCTGCCCGCGATGAGCTCCCGACCGTCGGATGAGAATTGCAGCGACCAGATGCCAAAGCTGCGCTCCCTGCGCCGCGACTCCACCGCTGTGAAATTCAACTCCTCGTGTATGTCCTGATGGCAGGGGGGGACGGAGGGAAAAATATCAAGGCGGGATGAGCAAGGAAAGAGCTTAAAGCTGCAGTCCCTGTGTCTCGACTGAACCCGTGCAATTCAATCTTCTCTAAATGCCAAACTAAGCAAAACAAAGATTAAAAAAAAAAGGGATGCGGAAATATTTGACATTGTCATGCATGGAGAATCTTCACAACAACTGATACCCACTTGCCAACAGTGTGCTTTACTCACCGTGACATTTGCAAGCGACTCAACTTCCCCACTCCCATAGCCGACATTCACCAGATGCACGATGGGTGTGATTGATGCATACACCTGTGGGGAGAGGACAGGCAGACAGGAACGAGAGAGGAGAAGAGAGAGGAGAAGAGAGAGGAGAAGAGGAGAGAAGAGGGGCGGAGAGAGGAGAAGAGGAGAGAAGAGGGGCGGAGAGAGGAGAAGAGGAGAGAAGAGGGGCGGAGAGAGGAGAAGAGGAGAGAAGAGGGGCGGAGAGAGGAGAAGAGGAGAGAAGAGGGGCGGAGAGAGGAGAAGAGGAGAGAAGAGGAGAGAAGAGGAGAGAAGAGGAGAGAAGAGGAGAGAAGAGGAGAGAAGAGGAGAGAAGAGGAGAGAAGAGAAGAGGAAGAGAGGAGGAGAGAGGAGAGGAGAGAGAGAGAGAGAGAGAGAGAGAGAGGAGAGAAGAGAGGCGAGAAACATGGTAGACATGGTTGAAGGACTTAAGCCATGCATGCGAGGATGGAGAGGTAAGGGTTACCACCACTTGTAAGGGTTACCACCACTTGTAAGGGTTACCACCACTTGTAAGGGTTACCACCACTTGTAAGGGTTACCACCACTTGTAAGGGTTACCACCACTTGTAAGGGTTACCACCACTTGTAAGGGTTACCACCACTTGTAAGGGTTACCACCACTTGTAAGGGTTACCACCACTTGTAAGGGTTACCACCACTTGTAAGGGTTACCACCACTTGTAAGGGTTACCACCACTTGTAAGGGTTACCACCACTTGTAAGGGTTACCACCACTTGTAAGGGTTACCACCACTTGTAAGGGTTACCACCACTTGTAAGGGTTACCACCACTTGTAAGGGTTACCACCACTTGTAAGGGTTACCACCACTTGTAAGGGTTACCACCACTTGTAAGGGTTACCACCACTTGTAAGGGTTACCACCACTTGTAAGGGTTACCACCACTTGTCATTATCACTTATCATATTCAACCTCTACCACAAGCTGTTTAGGCAGTTACCACCGCTAGCTACTTGAGCGATTTCTACAGTAAAGGGGTTACCAGAAAGTGCTGGTCAGGAGCGAGTGCAGTGTCAGTGATGGTCCAACCATCACGTTCAACTTGCGGTTACCATGTTACCACAAGATACGTACCAGGAATCGTTGGTCAGGAGAGAGTGCAGTGTCGGTGATGGTCCATCTGAGGTTGCGAGCTATCACATCCTTCCTCAACGCCCACCCTCGATCCACATCGTACACACGAATCCGACGGTCCTGATCGCGCGCGAGATGGTTGGCATAGGGCACAAGAGAAGGGAGAGCAATAGAGGGAATTGGTGATCGATGTAGAGGTAGTGGAGGGAAAGTGGAAGCAACTTTCCAATTGAGTAACAAGCAATTGAAATAATGGTGGTAGTGATGCACCTCAAGGGCAACAGCTCACTCACATGCCTCTACTCCCCTGCCCACAGCCCATGCGAAGTTTGAGTCGACTCAAAATTCACCTGTATGTACACATTCACCCCTCCTCCTCACCTGGAAGCAAGCCAGCCACAAACAGGTCGCCATCGCCACTCAACTGCCCGATGAACGCCCGCGATGCAACCTTGTCCACCACCATGGGGCTTATGAGGCTGTGCCGCGCCCGTCCCGTACCCACCCCACAGCCAGCCCCCTAGGCATATAGAGTCCCGGCCAAGTACCTGAAAGCCAGCCACGAACAAGTCTCCTCCGTTGCCACTGAACTGCCCGATATACGCGCGCCATGCCACCTTGCCCACCAGCATGGGGCCAAGAAGGCTGTGCTGTGGCCATCTGCTACCCACCCACAGGCAGCTGAACCACACACACAAATACATTCACCCTTCCACCCACCTGGAAGCCTGCCACGAAAAGGTCCCCATCGCCGCTGATTTGCCCAATGTACACGCGCGATGCCACCTTATCCACCACCATGGTGCTGAAAAGCCCGTGTTGAGCCCGTCCCATACCCGCCCCACAGCCAATTCCCTGCCAACCAAGTACCTGACAGCCAGCCACGAAGAGATCCCCATCCCCGCTGAACTGGCCTATATACGCGCGCAATGCCACCTTGCCCACCACCATGGAGACCATGGGGAGACGCTTACAAAGCCTACATGCTCTCACTCCCCTCCCACTCACCTGAAAGCCAGCCACGAAGACATCCCCATCCCCGCTGAACTGGCCGATATACGCGCGCGACGCCACCTTGCCCACCACCATGGGGCTGTTGGGGGAACGAAACACCTCTTTTTTTCAGCCTTCATGCATCTACTCCCCTTCCACCCACCTGGAAGCCAGCAACGAACAGGTCCCCATCGCCGCTGAACTGGCCGATGTACGCGCGTGATGCCACCTTATCCACCACCATGGTGCTGATAAGGCCGTGTTGAGCCCGTCCCATACCCACCCCACAGCAAATACCCTCCCACTCACCTGAAAGCCAGCCACGAAGAGATCCCCATCCCCGCTGAACTGGCCTATATACGCGCGCAATGCCACATTGCCCACCACCATGGGGGCGTTGGGGGAACGAAACACCTCTTTTTTTCGGCCTTCATGCATCTACTCCCCATCCACCCACCTGGAAGCCAGCAACGAACAGGTCGCCATCGCCGCTGAACTGGCCGATGTACGCCCGCGACGCCACCTTATCCACCACCATGGGGCCATCGCACGGGAGGAAGGACTGCGCCAGGTGACACCGATCCGACTCGCTGAATCGCCCAAATCTCTGTGAGTGGCGAATGGAAAAGGAAGGGCTGGGGTGTGTTGGGGTTTGAAGAGTCATGCTCCTTCTAAGTGAACCATACGGTTGTCCTATGCTCGCTGATGCATGGTCATGCTCGCTGATACATGGTCATGCTCGCTGATGCATGGTCATGCTCGCTGATACATGGTCATGCTCGCTGATGCATGGTCATGCTCGCTGATGCATGGTCATGCTCGCTGATGCATGGTCATGCTCGCTGATGCATGGTCATGCGCCTGTTGAGTCGACTCAAAGCTCAAAGCACATAGATGCGTGTTGACGCAGGCCAAGGGGGGTATGTGCAACAAACAAATGGAACGGTGGTGACTCTCTTTGGATTCCAATTCAAATTCAGAATTGAGTTGGACAGGCTGAAACAAATCATTCAATCCAAACGCACCGACACATTCACTTCTCGAGACAGCAGCATCTGGTGCACGTTCACCGTGTCACACCGCTCTGCACCCCTCTTCTTCCCCTTCCCCTTCCGCTTCTCCCCGCTCCCCTCCCCTTCCCCCCTCTCCCCCTCCCCCTCCCCCGTCCCCCCAAAATCCCACAGCGCCCCCATCTCTGCCTGTTTCCGCACTTCCTCCCGTCCCCTCCCCCCGCTTCCCCCGCTCCCCCCGCTTCCCCCGCTCCCCCCGTTCCGCCTCTTCCTGCAGAGCGCGGAGGTCCTGCCATGCGCAGACGACCATACGCGCGTCACATGCGCCACGGGATGCGCGCTAAACGCGCGCGCAGCCTCCTTCCGACTCACCCACCCTTTCCGCTTGCCCCTTTCCCCCCTCCCCCGCGCGCCCCCTTCCCCCGCCTCCGCCTCCGCCTCCCCCTCGTCGCTCATCCCCGTCCGCGCGCCGAACGTGAACCAGAAATCGCTCCCCCTGCCCGCCTGGTGGCCGTACCCGCTATTATCATCCTCGCTACTGTCATCCTCGCTATTGTCATCCTCGTCACTGCTCTCTCCGCTACTGCTCTCGCTTTTATCCTCCCCCTCCCCCTCCTCCTCCCCATCTGAATCGTCACTATCGTTACTGCTAGTATCCTCGCTAGTATCACCACTCTCCTCTTTATCCTCGTCCTCGCTGTTCTCACAATCGTTATCCGTGTCGCCATCCCCCCTGCGGCCTCATCATCCTCCCCTGCCCCTATTGCCGCTAAGATAGCCTGAAAGCCTCCCCCGTGTTCCCCCCGCTCCTCCCCACTCCGCCTTCCCCGCTTTCCCCCGCCGTCCTTCCCGCGCGGGTGCGGTCCGCGCCTTCTCTTCCGCCAGCGCCTGCGCCGCCACTGCTGTTTCCGCCTCCGCCTCCTCTTCCGCCTGCTTGCGCGTCCCCCCCCGCGCGCTCTCCCGCCGCCTGGAGTCTCCGCTGCGCTAGTCTCTGCGCAAAGCGCGAGGCCCTTCCGACGAGATCGTCTAATGCCGCCGGCTCTTCCGCGTCTCCGCCCTCCGACTCTTCCGCCTCCGCTCCGCCACCCTCTCCGCCCACCGCTGTTTCCCCCGACCCTGCGGTGTCATCTCCCGCCGACGGTTCCCCCACCGCCGCAGCTGTATCCAAAAATCCCCTCCCCGCTGAAAAATCCCCCCTCTCCGCAAGGGATTCTCCCCTTTCTGCGGAAATCCCCGCGCCCCTGCAACCTTCCGCCCGCTGCTCCGCGCAGAGCTCCGCAATACAGGGCTGCGCGGAATACTCGAGGTTCAAATCCAGCCGCGCGGAGCGGTTACCTGCTGAGTCATCACCTCGACTGCAGGGACCAGATTCTGGCATGATCAGCAGCTGTCGCGAAACGCTACACAATTTCGTCGGCTTACGAAAGCGAGTGCGAATATGACGACTGTCACAGGGATGTAGGATACCGGAATGTGGCAAGGCGGGGCGTACTAGCAACCAAGAAGCGTGTGCGGCAACCGAAGTGACTATTGAGTCGACTCGAAAGTTACTGATGTAACAAGGGGCGGTTCACGCGCGACGTTGCGTGTTCGCCAAACTTCGCGAGGCGACTGTGGCTACACGAGCAGGAATGTGACAGCTTGCACCGTTTCTTTACAATTTCACAGCAATAAGAACCCAGCCATAGAAACCAGACATCGAAACAAGACCGAAACACGATGTTTCCAAATCTCGCTCCGAAACAATGGCGTAATAACCACGCTCGGCTAGCACACCTCTCGGAAAAAAATGTGACGGCGGGCGGGGGTGATGGTGGGAGGGTAGGCTAGACACAGCGGAGAAGGGCGTTTTCTTGCTTGATGGCTGCTCCCTCCTCCCCTTCCCTCCCAGGCAGGCGAGGCGAGGCAAGGCGAGGCGAGGCGAGGCGAGGCGAGGCGAGGCGAGGCGAGGCGACGATTGTTACTTTATGCATGCATGCCTGCTGTTACACCAAGCTGCTACAGAACAGACTACTCTTGTCAGGGCGCGGCACATTCTGTTCATGAGTCGTCTGTAAAACGGTTTTACTCTCTGCTTTGCGGTTCAATGAGTTACAGTCTGGTGAATTTTCGTTTGATGTCTGAGAATGGACGAATGTTTCTCAGCCGTGCTTCTGGTCCGAAACCATCCGCCGCTTGGGCGACTATTTCGCGACAAAGGAGTGGCTGACAGTGACACGCGAAAAAAAAGCACTTCAGGGAAGAATCTGGGGAAACTCTTGTCACGATTCGCCACAAGGATAAACACCCCATATTCTTATATGACTAGTGCCAACTAATAATGAATTACAAGCTAGATGAGTTGCCCGCTGATCAGTGACTTAATGTATACTTAGTCGAAGCCTTTGGGTTTAATGTACGTGTACAGCTGACTTGCTGCTACAGCTTCCAAGAACACACATCACACTCCTAACCTAATTCCTCGAATTCAAACAAAACCTCCACACCACACCCCTCTACCTCTTCTTGCTCTTCTGCTGCTGCTTACCCCCGCGCCCACGCCCCCGCCCCTTCCCCTTGCCCTTCGCCTCCTTAACCGGCACAGGCCCCTCCCTAAATGGCACGCCCAGAAGCTCCAGCAGCCGCTGAGCCTCCCCATCAGTCTTAGCCGTGGTGACAATGGAAATGTCCATGCCGCGGGTCTTGTCAATCTCGTCGAACCGGATTTCTGGGTACAGGGTCTGCTCGGCCAGGCCCATGGAGTAGTTGCCGCGGCCGTCGAAGCCCCCGCGGGAGACCCCGCGGAAATCGCGCATGCGGGGAAGAGCGAGGTTGATGAGACGATCGAGATATGCGTACATGATCTGAGGAAGGGGGGAGGTAAGGAGGGGAGGAGAGGGGGGGGGGGGGGGGAGCAGGGGGAGAATGCAAGGAGCGCAGGATGCAGAGGTGGTTACTGATGCGATGTGAAGGAGAGCAAGGTTGATGAGACGATCGAGATAGGCGTACATGATCTGAGAGGGAGGGGTATGGAGGGGAGTTGGGGGGAGAGCGAGGGAGATGGGAAATGCAAGGAGTGCAGTGAGATGCAGAGGTGGTTACTGAGGTGACAAGAAAGTCGTGCATGCGGGGGAGAGCGGGGTTGATGAGACAATCGAAATATGTGTACATAGTCTGAGGGAGAGGGAGAAAGGTGGGGGTGGGGCCACGAGAAGGGGGGGAATGCGAGGAGTGCAAAATGCAATTTCTGAGGAGAAGGCGAGCGCAAAACTGGTTCTGAGGTGACGTGGCAGCTGCGCATGGGGGTTGATAAGGCGGTCCAGACAGGTGTAGATGATTTGAGAGAGATTGAAGGAGATGGGGGTGTGGGGCAGAAGGGGGGAGAGTGTCAAGGTTGACAAGGCTTTTCCCCGGATCATCTAGATGGTTCCTATTCATGAAAAGTTTACGGAGCTCTTTTTTCTGTTTACGTTACTCAGTATAGCTTTACCGTATAAGAAAGGGGGAGGTGGGGGAGGGGGCGGAGGGGGTGGGCTGGGGGACGCGGGAAGGGATGGAGAAGGAGGGGCACCTGAATTCACTCAGTTTCCCCCGCCACTGCATCCCTCCCATCACCCTTTAAGTCACTCCAACTCTCACCAATATCACACTCAACCTGTTTCCTCCCCCCTGCCATCCTCTCTCCCTTCCGTTTCCTTTCTCCCTTTCTTCCACCACTTCCTCTACCCCCCCCCCCCCCCTTCACTCTTCCTCCCCCCCTTATCAATCGGCCACTTCTCTCACCCGTCCGTCTCTCCACCTCCCTTCTATCACAGAGCATACCCGCCATCCTCACGAGCACGCTCGCACGCCCACGACGGCCTTCCACGCGCGCGCGTCCCCCGCAATCAATCCCAGTACCCCGCCGTTACCCCTTTCCCCCGCATCCTCCCTGTCAGAGTGGTCGCCATTCTCACGGGCACGCCCCCGCGCAGCTGGAACCCCGCAATGACCCTCCGCGCTTGCAAGTACCCCTCCCCCCCCCCCGCCTCCCGCCGGCCCCTACTCCCCGGCCTCTCCCATTCCCCTTCCCCACCTGTCCGCGGAGCGTGGTCGCCATTCCCACGGGCACGCCCGCGCGCAGCTTGAACCCCGCAATGGCCTTCCGCGCGCGCGTCACCACGGGCCGCTGCCCCGTCACCGCCGCCAGGTCCTTGGCCGCGCTGTCGAGGGTCTGCGCGGGGATGGGGGGAAGTGGGGGGGGGGGAGGGGCAACAAAAGGACGGTGTTGAAAAAACCTCGTGGTAGTGGAGAGGAAACGAAGCAGAGACGCTGAGACGATAGTACCGCTGCCCCGTCACTGCCGCCAGGTCCTTGGCTGCGCTGTCGAGGGTTTGAGAAGCGGGGAAGGTGGTGAAGGGGAGGAAAGGGAGGGAGGGGGAGAGACGCTGAGACGATAGTACCACTGCCCTGTCATCGCCGCCAGGTCCTTGGCCGCGCTGTCGAGAGTCTGGGAAGGGGGGAATGTGAAAAAAATGCCCAAATTTTAGGTGGGGATGGAAATGGGAGGAATTCTCGAAGACTGCTGCCTGACAATCTCCCTACCGACAGCAAAGGCAGCCCCTCGACAGGTGTATCGCGAATCTCGGACAAGCGGTTCGAACAGAAAGTCCTAGGAGTTGAACTTTCTGGTCGAGGCTAAGTGATTCCTTTGCTTCGCCTTCTCCCTTGCTCTCCGCTGCAATTCTGCCCTATTCTGTCTTTCTTTCGAAGGACACCGCTTGAGCTTCCAAAGGGCGGGGCTTGCCACGGCGATGCGCGTGAACGTAGACATAGGAGGCCGTGGTCTCGGCAACCGCTACTGTGCGACGGCTGTGCGAAACTGCGACGGTACGCGATGCGATGCTCCACTGGGTCAAACGACCCCCTGCGACTCCATCCGAGGCTGCACCCGACCCAACACCCCCGCTCGTCGCGCTATAATCCTTCACGTCCCCCCTATAACGAGCGGATTCTTACGTCTAGCTAGACTATTCACGTGGTCGGAGATGGAAAGCTGTTCGTTCGACTCACGTTCATAATCCAAGTCTAGCTATGCCTAAACAACCACTTCGAACTGAAGCCGAAACTCGCAGAAGCCTTTACGCGCAATGCCAGTTACTACTATTTTAGTCTCTTCAAAAGCCAAATCTGCAATCGCGCTTTCCCTCTATCCTCAAGCAATGCCGACCGACTCTGATGTCTAGTCGTCGGATCACTAATTAACAGCGCCTTAGTACCACGCACATTCTCGTTCGGCAACGCACCTTAGCGCTCTGCGACGCGTCGCCAATGCCGCAGTTGACCACCACCTTCTCGACACGTGGCACCTCCTGGGGGTTCGCGTATCCGAACTCCGCGAGCATAGCGGGAACCACGGCAGTCTCATAGTACGTCTTAAGGCGCGCCTTATCCGCTGTCCCCAGCTTCCACGCGGGATCTGTTCCCGACAAAAGCCCGGAGGGCCGCTGCGCAGCAGGCGCCGCGACGTCCGCCACGGCCTGCGCCGTCACCACCGCGACCGACGGGCCGCATTTCGCGGAGAGAGCGACTGGCCGGCAGGCGACGAGAGCGGGAGAGGAGACGAAGGAGGAGCGAGACATGGAGAGGGAGGAGGCGGTGGAGAGAGAGAGCTTCTCAAAGGAGAGAGCTGCTCCCGACACGGAAGCCATGGCGTGGGCCATAGTATCGTTTGAATCCAACGAGCTACGCAAAGTGAGAGGCTACGCGGAAACACGGACGACTGTGCAGTGCCTCCTACTCTCCCTGCGCCTGACGGAAAAGCAAGCCAATGATGGCGGGGCCTAGGTGCAAAAATGAAGGGCTTTGGGAAACCCTAGAAGGCATGTGAGAGAGGGGAAAGGCCTTGAGCGAGTGAGCGGGAGAAACAGGGTGGGCCTTGAAGCACGTTCGGGAAGGCTGGGATCGTTGAGAGGCGGGGAATGGCTGAGACCTGAGAATTCCTTCAAGGAAGTCTCGCGACGAACAACGAGGCCTAATTTGATAGCCTGAAAGCCTGCTTCAATCAGTTACAGGGATCACCAATCGCGAAGGGGGATTCTTGTGCCTCACGGATGATAACGACCAATTCGCGTAACGTTGTGTTACTGTGTGTGGTGGCTGACGACGAAAAGCGGCAGTGCTGGCTGATTGCTGAACTGACTGGATGTGGATTGAGCACGACATATCAGGGATGGCCACCTCAGCGCCCCTGAGAATCGTGGACGCAGACACTTGTCACGGACATCACCAAAAACCATAACCACTTCAATAAGCAGAGACCCGCTACATTGAAACACACGAGAAGCCTAATATCTTAAATAATAGCATGTGCGTCAATGCAAATGTTGATTGTGCTCAACAAGCTCTGGTATCTCAGATTTTGAACTTCTTGCTATTCAGATGAAACACATTCATTCATTCGCTTGTCGTTGTCTTTGCAAAAAGGCTTCAAATGGCCGTCAACTAGCCAACCCAAGCATAGCCTCCTTCACACTTGCTCATGGCACATTAATCTTCAGCTGCAATGATAACCACTGCATTGCACGTGGCTGTCCTCTCCTCAAGCATTAACAAACTAAGAAAACCTCCTAAAAGGCCTCCTTGGGCGTGGAAGCAACAGAGCTTACAGGTGCCACAGCTCTCTGACTGCTGGCAACTCAAAAAGAGCGTCTGAGACATTGGCTAGCACGGCATTGACGGTCAGCAGGACGACAGCGGAGGACACGATGACGACAACCACCACGCCAGTCGTTCCCAGGACGGACGTGAAAGCCGGCCATTGAATCATCTGCGTCTCCTCCAGCACGCCACGCCAGAATCCGCCAACTCCTTCATCAGCTTTCGCCGCTGTTTCCGCTGCGGCGCGTTCCTGCCTAAGGCGAGCTAGCTCCGCGCCGATGTCATCCAGCTGACCCGTGGACTTCTCCTTGCTCGCTGCTTCCACGTCGCTATCATCAGACCCTGAAAACTCGATCACTTTTCCCGGGTCATTCTTCTCGTCGCGGTTGCGGTTCGGACCCCCGCTTAGCGCTCTCCTGACCACTGAAGCTCCTCGCCTCGGATTAGGGTTTCGGCTTTGGAACGAGCAACGTGTGGAGAGCGCAGAGCTGATGGGGAGGGACGCAGTGCGACCGACAGAAGCACCAGTCTGAGGGAGGGGTCTGAAAGAACCGACGAGCACCTCGCTCCCTACGGCTGTTAGAGAAGCCATGACTCTGCTTCGCATAAAGGATGCTCTAACTTGTGCAAGTCGTGAAGCTACGCCAGTAGTGGAGGCGAGATTGTTCTGGTCAAAAGGCGCCTGAACTGGTTGGCGAGAATTTCCTGTGATTCTCGGATGAACAAACTGAACTGAGCTGAGGGTACTTGTAACGAGTACAAGTGTGCGAGTTTCGGATAATGCGTGCTTTATTTCCATTCAGCGGGTGTTCCAATAATGAAACAAATTGCAAATGACCAATATTCCCAAGCTCGTTCACAATAGATACTACAGCTTCTAAACAAAACAATACAGCACAAGCAGATGCTAAGCACACGACTGTTCATGGCATCAAGCATATTCGTCCATGAACTCGTCATTGAACTTCTTGAATTTGGCCATCATCTCTGGGATCTTCTCTTCACTTGGCAAAATGGTTGTGCGCAGATGGAAGGTCCTGGAAAGTGGAAAGATCAAGTATACAAAACAGGTGAGTAGGGGCTGAAATGGTTAGTAGACATAGGAGGTAATGAAACACAATGCATCAAAGCACATTCACAAAACACTGCCTCCGGCGTGCGCCAATCACCCTTCTGCCCGAATTCAGACCCCGGTACGGCGGCGATGCCCATGGCCCCCAGCAGCCCCAGGCAGTAAAATGCTTCATTTACACTCATCAAACCTTCAGACCACATCAACGCACATCCGCATGACACCCGTGCAGTCAGCATACACCACTCACCCTTCCTTCTGCCCGAATCCGGATCCCGGCACAGCAGTGATGCCAGTGGCCTCCAGCAGCCGCAGGCAGTAGAACACATCCGGCGCCTTGCCTGCTGCCTTGGCGGCCTCCAGGGCCTTCTCAGGCAGGTTGATCCTGGGGAAGGAGTACATGGCGCCTGGTGGGTGGGGTTTGTGAGGGAGTGGGGAGAGGGAGGAAGACACAAAAAGAGAGGCTATGGCTTGTTGACGGGCAGTGTGAACTTCAGGCACCCTGGCTGCAGCCTAAGTTCCCAGGTAGCAGCGGGCTGAAGAGAAACCTTGGACAGATTATTGCGTGTTGTGGGCCATTGGAATGTCAGTAATCCCAGCTGTGCGTGCCCGCACCTTCTGTGAAGTTGCAGGTGACGTTCTTGCAGCTGTTGAACCCCTCTGTGACTGTGTGCGCACGGCGACGCAGAGAGGCCAGCCGTGAGCTCCTGTTGACCCAAGCCCAACCACAAACACCACCATAAACACCACAAGCCCATCCCCAACCCCAACCACACACAGCACATGTGACAATAGGACAGGGAAGAATAATGAGCAAGCTCATTCACATTGTACAATGCTCATGTTGCTGACACCATTCAAGGCAACATGCATCTGTACAATGCTCACATTGCACATCCCCACCATCCTCGTGTTATAATCCTAGTGTAAATAGCTTGTTACATCTGGAGTGATACCGCCTCAGCCCTCAAGCTACGAAGCTTCATCTCTCCACTCTCCCTTCTTTCCCGCTCACCTCTCCTCTGTGAATTCCTCGTACGAAGCATCACCAGGAGCTGGGGGGTTCACCATGAGGCCCACCTGAAGACAATGTGGAAAAGGAGGAAGCAGAATGCAAGCAAACGATTTAGCGCCGATCAGTGGTATGGAAGCAACATAGACTCTTGACTGTCATTGAGCTGACCAGAAGTCTTGAGCTGACCAGAAAGCGTTGGAGTGACTGACCATGAGCTGGCCGCACAGGTTGGGGCAGAGGCTGATGGATGACATCTTGTAGAGCTCTTGGCACACCTGTAGTGGCCCGCACACACGCATGGGGATGTGAGAATGTGGGAATGTGAGAACGTGGATTATGGCAGTCAAAGTCATTGGAGGCAAGAGAAATTTGTAGTACAGGAGACCATAATACTTGCAAGAAGTTCAGTGCTAGATGGCAACAGTCCTTCAACTGATGTTTCTGAAGTTACAAGGACCTCCTCCCATACTCACGCCCTCGTCGATGTTGAAGACCTCCATGTACCCGCCGCGCTGCCCGCACTCCCCAAACGTGCCCTTGGAGACGGTGTGGAAGGACACCAGCTCCAGGGAGGACGCGTACGGCTCGCCCATGCTCATCGCCACCTGAAGTGCGGGATTGAAGTGGGAAGAGTGGGGGTGGGAGCGGGCACACGAAATGATGCCTACACACTCCAACACTCTGATCCGCCTGGGCAGAGCACAACCTTCAGGGAGGACGGGATGAAAGGCCACGTCGTATCTACTACATTTGTTTGAAGTGCCTCACAGCATGCGTTACTCGCAAATCCTGTTCCTCGGCTTTGAGGAACACGTCTCGCCCTGGCACTCCTTTTCCGGTAAACGTTTTCACTCTCCAGCACAGCACAAGCCTCTCCTGCCAACGCTCTAACCCGAGATTCACAGCACGTGGAACTTGAAATCATTGTCATACTTTACTTGCACTGAGGAAGGGGCGTTCGTCCTGGTACATGTTCTCCTTATATACCTCAGTGTGCACCAGACCAAACGACACCTTCGCCTTACCTTCTTGGCGCTGAGGAAGGGGCGCTCGTCCTGGTACACGTTCTCCTGGTACACCTCGTCGGCCAGCAGCACGAGGCGCTCGTCCACGCAGAACTTGACGAGCTCCTTGAGGTTCTCCTCCGACAGGCAGTTGCCCGTGGGGTTGCCGGGGTTGATGAACACCAGGCACCGCACCTGACCAAAGGGGGTGGGTGGGAAGGGGTGGGGTGCGGTGGGAGCAGGGCATGAGGAAGGGGAGTTACTGGTAATCCGTTGGATTAGGATGGAGCCCGTGGGGTAGGGTTGCCGGAGTTGGGGTGGTTGCGAGGGGAAGAAAATATTGGAGAGACGGGATTTTGTGGAAGTAAGGAGGCAGGAGGGAAGAGGCCAGATCCATTTCACAGAGAACTTCCCTCACATCAGACCCATCCCCCCTTTCCCGATCCACCTACTCCCCCTCATCAGACAACCCCCAAGAGTCTACCCACCACAGACTCGCACGCACCTCAATGCCCTTCTGGCGCGCGTCCTCGCACGCCTTCTTAAGCTCCGCCATGTCCAGCCCCCACCCCTGGCTCTCGTCCAGGTAGTACGGCACCAGCGTGCCGCCCAGCAGCGCGATCGACGCGGAATACAGGGGGTACTGCGGGATGGGGCACAGGATCTGGGGGATGGGAGGGGGATGGGGGAGTTGGGGGATAGGGTGGGGGGGAAGAGGGGGGAAGAAAGGGGGGAAGGCGGAAGAAGCGGTGCAGGGTATTGAGTGCGGGACACACTGACAGGGGAGCATCGCGCGTCCGAGAGCGTTGGGGAAAATGCGGCGTTCCCGTTGACACTCACCCCGTCCTTCTCGTTGCGGATGAGCACATTGAGCA
Organism: Closterium sp. Yama58-4; assembly: GCA_947470075.1. Taxonomy (NCBI): domain Eukaryota; kingdom Viridiplantae; phylum Streptophyta; class Zygnematophyceae; order Desmidiales; family Closteriaceae; genus Closterium; species Closterium sp. Yama58-4. The sequence goes on from CANIUD010000194.1 coordinate 426,169, forward strand.
TGCGCTCCACTCCCTTGCTGGCCCCGTCCGTGAGGTAGATCGAATCGGGGTCGCTGTATCCATTCGGCGCGTGGTCAGCAGGAGAGAGAGAGAAGAAGAGGAGGGAAACGAAGCAGCGGAGGGATGAGCGATGGGATATGATGAGGAGAGGGATGAGATTGAAGGTAAAAGACGGAATGGTAGAAAATCGGCATGTTTTTTGTTCGCAGTAAAATAGCACAAATTAGGCAACGGTTGAATTAAATTCCAGGTCTGTCGTCCCAGTCTCAATCCTGGTCCCAGACTTCGATGGTCCGGTTATAAGTATCTTTCCCATTCCCAGTCTCGCTCCTACTCTCAGTCCCGCTCCCCGTCCCAGCATTAGCGGGATGCACTCACGCGGGGAAGCCGTCGCGCTTGGCGATGAACTCCGCCACCTCCTTGCGGATGCCCGCCAGTCCGCGGGAGTCGCTGTACGCGCCTGAGAGGGAAGCCAGCAGGGGAAGTAAACGCGCAAAAAGAGGAGAGGTGACAAGTTGGAAACGTGAATCTTTGAGCATTCTCAAAATGGTGAGAAAAACGCGAAGTTCATTAAATGCAGACGCTTTTCCGAATGTGAACTGAATCAGCAGATCTTGCTGGGACAAGCTTCGAAGAGCATTCTTGGAACTTGACGGCCTCACGGACAATTATTCGAGGCGCGTCGGAATTAGACCGCGTTTCCAAAACACGTAATCCGCCTTTCCCGTAACCCCTCGAAACACTCAGCGTTGTTAACGCGTGTCGAAACTCGACTCACCAATTCCGCCTGTCGTGAAGGAGAGGTACTTCTTAGCACGAGCAATGGCGTCCTCCGGGAAAAGCTTGGCGGTCTCGGGGTTTTCCATCAGGAATGGCGCCTCCGCGAGAGCGAGAACCTTGGGAATGTCGATGAGGAGAAAAGTCGCAAGTTTCAGGCGTTTAGAACATAGATTTGACGACGGGACAGAATGCAGGTGATATTGCGAAGCTCCGTCGGAATGATACGGGACAGAATCTTGGCATCTGTAATGACGAGAAGAGTTAAGGCCGAACAGCGGAGATTTAGTAACAAGAACGCGTGGAAAATGGAAGGGGACTCACGAGGCGAGGGAAAGTCATCGGCTTCTGGCCGAGAGAATGAGGGTTGCCGACGTTCGTGAAGATGATCTGCAGTTGCACGAAAGCAAGGAACACGGACGGGAAGACAAATCAATGAATATAATGTTAGAGACGTCATGGGGTGAACAACACGGTAAGGATGAGAGACAATTCGCACGGATTTAACTTCAATCCCATTCCCGTACCTCCTTCCCTTCGGCTTGAAGCTGCGCGGCTCGCAAATAGAGCTCGCCACGAACGGCGTACACAGTCTTGAGCACATTCTCGTTCATCGTGTCCGTTCGCAGAACCTTCTCGCTGGGAGCCATGGTCACGAAGTCGTCGAATCCTCAGCAGAATGGTCTGGTGTCCGACTTACTTCACTTCCCTCCGCGTCGTCGTTTCTCGAAGCGGGTTTGATGGACGAGATGAGAAGAAGACACGGAGGAGTCTGGCTCAAACCAAGAAGCGAATGTCAATGGGCGGATAGAAAGGTCAACTGAACCAGACCAACATGGGAATGCCTGAAATGTCAAAATGTGGAGCTTTTCTTGAAATGAAATTGGAAGCCCGACACAATCATCGCGATGGCATCTCCGGGGACCTTGGGATTGGGGGCGGGTTGGGGGGGCACAGGAAGCAGGACGACGACAGAAGAAGAAGAGGCTGAGGTCGCATTTCGGACCTCCAAACAACCAACTTCCTAACAAGTTGGTCGTCGCACACGCCAAACTTGTTTGGAGGTTGGTTTTTGCACCTCCGAACAAACAACATCCATCACTGACATTGTCTGTCGCAAATGTACAGTGGCGGTTCGCAGCCAGTAAAGTGGCGGAGCATTTCACCTATCTGCGATGACCTGTCACTTGGTAACGAATGGTAACACTTGGTCGCAACTGTTCGGGCAGCTGATACAGAGTTGTTAGGAGGTTCACATCGCATGAAGTCGCACAAAGTCTCAGAAAATCGGAAAGAAGTCGCTTGTTAGGAAGTTGATTGTTTGGAAGTTGCCCGAAATGCGACCTGACAGATATGGGGAGGGAAGTCCGGGGGAAGCGGAGCGGAGTTGGAGAAGGATATTTGATTGGATACGAGGTTACGCGTGGCGAGCCGCAGAAGTGCTGTCCTGCTTCGTTGGCAGACAATCCAGGTCAACAGCCCAGCAGCCTTCTGTGGGACCATGTGAAGCGTGAGTCTTATTGGCTAATAGCGAGATATCACCCTGTCAATTGCGGCGGGTGAGTTGTTTTTTACCCTGACCACCTGGAGTTTCTGCACTCTGGACCCCTTATATCCTGCTGCTACACACCACACCACCACACTATGCTGGGGTGATTCCATATGCATGATACATGGGATCTGATGTGATGCCCCCTAGCAAGCCAAATGATATGGCGGACATCCCATTCCATAACCAGGGGTCCACCCTAGCATGGATGATTGGGCCATGGGTGATGGATACAGCAACTGTGATTAAAACCACAATCAAAATTACACCATAACTCTGGTTCATCATTCACATTGCTCATTCCACCGTTAGGGTGTTTTATGATCTAACCCCTTGTATATAACAGAAATTTGATGACGCAAACTCCTTACGGTACTCCAGAAATGGAACCTATCTGATTCCGAAAATCAAGTACAGCGGAAAAGATGCGGTAAACATGGTAGGACTAGTGGGGAACACAACAGACTACGCATACAGGTGATGCCCGGTTGAGCCCCCCGACCTTGCCCTACCCTCTGGGCTTATAAGCGATTCTTGCATTTCGTGGAGGTTTCGTCAATTCGCTTCGGGCAAAAAGGGCTTATAACAAAATTTTGTAACTCACCGTTGACTGTTTGACTTCGGTCTCTTAAGTCAAACTTGAGTTTCTGTGGTTCGTATTGGTTGACGTGCTTGTAACGTGGGTGCAACTGCCCGGGAAAAAACCCACGCGTGCAAGGTTTCTGGAATGTGCAAGGCAATTTCGCGTGCAGGGGGTGAGCATCACCTGTAGCATATATCAATGTCGAAGGTTATGAATGGGACTGATACATTGTGAGCACACTCTAGGAATCACCTCATGACAGCACAAGTTGGTGCTTGCAAATAGGGCAGTTGGCTTGGCGTTGAAGCCACTGATCAATGCACTGCGAGTGGAACTGGCAGAACAAGAGGGAGGGGAAGGGAGAGGAAGATACATTGCTGCAGATTTACTATAATTCTGTTATGCAATGCTTTCACTGTACCTCATTGCACGGCGCTACACCAGGACAACCATGGTGAAGTGACACATACCTGGTGTAGGCACGGTAGCAGGCGAACCATTTCCCCTTCCTGGAAAGGCTCCAGACACACTGTACACTGCTCACTGCTGCCTTTGCTCTCATCTCCCTCCTTCCCCTGCTGGCTTGACACCAGATTGCTTGATGCTGCGCTGGCTGCTGCTGCTGCTGCCGATGCATCTGATGCAGCTGGGGTTGCTGATGCTGCTGCTGGCAAAGAGGGGCCGGCCCGTGGCTTGTATGCGCCAGACCGACTTCTGGTGCATGGAAGAAAGCAGGAGATACATGGAGTCGTTAATATGAAGGAATTTAAACCATTTGGTTGGTCTAATCCAGCACGAATGCTGTTTGACTTGAATAAGCGATCTGCTACAAAGCTTTGCACGAGGAATAATAGCAACATCAAAGTTGGATTGTTGGTCACAGTCAGGCCGAGAATTCAAAGGTTGCAGCTAGGGACGCGGTGAAGGAAAATGGTGAAAAACACATCAGGGGAGTCAAACGCCCTACACCCTAAAGGTCTTGATGCTGATTGCGTGTGCTGATTAGGTTGTGAGCAACCACGTACCTCTTCGGCTTGTATGGAAAGGCAGGTAGACGAGCAATCTCAAGGTCGCTCAGAGCAGGGACTGCCGGAGTGTTGTCCGCATCCAGTGCACGCAGCAATTCGTAATCTGGCATAGGCCAGGCACAAACGGGGTACAATGGTGAGACAGGAAAAATGGTGACAACTGGGCTGAGACAAATTTTTGGCAGCCAAATGCCGGAACTAATTCACTGCATCAGATTTCAAGAAGGAACGAGGAGGCAAGAGGAGGTGAGGAATCGGCTTGAAGCCTCTCTCCCACACGAATGCATGACGCCCCCAGTGCATGAGCGCACAGCTGTAACTCCAGGTGCAAACATGGGTGGGCGTGGTTGGGGAGAGACAAGAACGTGGCATTGTGGCAACCCATACCACCACCGAACGAAGGATCGGCTTGAAGCATCCCTCTCACCTGACCTGTGCATGAGCGCCAGCTGTAACCCCAGGTGCAAACATGGGGAACATGAGGATGCGTGCGCAGAGACACGAATGTAGCAACCCCTCCCTACCACATGATGAAAAATCGCTATAAAGGCTCTCTCTCTCTCACCTGACGCCTGCAGCTCTCTGTGCATGAGCGCCAGCTGCAACCCCAGGTGCTGTTGTAACCGCCGCAGCTGCGCCTGGTGCTCCAACCACATGCGATCCCCTTCCTCCTGCTGCCCCTGCTGCTGCCCTGGCTGCTGTGCCCCTGGCTGCTGTGCTCGAACCAACGACCCTATTCTTGCAGCAAGCAACGACCCGTCCTCCATCCTTCCACTCCTATCCCCCACTCCAAACCACTCTCCACCGAGCTCTGATAGTGCCTGTGCCTGTGGCTGCTGCATGTGCATGCGTTGGGCGGCAGAAGCAGATGCTGCTGACTCAGCTCCAGCTGGACCTGATGCGGATGCTGATCTGGCCGCTGCTGACGTGGACTGACTGAGGTTTCCAGAAGAGGAGGACGGGGAGATGGAAGGGGAGAGAGATGAGGGGAAGGCGGGGAAAGGGGAGAGAGAGGGGAAGGAGGGGAGGTCGCAGAGAGGGACTGCAGCACCCCTTGCAGCAGCAGAGAACGATGAAGGTTGGAAGGGAAGATTCGAGAACGGCGGTCCAAAGGGGGGGAAAGGGGAGGCGAGCGCAGATGGATTGGAGAGGAGAAAGGAGGTGGAGGAAGGGGGGAGGCCGAGGAGGCGAGCGAAGGCACGCTGGGCTCTGGCTTGGTCGGCTAGATGGCGGTAGAGGGAGAGGCCTCGCAGCATGGCTGCTACAAACGCTCCGATGAACACCCACAGCTGATGGTGGGTTAGCGATGGGGAAAGGGGGGGGGAGGAAAGTAATGAAGGGTAATGACGTGTATGCAGGGGAACGAGTGTAACAATCCAGAGACAGGATTCTGAAGGATAATGACTGACGAGGAAATGAGTGTATTCAGGGGAATGAGTGTATCCAGTGCAGGGAAAGGGTGACGGCCATTGCTCAAATCCTCGCATAAGCAGTACCCACGAAAGGACTGAAGAACAGGCTGGAACGCCATACGCACTGGTCCTAGTGCGCACTGGCCATACGCACTGGTCCTAGTGCGCACTGGCCATACGCAATGGTCTAAGTGCTCACAATGTGGTGGGACTGGCAAGGAGGGGGTGGGAACGGCGTACCAGAAACTCTGAAGCCTGAGGGAAGCTGAGAAGCATGAGGAGAAACATGACTGCACAATGGCAGGGCAGACCGAAAGGGACGAGAGAGCAGGGTACAGGGAGAAGGGAGGAGAGTGCAAGGAGGAGAGAGGAGTCAATGCGCCAGGGGCTGAACACTGACAGAGACAATGAGCATCAACCAGACAGACAGGCATTCATTGCTCGCGTAAACAGTTATAAACGGGCTGCGGACGGGTGAGGATGAAGACGAGCGGTTGGACATTGACGCTCAACTCCTGCGTCCCAACGGATTCCTGACCTCCTATCCTAGTACTTCCTTGTAGGCGGTTCTTGAGACTTTCAGGACATAAAGGCGCCTTACGGGTGAGGATGAAGACGAGCGGTTGGACATTGACAATCAACTCCCGCGCTGCAACGGATGCCTGGCCTCCTGACCCTGAGAGGCCGACGGACTGCGGCTGTGAGAATGGGAAGCCGGATTGGGTGGATGGTGGTGCACCACCTGACTGAATCGACAGCCCGCTCGTCCCCGTGAAGCCCCCGTTAGTAGAGCCCGAGGATTGGCCGCCTGGTGCTCTCTGCAATAGACAGCATGGCAGGAGGGATGGGAATGCGGACGACACATGTAAGACCCTTGAGGAGAAAACGCGTGCATTAAATCCGGCGTTCAGATAGAAGTGAACACAAGCAACGCGTGACATGTGATAGACACAGGGAGCGCACGAGTTGCCTTCGCATGGCAACGCAGTCTAACACGCGCAGGACTGGACCGAGCAGCAGACAGGACGGCACGGGACGGAGTAGAGAAGGGCGAAAGGGTCTGGCAAAAACCAGCGCTACATTCGCCTTTCGGCGTTTCAGGTCTTGAGACTCTGAACGAACAAGTCTAGCCTTCGCCGTAAGCCGCAATTGAGACTAGCACAAAGCCTGAACCATTAAGTTGCAATAACCGCGGGTAACACTAATCAGTCTAGCGTTGCAGCCTACCCATCGCATATCGACGGCGGACGGCACCGACCATCCTGCTGTTGACGAAAATCCCGAAGCGAGACCCGAATCCGAGCCTGATTCAGGCCCCGCTTCTAAGTCCCCTCTGCCGCCTCGACCAGCCGCGCTCATATCAGGAACTTCAAGCGGAAAGGAGGTGCAATTGGCATCTGAATTCTAGCCCTTGGGAATGCGCAGCAAGCAACTGAATCAGACACCAGTCCCTGACACCAGTTGCCGAACTGAGCTAAGTACCAAGATTCCCGGTGGACAGCAAAACAGTACTCTGATTCAATATTTGTATTATGATATGAACACTTCAACGAAAACCTCCGCACGACCAGGCCCGTGGTATAGTTGTATTCAAAATTTCTAAATATGAACTTTGCAACATATTTTATTAAAAAATATGTAATTTCTACAATCATTTCACGCATGAGCGATGCTGGCTGGCTTGCTGTGGGGAGAGCCTTCTGGAACTACGGTACTTCGGAAACACAAGCTCCACAATTGAGTAATACCATGTATCTCTCAGCTTCACCTCATACACCCTGTGTTCCAAGATAAATATATCAATGCTTGATCAGCAGCATCAAGCTTCAGTACTTGGAGCTATGTCTTGATTATCGTACGCCGGTCGACCTGAAAAAAAGGAATGGCGAGAGTACAAGAGGATGAGATGCTGTATCAAAAAACAACTACCTTGGCAGTTAGCAACGCCAGCGCTCTCGCGTTTTCCGACGCATGAAATTTATGGGGATTCCAGGCCCACCAATGACAGAGACCCTGCGAGAGGGCCTACATGCGAGCAGACATACCCATCTGGTTTCATTTACGTGCAGCATAGTCACGATGCACTTCAACGGCACGAATGCCTCGTGATCGCCGGCTTAATTGCGCACGATGAAATACAGAAAGTTACAGAAAAAAAGGAAGGTCGACTACCATACATGACTAAGCGGCACGAGAAAGTGATCACACGAAGTCTTACCGCGTATTGCAGAGAATTGTACAGCTTGCTGGCTCCGTCTGAGCGCTTTCACGGGCAATGTCACGATTCCAGCAATTCCATCGAGAGAACTGAAAAGGCCGTCGGCCCTAGGCGAGGCAGTCAGCTATTGCACGCGATTCCAGCGAAGATATGCGAAAACGGCGCCATTACGGAGCTTCTATCAGCGGTCTCGCCGGATCGTAGAGCTGGGGACGTTGAAGCGCCCACGCATGACCCATTGCTTCTGATCATTTCTACAACCACAACTTGAAAGAGATGGTGCGCGTCGATCGAACTGGCAATATTTCTCAGCAGCTCCTCTCCCGTCCTCTCCCGTCTCTGGCCCACCAAGCGGGGTGGTCTGCCACCAGACTCGATTGTAACATTGACTTCGCGACATTTGTAAAAAGGTGCAAAATATTTGATGTAGAGATGCAAAGAGCTTAATTTGCATCTCTACAACAAATATTGTTCACCCTTCTGCAACCATCTCCACGCCCCCCGGTGTCTTTCGTAGCCTCTCTGCACCCTGCCTGCCTGCCTTTCTCCTGCCAAAGTCTCTCCACCCATCTAAACCGCTCTGCACTACATTCAGGTCTGCCTCTGCCTCTCCACCATGCCAGGCACTCCGAAGCTCTCGCACTGGTAAGCACTGGTCCTAACTTCCCAAGCCGTTCTGATTTTATTTCTGAACATTCCTCAACCGCTTCAAACCGTCACCCTGTTACGGCACAGCCTCGTGTCTTCCTGCACAACTCGTCTCCCTCCCTGCGCGCTAGCAGCAGCAGCACTGAGGGAAGTCGCGAGGCAGGGCCTACCACTTGTCTCCCGCAATCCGCCCTTCCCCCTCCCTCCTCTTCCCCTCCCCCTCTCCCATTCCCCCTACCCCCTCTCCCTTCTCTCTCTCTCTCTCACCCGCAGCAAGTGTTGGACCAACTCGGAGCATCTCGACTGCTGCTCTGCCTGCACGACGTTACCTGCTGGCAGGGTCTCACATGGTTATTTCAGCCCCTCTCCCCTCTCTCCCTACTACCCCGCAGCAAGTGTTGGACCAACTCGGAGCACCTCGCCTGCTGCTCTGCCTGCACGACTCATCGCCCTCCCCGCGCGCATCAGCAGCAGCGGCAGTGAGAGAGGTGGCGAGACAGTGAGGGAGCCGCAGCAGCAGGCAGGCTGGGGGGCATGGGAGGCATTGGGCCGCTGCTGGATGCTGTAGGCTCATGGAGGGATGAAGGGGGAGAGGAAGGGGAGGGGGAGAGGGAAGGGGAGGGGGAGACTCGTTTTCTTTCTGCTCTTCTTTTGACCCACGCCCGCTTCCTTTGACCCACGCCCGCTTCCTTTGACCCGTGCCAGTCCCAGCCATGCCACGGTCGTAGCAGACAGTGGGGAGTAAATTGACCTGGTCACAGGCACCACAATTTGATCACAGGCCGTGGCATGATCCCGCTTCCTTCTCTTGCCCCACCTACCCTTCTGCTCTATTCATTCCCTTGTCACGTGCCAGTCCCAGCCACGCCAAGGCAGTGGCAGACAGCGGGGTGCCCATCGACTTGGTAACAAACAGACACCAGCCACACATTGATGCCCTCATGCCACGATCGTGTCATTGAACGTTTCATCGATCCACCTGCAGTCATCAACCACTGCTAACATATCCGAGCTGACTTTTGAGTCGACACAAAAGGCCACGATCGTGTCATTGAACGTTTCATCGATCCACCTGCAGTCGTCAATCACCGCTAACATATCCGTGTCCCTCAACCAGGCCTGGCCATTTGCAGTGTCAATCAATCTGAAGCTGTGTGAGTCAAGTGATTGCAGTCATCAGTCATCGCTAGTGATTGTGTCTCAACCAGGCGTGGTCATCCACACAAAGGGAGCAGGAACCAGGTTATTACAACCCCTGCTTCCTACTCCCTCCTCCCACCGCTCATGCTAGTTTTCCTTTTGTGTGATCCCCTATCATTTCTGCAGCATATGGCTGTCGTGTGCGTGGGGAGAGATGCTTCCCCACTGGTGCGCCAACGGCAGAAATGGGGGGAGAAGTGGCGTGGCGCTTTCAGAAGTGCATTCAGGCGCGCCTCCGCCTCACCCATGCCAGGCTGCAGTGCGTCTTCTCGTGCCTCGCCCGTGACTCCTTTGGCCCGTGACTCCTTTGGCCCGTGACTCCTTTGGCCCGTCCTTTGGCCCGTGACTCCTTTGGCCCGTGACTCCTTTGGCCCGTGACTCCTTTGGCCCGTGACTCCTTGGTTCGCCCGTGCTACTAGCAGTTTCTGGTTGGACGCCCTTGGCGCCACTGATTGGCTCCTGCACTTCGCCACTCCTCCTCTTTGTCAACGGGAGTTGTATGTTGGCCCCGTCCTCGCTTGGGCGGTGCCGACTTCGTGGTCGGGTGTAGGGTGCAGCCGACCTGCAGCAGTGGGCGAGTTGGTCGACGAGGTTGGTCGACCTGCACGGGGAGCCACTGCATGGGCGCCGACTTCGGGAGGGCGCCAACTTCGGCTGGTCGACCTGGTAAGTCGACCAGCCCTTCTGGTCGACTTGGGAAGTCGACCAGACCTTCTGGTCGACCTGGAGTGACGTCGACTTGGAGCTGGTCGACCAGGGGGTAGTGGTCGACCTGGGGAGGTCGACTGGAGGTGGCCGTCGACTTGGGAGGTCGACCGGCACATACCAGAGGCAGTGGTCGACCTGGGGAGGTCGACCGGAAGTGGTCGTCGACCTGCGTGGTCGACGGGCACGCACAGGAGCCTCTGGTCGACCTGGTTGCTCGGTCGACCAGGTTACCTGGGTGACGAGGTTCTGCGGAGGCATGCGACGTTCGCGCAGATGTTTTTGGCGAGGACGACCTCGGTGGTGGTATCCCGAGGTCGACGTGGCTGATCAGCAGCTGTCGTCAGCACGAAGTGGACTTGGTGTGTGCGCTGTGCAGGTGACAAGGCACTGCACGCCAATCATCTGCGAGCACCTGCGAAGCGGGTGCGATGCTGTACTGCGGGAGCAACGCTGGCACGCCGTCGACTTGCGCTGTTGTCACGCCGTCGACCTGCAGTGTTGGCAAGCCGCGACTCTGCACTGCTGGGGCGCGGTCGACCAGGTCGTGCTGGCACGCGGTCGACCGTGCTGCGCTGGCAGTCGTCCTGCTTGCATGCTAGCTCTGATGTAGTCTTGCCTTGCCAACTTCATTGTACCATTATTTGTTAACTTTGTCTAGTGAAACTCTTGCCAAATTTCCCCGTGAACTAGCAAGCAGTGTGTACACTAGGAAAACGACTAAGGACCAACGAACGCAGAGATCACACGAGCACCCGTGCCTAGCCCGTAGTCTAGCTCCCGTTGTAGTAGTTATCTCCGCATGGTGCGGTGAGCGTGGACGGCACACGACTTACTTTTCAGTCGGGTCGACGTAGACATCACTTACCTAATTCGTCGTTGTAGGCCGGCAGCTGTGCGTTGGTCACTATGGTAGGAGCCGTAGGTGACGCAGGGGTGGTGGACACCCTGGAGGCACGGCTGGAGGATGCGAGGAGACGCCATGACGCCCAGGAGTACGGAGCAATACCCTGGGCGGTCGTCGAGGCTGGACTCCGCACCATGTGGGCGACGGAGCACCCTTCTCGACCTGCCTCTCCTCGACCGGTGAACGACGAAGGCGGCGTCGACATGGGCGTCAACGCCGGTGGTGGTCAAGTCGGCAGCAGTGCGGGAGGCACGTCAAGGCAGCGTGGTGTGATTCACGCCGATGAAGTCGGCGTCGTTCAGGCGCGAGGGATGCGGTCGTCGGCGGCTGCAGGCTCCTTGCAGGGTGACGTCAGAGGTCGACGAAGTGGATCTGTGCCGATGTCGGCGACCCAGGTGACAGCAGGCGGGATTGCACCGAGCTACGGCTACTTCAAGTTCACGCCGGACAGGATCTTGGTCACTCCGCCGCTCACTGGTCGACCCGACATACTCACCTGGAAGGAAGCCATCGAGCCCCAGCTGGAAATGGCCGGGCTGATCAGCTTTGCTCGAGGCACCGTGGCGACGCCGGACGATCCCGACTTGCGTGCGGAGTTTCGTGCCGTGCAGCTGTTGACCTTCACAGTCATCTCCCGGTGCTGCTCGCCGGGCGTGCAGATCGCCTTGAAGTGGTGCCGAGAGTACCTCGACGCCGGCCACCGGGCGTGGCACTTCATCGAGTCGACCTACCAAGTCACCGATGACTTGTTCATCGCACAGCTGGAGGGGCAGCTGACGCACCTGCGTATGGGCGACGAGGAGACGGCGACCGACTACTGCAATCGGGCCCGGCGAATTCTCGCCACCATCAGGATGGCTGGCGCGCAGTACTCGACGGCGTCGTACGTCACCCACGTCATGCAGGGACTCTCGAGTAGCTACAACCTTCTGAAGCGGCTGTCAATGGCGCCGAGCACCAGGACGACGCTCAACGAGGACAACTTGACCTCGTACATCCTGCAGGACGAGGCGATGCAGGAGGCAGAGCGGTCACAGGAGCTCTTGGCACAGGCGAACCTCGTCGCCCCGGCGAAGCAAGGAAGTCGACCGGGGCAGCGCGGACAGCCTGGCGGCGGTGGTAGCAGTGGCTGGAAGCTGGCCAAGGAAGTCGACAAGAAGAAGTCGACCAAGGACAACGGTCGAGGAGGAGGAAGTCGACGTCGGGAGTGCTGGCTGTGTGGCGACCCCGACCATCTCTCCTTCGAGTGCCCCGACCGCAGTGACTCCGACGACGACGACACCAAGGGTGGCCGCGGGAGGTCGGGCAGTCGTCGTCCTCGGCGAGGAGGAAACCAGTCACGCAATGAGAAGACGTCGACCAAGTCGTCGACCTCGGCGAAGGACGCCGACTCCTCTGCTGGCGGCAAGGGGAAGGACGACAAGTCGGCGTCGTGCTCTCTGGTCGGCGTCGTGGAGCCGACCGTCTCGCTGGCGCCGGAGGCCGGCGAGGACTTCCAGGCGGTGGCGGCAGCTGTGCAGGCGAATCCGGCGGTGGTCCTGCTCGACAGCGGCTGCTCCCACCACCTGATGGGGACGAAGGACGCCTTCGTCGACTTGGGGCCAAGCGGCGACGTGAAGCACGTGCGTGGCTTCAATGGGGCGCTGCAAGACGTCCAGGGCCGCGGCATCGTCGCCCTGCAAGGCGAGGCCGGGAAGCAGGTGCTCATCCATGACGTACTATACGTCCTGGGTGTGCGGGCAAACCTGCTGTCGTCTGGCCAGCTGAAGGAGCACGGCGTGAAGCTGCACGAGGACGGCGACGGGATGCTGCTCGTCTCGGCAGCAGGAGAGGTGCTTGGTCGGGCGACGTACTCCGGGCGAGTCCTCTGCACCGACCTGCGTCCCTGCTCGACGAAGTCGACGTCACCCACGCCGGAGGTTGTGGCCCTGCGGGCGATCGTCTCGAAGACGAGGTCGACGCCGGACAGGCTGCATGCTCGGCTTGCACACATTGGCATGGACACCATCAGGCGCTCGGCGAAGAACGAGGTCGTCATTGGGCTGGACCTCAAGTCGGCGACGGGCGCCGACTCACCGTGTGTCTCGTGTGTCGGCGGGAAGCTGGCGAGGCACACCTTCCCCGACCACGGCTCCGACGCCGACGACGTGTTGGCCGTCGTACACATCGACTTGTGCGGGCCATTCCGCGTGGCTGCCAAGGACGGCAGCCTGTACTTCTTGCTGCTAAAGGACCGCAAGACTCGCTACGTGTGGGTGCGGCCGGTCGCCAAGAAGTCCGACGTGCTGCGGGAGTTCGAGCAGTGGCTGGTGATGGCGGAGCGACAGACCAAGAAGTCGGTGCTAATGCTGCGCTCTGACCGGGGAGGGGAGTTCCTCGGAAAGGACTTCACCGCCCTCGTGGACGGCAAGGGGATCCTCCACGACCTCACCTGCCCATACACTCCGCAGCAGAACGGCATGGCGGAGCGGGAGATGAGGACGGTGGTGGAGTCGGTGCGGACGATGCTGCTGCACATGGGCGTCCAGCACCACTGGTGGCACCTCGCTTTGCGGCAGGCTGTCTGGGTCCGCAACTGCCTGGAGCGGTCGGCGACGCCGGGGACGACACCGTACCAGTTGCTCACCGGGAAGAAGCCCGACTTGTCGCTGGCGCGCGTGTGGGGCTGCATGGCGCAGTTCCTCGTCCCCGAGCAGCAGCGTGGTGGGAAGCTGAAGCCGAAGGCCCGATGGGGCCTTCATCTCGGCGTGTCGGAGGAGAGCAAAGGCTGGGAGCTCCTCGACATCGCCGAAACGGGTGGTCACCACGTCGGACGTGGTGTTCTACGAGGACATGTCGCTGGAGGTGTGGAAGTCGGAGCACGGGCCAGTGTCCGGACGGACGCCGAGCACTCCGCCGACCGACACCTCGACGGCGACGCTGCCTCTGCTCGCGGAGGTCGGTGAGCTCGCTGCTGGGGACATCGAGGTCGACCATCCTCCTTCCCCTCCTCCCACGACCCATGTTTCTCCCCTCGTGGCCGACCTGCGTGGACTGACTCCGGTGTCGGCCTCCGGCGATGAGGGGAGTAGTGGGACGTCGCCTGCGGCCAAGAGCATCGCCGGTGGCCGACGTGACGAGCAGCAAGTCGACGTGGGAGTGAAGTCGACGTGGATAAGGGAGGAGCAGGTCGAGGAGGTGCAGCCGACTTGGGTGAAGCCGACAGGGGAGCAGGCAGCAACAAGGGCGACCAGGGAGCAGCCGGCGACCTGGCAGTCGGCAGGGGAGCTGACCGCAGGGGAGGAATCGGTCGGGACGCCGACCGAGGTGCAGCAGGACGACGAGGACGATGAAGGGGAGCAGTTGGGCGACGAGGAGTCCACCGACAGTGACGTGGGAGAGGCCCAGGCTGGACCACGGCGTACAGGCCGCCTTCGGAGGCCTCCCGACTTCTTCGTCCCGGCTGCCTTCACCACGGTGTATGACGTGGTCGACGAGGACGACGACCTGCTGTACGACGACGTTGATGAGGATGTAGACCTGCTGGAGCTCGACCCCGACATGCACGCCGACCCCGAGCACCGTTGGGATATCTCCACGATGACGGTGAAGGAGGCGCTGGCTAGCTGGAAGGGTCCGGCGGTGAAGGCCGCCATGGAGGAGGAGATCCGCAGCCTCATCGGCATGGGGACGTGGGAGCTGGTCGAACGCCCACCCGGGGTCAACATCATGAAGAACCGGTGGGTGTTGACGACGAAGTACCACATCGACGACACCGTCGAGCGCGAGAAGGCGAGGCTGGTCGTGAAGGGCTTCACGCAGGTATATGGCGCCGACTACGACGAGACGTACGCGCCGGTGAGCAGCTACGTCACGCTGCGGATTTTCCTCAGCATCGTCGCCGTCTTCGACCTCAACCTGATGCAGCTCGACATGAAGAATGCCTTCCTGCAGAGCAAGCTCGACCGCGTGCTGTACATGTACCAGCCGGACTACTTCAATGACGGGACCGGCCGGGTGTGCAAGCTGCTGAAGAGCCTGTACGGGCTGAAGCAGTCGCTGCTGCTGTGGTACAAGGCTCTCAACGACGTGCTGGTCGGCGCTGGCTGGAAGAAGAGTCAGGTCGACGAGGCTCTCTACTTCAAGGTCGGCGTCGACAAGGTGACCTGCTGGGTGCTGGTCTACGTCGACGACCTGCTCGCCGCCAGCAGCAGCCCCGAGATGCTGAAGGAGCTGAAGGAGCTGCTGGAGGCCGCCTTCAAGCTGCGCGAGATCTCGCCGGTGCAGAAGTACCTCGGGCTGGAGATCGTGCGCGACAGGTCGGCGGGGAAGCTGTGGCTGCACCAGCAGGGCTACGCCGACAAGCTGCGTAGGCGTTTCATCGATGAGGAGCAGGGCGGTCGGACCCCGAAGACGCCGGTCTCGGTCGACGCCTACGCCGAGCTCACCTTCGACGACGAGGAGGCGCAGGAGCGACAGGAGGAGGAGTACCGGCAGAAGGTCGGCTCGCTGCAGTTCGCGGCGACGACGACGAGGCCGGACATCGCCTTCGCCTGCAGCAAGCTGGGGAGCGGCCTCACGGTGAGGAGCGACCAGCACTGGCGCGAGGTCGACCGCTGCCTTGCCTACCTCGCCAACACGCGTGACACCGCCCTGGAGTTCGGCGGTGGACTTGAGTCGTTGGAGCTGGTCGGCTACGTGGACGCCGACGATGCCGGCGACAAGCAGAACAGGACGAGCACGGGCGGCTACGTGTTCGTCTACGGAGGAGCCGCAGTCTCCTGGTCGAGCCAGCGCATCAAGTGCGCGACGCTGTCGTCGACCGAGTCGGAGTACGTGGCGGCTGTCGAAGCTGGCAAGGAGGGACGCCGACTTCGCTTCCTCCTGGCAGAGTTCCAGCAGCTAGATGCTGGGAGGCCGACGGTCCTAAGGGTGGACAACAAGTCGGCCATCACAGTCGCCGAGGGCATGGGGTTGACGGGCAACCTCAAGCACATGGAGCGGCGACAGGCCTGGCTGCAGCACATGGTGAAGCGGGGGAAGTTTGCGCTGCAGTACATCCCGACCGCTGAGCAGCCGGCCGACTTCTTGACGAAGGCGCTGCACTATCCGGCCTTCAACCGGTGCTCCGTTGCAATCGGCCAAGTGCGTCTGGCCGACGTGGGCGACGGCGACGACGACGTGCAGCAGTAGGTGCCATGCCCTCTTGCATGGCTGGTGCGGTGGACAACGTGCTGTGGGTTGGGTGCACGTCGACGAGCTTGTCTCCGAGAAGTACTGTCGTGTGGGCTGGGGGCCCAAGCGTGAACGCGGCAGGGGAGTGTCAACGGGAGTTGTATGTTGGCCCCGTCCTTGCTTGGGCGGAGCCAACTTCGTGGTCGGGTGTAGGGTGCAGCCGACCTGCAGCAGTGGGCGAGTTGGTCGACGAGGTTGGTCGACCTGCACGGGGAGCCACTGCATGGGCGCCGACTTCGGGAGGGCGCCAACTTCGGCTGGTCGACCTGGTAAGTCGACCAGCCCTTCTGGTCGACTTGGGAAGTCGACCAGAGTCGACCAGACCTTCTGGTCGACCTGGAGTGACGTCGACTTGGAGCTGGTCGACCAGGGGGTAGTGGTCGACCTGGGGAGGTCGACTGGAGGTGGTCGTCGACTTGGGAGGTCGACCGGCACATACCAGAGGCAGTGGTCGACCTGGGGAGGTCGACCGGAAGTGGTCGTCGACCTGCGTGGTCGACGGGCACGCACAGGAGCATCTGGTCGACCTGGTTGCTCGGTCGACCAGGTTACCTGGGTGACGAGGTTCTGCGGAGGCATGCGACGTTCGCCCAGGTGATTTTGGCGAGGACGACCTTGGTGGTGGTATCCCGAGGTCGACGTGGCTGATCAGCAGCTGTCGTCAGCACGAAGTTGCCTTGGTGTGTGCGCTGTGCAGGTGACAAGGCACTGCACGCCAATCATCTGCGAGCACCTGCGAAGCGGGTGCGATGCTGTACTGCGGGAGCAACGCTGGCACGCCGTCGACTTGCGACGTTGGCACGCCGTCGACCTGCAGTGTTGGCAAGCCGCGACTCTGCACTGCTGGGGCGCGGTCGACCAGGTCGTGCTGGCACGCGGTCGACCGTGCTGCGCTGGCAGTCGTCCTGCTTGCATGCTAGCTCTGATGTAGTCTTGCCTTGCCAACTTCATTGTACCATTATTGTCAACTTTCTCTAGTGAAACTCTTGCCAAATTGCCCCGTGAACTAGCAAGCAGTGTGTACACTAGGAAAACGACTAAGGACCAACGAACGCAGAGATCACACGAGCACCCGTGCCTAGCCCGTAGTCTAGCTCCCGTTGTAGTAGTTATCTCCGCACTCTTTGCATCCTACCCTCTCCCTCCTGCTCCCAGCGAGCCACCATTCCTACCCCACAGCTTCCTCCTCCCGTCCCTCACTCCCTCCATAAGCACTCCTCCTTCTCCCTCAGTCTGCCTTGTCCCACCCACGTCTTTTGCCTCAACGCCCCCACCGTCTTTTGCCTCAACGCCCCCACCGTCTTTCGCCTCAACGCCCCCACCGTCTTTCGCCTCAACGCCCCCACCGTCTTTCGCCTCAACGCCCCCACCGTCTTTCGCCTCAACGCCCCCACCGTCTTTTGCGTCTGGATGCACCACATGGTCGTGGATGCACCACATGCTCGTAATTGCACCACATGGTCGTGCATGCACCACATGCTCGTGAATGCCTCACAGCCACGGGATTTTCGAGGAGACGGACGCGAGGGAGAGTAGGAGGGGGCGCAAGTAGGACAGGAGCAATGACTGATTCACCAATTTCTTCACAGCGGAGGGCGGGAGGATGGGAGACAGGGCGTGGTCCTGAACTGCCACTTGCACAATCTGTTGGGCAGATGGGGGAAAGACTGGCAGATGGGGGAAAGAGATGTGGTGTTGACATTGGTGGTGATGCCAGTGACTGTGACTGTAGCAGTGTTGACTAGGAGCATGCTGAAGAAACAGGGCAGGAAATAAGCAGTTGCGGCAGAGGGAGTGTGAGCAGGGAGGAAGCAGAGATGCTCGAGCGGGTGTGGTCATTCATCCGCCACCATGCCCCCCCCTCTCCCTCTCATGCCTCGCCTCCGCTCCTGCACGCCATGCAGCACCACCACCGCCTGCTGCCCTCCGCCCAAACCCACTCCATCCTCCTCCGTGTCTTCATTCACACCGGGCAGCTGTCCCGGGCAGAAAAAACTTCCCACGCCCTGCTGGTCGATGGCTTGGCGACGTCCCCTGCTGCTTGCGCTGCGCTGTGGATGGCCATGGGACGGGCGGGGGGGAGGTGGAGGGTATGTGGAGGAGGGTGGTCGAGACTCGACCCATGCATGTGGCGCGCATAGCAACGCATGTGGCGGCTTTAGCAACGCATGTGGCGGCTGGGGATATAGCCATGGCAGAAGAGGCGTTCTCCTCTCTGCGTGCCTGCACCCACCCGTCGCCTTGACCGTGATGCCTGTAACGCTCTTCTTAAGGGGTACACGCGAGCTTACATGCCAGATGCTGCGCTGCGATTGGTCGATGATATGCACAGGGCGAGCATTCCGTGCGGCACGGCAACGCTCTCCCTCCTCCTCTCCTGCCTCTCTCGCTCTCATCGCCTCTCCCATGCCACCGCCCTCCTCTCTCAACTGGCCACTGCTCCTGAGACCCCTGTAACCGTTGATCCTCCTGCCACCACCAAGCCTTTGACCTCTCCAGTTCATCCCGAATCCCTGCGCCTCGCCCATGCCACCGTTCCTTTGATCCTCCTGCCACCACCAAGCCTTTGACCTCTCCAGTTCATCCCGAATCACTGCGCCTCGCCCATGCCACCGTTCCGTTGATCCTCCTGCCACCACCAAGCCTTTGACCTCTCCAGTTCATCCCGAATCACTGCGCCTCGCCCATGCCACCGTTCCTTTGATCCTCCTGCCATCACCAAGCCTTTGACCTCTCCAGTTCATCCCGAATCACTGCGCCTCGCCCATGCCACCGTTCCTTTGATCCTCCTGCCACCACCAAGCCTTTGACCTCTCCAGTTCATCCCGAATCCCTGCCTGGGTCCGGCGTGTGTCTCCTCCTGCCTCTCCTCGCCACGCCCTTCCCTCCCACCGCCCCCGCTCGGGAAGCTGGGAGGCGTTGCAGATGTGTGGAGGGAGAGCAGTACCGGTAGCAGTACATGTGACAGCGTTTGGGGTAGGGGCACATCATCCCCACATACTGATGCTTGTGAATCTGCTCCCCACAAACATGAAGGTTCTTCTCAAGTATATAGTTCCCAACAATTTCCACAGCAACATCAATGCAGGCCCCAACCATTCTCATGTAAACTATTGACAGGCCCAATTCTTTTTACATATCTGTTGCACTACCGCAATATCTTGAAAGGTGATACCACACTTCAATTGCATCCAAAACACAATTAAGGTACAGTGTGTTGAACTTTCAAATGATGACCAGTCACATATACATAACTGATCAATCTAGTCAACAAGCTATTAGTGTAACATACTGTTGCAATGCAAGTAATCTACTTGGCACAACATCATCTACCTGTACAACAGATGTACCGGTATCCTGCAATGAACAGCATGGGGATGCTGCATTGACAGGAACCTAGCAGTGAAAGGACAAGGATGGGAAGCAGGAAAGGGATGGGAAATGGCCACAGCCGGTTGCTTGCAGCACCACGACCGGTTTCTTGCAGCGCCACAGCCTGTTTTCCTTGTCCCTACTTTGCAACATCCACTTCCTAACTTTATCCTTCATCCCTTCTCCCCTTCTCTCTGCTAAGCCCCTTCTTTGATTCACCCCTCCTTCCTTTTTTCTCTTTCCACCTTTGCTTCAATCCTCTCCCTTAACCTCCTCTCTACCTTACACCTCCAATTCACCCCTTCTCTGCTTCACCCCTCTCTACTTCACACCACCTCTACTTCTCCCCTTCTCTGCTACACTCATCTCCTTTTTCACTTCTCTGCTACATCCTTCTCTCTTTTTTCACTTCTCTCCTTCACCCCATTTCAACTTTGCACCTTATCCAATTCACCCCTTCTCTGCTTTTTCTCTTCTCTGCTTCACCCCTTCTCTCCTTTTTCCCTTCTCTGCTTCACCCCTTCTCTCCTTTTTCTCTTCTCTGCTTCACCCCTTGTCTCCTTTTTCTCTTCTCTGCTTCACCCCTTCTCTCCTTTTTCCCTTCTCTGCTTCACCCCTTCTCTCCTTTTTCCCTTCTCTGCTTCACCCCTTCTCTCCTTTTTCCCTTCTCTGCTTCACCCCTTCTCTCCTTTTTCCCTTCTCTGCTTCACCCCTTCTCTCCTTTTTCCCTTCTCTGCTTCACCCCTTCTCTCCTTTTTCTCTTCTCTGCTTCACCCCTTCTCTCCTTTTTCCTTTCTCTGCTTCACCCCTTCTCTCCTTTTTCCCTTCTTTGCTTCACCCTTTCTCTGATGTACCCCTTAACTCCTTTTTCCCTTATCTACTGTACCCCTTCTCTCCTTTTCCCCTTCTCCCCTTCTCTCCTTTCTCTGACCATTTGCAGCTTCCTTTGCAGCTTCTGTAGCACCCCTTAGCGGCTTCCTTAGCAGCTTCCTTAGCAGTTTCGTTAACAGCCCTAAGCAGCTTCGTTAGCGGCCTTAGCAGCTTCCCTCCTCCCTTAACAGCAGCTTCCCCACTCCTTCACCCCCTCCTCAGCACCCCCTCCTCTTTCCCTTCTCTGCTGTACCCCTTCTCTCCTTTAGCAGCTTTTCTCCTTTACTTCTCTGCTGTACCCCTTCTCTCCTTTAGCAGCTTTTCTCCTTTACTTCTCTGCTGTACCCCTTCTCTCCTTTAGCAGCTTTCACACCACAAAGGTTGATCCGCGCTCAAAGGTTGATCCGCGCTCAAAGGTTGATCCGCGCTCAAAGGTTGATCCGCGCTCAAAGGTTGCTACCGTGATGACCCCGCGCCAAGGGGTTGATCTGCACATTAAACAGACAAATGTCATCAGTAAAACGTAAATCGTAAAACGTAAAGAATAAAACTGAACAATTCAACAAGGCATAGAACGAAATCAACAAGACTGAAAGTAAGTAAAGTGTTTGAAGAACCAGTCTTGACTTACTTTTGCAGTGTTGAAGAACATGGTTGCCATGAAGCTGTTGCTGTGAAGACCCTTGAAGCTTCCAGTGCTCGAGGTCAACCCTTGAAGCTTGAAGTGCTGAAAGCTAGGGAGAAAAATAGACATAAGCACGAAGTTAGTAAAGAGCAATAAACGAAATGCAAAAATGAAAACAAGGTGGTGGGATGAGTGAGCGTTCATGATACGTATGGGCTGCAGCTAGCAGAGGGCGGAGGACTCTATGCTACCCAACCCGACTCTATCCTACCCAAAACCCGCGGAGGATCATCTGCTAAACTGCAGCCATACGTATCAGAGGGACGGTGAAATGCACAAAATGAATGACGAATGATGGAAAACGAAAACGAATACGAAAACGAAGCGGAGGGGAAGAACACTTCCCAGTTAAGCGAAAACACAGCAGATCGTTGATCATAGGCTTGAAAGCGCTCAGCCCGAAGCGCCCAAGCGCCAAACACGTTTGAAGCTTGCAGCGCTGAAGCTCCCGTCAACTCCCTTGAAGCTCCGCTGCCGCTGGAAAACAAGAAACGCACGGACAGAGGCACGAAGTTAGAAAACAGCAATAGAAGATTGGAAAGCAAAAGAAAACGAATGTGAAAACGAAAAAGCGAAAACGAGAGCGAAATCGACGGGAAAAACAAAACGGGATGGTGAGTGGACGTCCATTGTATGTATGGCTGCTGCTGGCAGAGGGAGGAGACCTCTATGCTACCCACCCGGACTCTATGCTACCCAAAACCCGCGGAGGATCGTCTACCAGCCGCAGCCATACGTACAAGCTGGACGGTGGAAACAAGGAAAAACGAACGATGGCGGAAATGGCAGTGAATGATGTGGATGATGACGAAAGCGAAAACGAAAGCACGAACGGGAAGGGAAGCAACACTTCCCAGTCAGAGTTGGTGACGAGAAGTGCAGCGGCATGTCCTTCACGGCTCGCCAGTCGCGCGCAAGTCTCGAGCCAGCCACAAGTTGAAAGGCAGCTTGTCATGGAGCTTGTGGAGTGGTTCAACGGTTGGAGCTTTGTAGAGTGGTTCGGCGCAGAATCAAAGGTCGCTGCTCGTGAGCTTGGGTACGACCAAGGACATTGACCCTGCAAAGATTGAAACAAACAAACAAGAACAAACAAGAACAAACTCAACCACGACATGCTTACCTCTCGAGATCAAGAGGTGGGCTGGGCGGAGGGCGGGTTGAAGGTTGGTGGTGCGCGAATGGTGGTGTTGATCCCGAGAATCAGTGAAGATCAGTGAAGCCCACGAGGGTCATTGGCTTGCTGGACGACAGCTGTGATGAGCGCCGGATGTTTGAGGAAGATGACAGCCTTTAATCCTGCATGCACAAGGAACAACGAAGGAGAATCAGATTATGTTTCAACATGGAAAAAAAAAAGTCCACATGGACATTCAAATATAAATTGCAGTGTAAGTGTTGCAAAAGCATTCACGTTGCGATGGAGTTACGTACCTCTGGAGATTGTGAGGTGGGCAGGGCGGAGGGTGGTGCGAGGATGGGGGCAGGTTGAAGGTTGGTGGTGGCGGCGAACGGTGGTGGTGGTCGATCTCCAGGGTTGACCAGCTTTGGTTGACGGATTGAAGCTTGAGTGGAGCGTTGTAGACGAGATTGCTCGCTCCAGCATGCGTTGTGTTGCGGCGCCCTTGTCATTGGTCTTGAGTAGCAGCAATTTGAAGGACCAAGGCGTTGTGCTTGCCAAGAAATAACAAAGTAGGTCAGATCGTGGTCCAAAAGGAACATCCATTAAACATGATGGTGTAAACATCAAGAAAATTTGACGTGACAACGCTTACCTCTGGAGTTTGAGAGGAAGGTCGAGCGGGGGGCGGGGGCGTGGATGGAAGCGGGTTGAGGTTGGGCGTTGAGGGAGAATGAATGTGGAGACTCCAGAGTCGACTAGTTGAAAGTGGATCGAATGTTGATCAAATCTGTGGGCTAGAGATGTAAATGCAAATTTCTGTGATATATAGTTTTGAGTCAACTAAACGGATGTGGTTCACGAGAGTAAGATTGAACTGCATGAAGGTGAACGTACGCCACGCCGAAGCATTGGGACAGAGTCCAACCGACCCAACTTTCTCGTCGCGGTTCGTGAAGCGTGGGTTGAAACCCTAACCTCTGCCCTAATGCAGAGGAAGCGGCTATCCTTCGCGGGTAATTTTGGGCCGCTCCAGTTCGCGGTTGATTTTCTCTTCCTGCTTTGTGAGGAGGCCCCTGAGCCTCCCTGGCTCAAGGGGAGCGTCGAGCGGAAGAGTTCCCCCAGCGAGTCCGAGGACCAAACCACTACAGTACAGAAAGTGGCAGGTTGCAGCACCATTGTGGTGTGGTCCACCACCACCTCTTGTGCATTTTTTTTTTGTGTACACCTTGTTCTCGATAATTGCACACCCCCTACCCTTTTTTTTTCATAGGCACCCTTTACGGGCTTTCACTTGATGCGACAGACACCCAGAGATTGAGGGAATATAAAGATATAACGGGCAGGTGCCTCTAGAAAGGACTCGCACTTAATGTTCAGGGTGAAGGGTTTAGTCAGGGTTGGGTTCTCTTTTATTTTCCTGGTCCACTCCGACCAAACCCGAAAGTCGTCGGACCCTCCTCCGCAGTTTTCCTAAACGCTGGTAACTACCCTACCCCAGGGTGTGAGATTAAGGGGTGTGCAATAATCGAAAACAGGATGTAGAGATCGCATTGGATGTACAGAATATCCGATTTTTAGAAGACGCTTAAATTAGTACCACTGTCTTTCAGTTGCTTAATAATGTGCTCGTAGTCCACATGCATTTTTGTTTTTGTTCTTCAAGTCACCCGGGGTGCTGGCAGCACCTTCTTCTAATCTCCACTGCATGCATCGCCTTCTTCCAATCTCCACTGCATGCATCGCCTTCTTCCAATCTCCACTGCATGCATCGCCTTCTTCCAATCTCCACTGCATGCATCGCCTTCTTCCAATCTCCACTGCATGCATCGCCTTCTTCCAATCTCCACTGCATGCATCGCCTTCTTCCAATCTCCACTGCATGCATCGCCTTCTTCCAATCTCCACTGCATGCATCCCCTTCTTCCAATCTCCACTGCATGCATCCCCTTCTCCCAATCTCCACTGTATGCATCCCCTTCTCCCAATCTCCACTGCATGCATCCCCTTCTCCCAATCTCCACTGCATGCATCCCCTTCTCCCAATCTCCACTGCATGCATCCCCTTCTCCCAATCTCCACTGCATGCATCCCCTTCTTCCAATCTCCACTGCATGCATCGCCTTCTTCCAATCTCCACTGCATGCATCCATTCATCAATCTGGCTCGTAGCTCATGCCCTCCCCTCGTGCCAGAATGACATCAACTCCTCTTATATCCCATATCTCATGTTTCATTTCTTTACCATTCACCTCCACAAATCTCATATCCTTATACCTCATGGACGAGGCTGTAGCGCGGATAGCCCTCTCAGTGTTGAGTGACGTGGCAAGCCATTCCCTGCTGCATGCTACAGCCGTGGCCAATGCGGGCGGCATTACCGCCGCCGTCTCTCTGTTGGGATCACCTGACGTCAAGACAAGGCGCCAGGTGTTGTCCTCGTAACTGACACCTATTGTTTCGATGCACTCACTTCACCTCCTTAAATCCATGTTTTTCCTCATGCGTCCCCGACACCCACTCCCAGCCTTGGGGTGATCACCTTTGCCCCCATCTGCACCTTGCTTGTGTCAGAATGTTATATTTGTCTAGCCTGCAGTGGGGTGCTCTGTAGCGAGTACAACCCTTCTAGGGTTTGCTATTTGTATCCCCATTCTTGCTAGTTCAACCCCCTCTTTTGCCTAATTTTCTCGACATGGTATCAGAGCAGGTCGACCCTCCTGGGTCGATCCTGTGGGTGGGCCCACCACCTAATGCTTCCGCTGCTGTACTTCCTGCCGGGCGCCTCGGGCGCGCGACGACTTCTTCCTAGGGTTTCGGCGGTTTTCATCCCGCCGTGCGCTCGGGGCGCGCGGCGGTTTTCTGCACGCCGTGCGCCCCGAGGCGCGCGGCGGTTTCCCACCGTCGAAGCGCCCTCCCCCCGTCGCCGTCGACCCCCCGCGTCGCCCCGCAGCCCCGCGCGTCGCCCCCGACGTCTCGTCGCGACACCTTGGGGAGCCGCGCGCGGCCCCCCGCTACCTCGTCGCGACGCCGTGGGGAGCTGCGCGCGGCCCCCGCTGCCTCGTCGCGACGCCTTAGGGAGCCGCGCGCGGCCCCCCGCTGCCCCGTCGAGGCGCCCTGGGGAGCCGCGCGCGGCCCCCGCTGCCCAGAGGTGGCGCCCTGGGGGTCGCGCGCCTTCCCCCTCGCCGTCCCCCGCGCTCCTTCTCCCTTTCGCCCGTTTTAGGGTTTGGGGGTGGGGAGTGTGGGGGTGGCGGCTGTGGGGGTGTCGGTTGTGCGTTACTCTACCTACTCCTCCTCCTCCCTAGTCTCCCTCTACTGCAGCTGCCGCTGAGGGGGGTGGTGTGTGGGAGTCTAGGGTTTGGGGTTTAAGGGGGGGTACCGTGGGAGTGGAGCTAGGGGTGAAGCAAGGGGTGTGTGTCGAGGGGTGTGGGACTGTTGGGGGAGGTTGAGCGGAGACTGCCGTCGTGTCGTCCGCAGCACCTGTATTCCGGGGTTCCGCGGACCTCCGGTAGCTCAGAGAGCCGGCTGCACCTGTCGCCCGTGGGTCCGCTGCACCCTCCGCAGCGACTATTACCCCTGTAGTCCGGGGCTCTGCTTCCGGTAGCCACTAGCGTTGCGCCAGAGCCGTCTGATGCCCGTGTGTCTGCAGCTTCAGTCGTCGCCTCCACTCCTTTCTCCTCTCGCCAGCCCTCCTCCTCCTCATTTGTCCTCTGTGACCGCCTCTAGCTTTGCTCATAACTTATAAACTGTTGCTTCTTGAACTTGTGCTCAGAATGTGTGGTGACATCGTGATCCACCCTGAGCTTGTACTGCTTTCCTTGCTCTGCTGATTACACCCCACTTTGGCTATGGGGGTGTGTCAGAATGTTATATTTGTCTAGCCTGCAGTGGGGTGCTCTGTAGCGAGTACAACCCTTCTAGGGTTTGCTATTTGTATCCCCATTCTTGCTAGTTCAACCCCCTCTTTTGCCTAATTTTCTCGACAGCTTGCTCCTTCCCTCCTGCTCTGCAGCTGCCCTCCCCTTCTCTCTGCCCGCTTCTGCACAACCACCTTGACTTTGCACCTCCTTTTCACCCTTCTGCGCCCATCTGACGACCCCATGTTGCCTCGTTGCACACCTGCTTGTCTTTCTGCTTCCCCTGTTTCCCCACCTATCTACCGGTTTGCACCCCTTACAGGTCTGCGTTTGCCTCTCTACCATCGCCAGGCACTCTGAAACCCTCGCCCTGGTAAGCACTGCTCAAAACCATCCCAAATCGTCCTGAACTGCTCTAAATCGCTCTGAACCGCTTTAAACTGTTACCCCTGGTACACCTACTCTCTGCACAGCATAGCCACTTGTCCGCCTACGCACTCGTCTTTTCCTCGAATCGGTGAGGGAGGTGGCGAGGCAGGGATCGGCAGCAGCAGGCCGGCTGGTGGGTATGGAGGGCATCGGGCCGCTGTTGGATGCTGTGGGCGCGTGGGGGGACGAGGGCGAGGGGGAGGGCATGACAAAAGGCTCTGCCAAGGTTTCAGGTCAGTAATTTGTGCTCCCTTTTTGTTCTCGTTTTGGTCTCTTTGTCATCTCCCGGGTCACACACACACACACACACACACACGCACACGCACACACACACACACACACACACACACACACACACACACACACACACACACACACACACACACACACACACACACACACACACACACACACACCACACCGATGCATGGAGTGCCTTCTGGATGCCATGCTGGCGGTGCGGGAGACTGCATGCGCATTGGGCCCCGTGGCGAAGCACAGCGGTGAGAGTGGATGAGACAGGTGCAGTGCTGGTGACACGCCATCAGGTTTGCAATAACTCTTTTTTGCAAAAGGTCCATGCTCGTGACGAGCATGGCTTTTCTCATAACCTCTCCACACGTCCCGTTTTCTTCCCTTTGCCCTCCTATCGCATGTCCTATCTCAAAAATACTCTATCCATGTTCCGACGTCTCCCCTGTTAAAGGACTAACTTAGGCTAAGAAGCCATAGCTAAGTTTTATGGTAAAATGAGAGTAGCGAGACGTTTTGCCAAAGGAAAGAGGGGTTGCACTAGCAGGCAGTTGGGATACAAATAGCAAACCCTAACCGAACTGTACTCATTATAGAGTACCCCACTGCAGACTAGACAAATATCACATTCTGACATCCCCATGTTTCATGGCAGGACGAGGCTGCTGCGCGGATAGCCTTCTCAGTGCTGAGGGTCGTGGCACGCCACCCGCTGCTGCATGCTACAGCCGTGGCTGATGCGGGAGGCATTGCCGCCGCTGTCTCTCTGTTGGGATCACCTGACTTTACGACAGGGCGTCAGGTGCTTTCATTGTTTTTTGGCACCTATTGTTTCGATGTACTGATCTCGTCTCATGCCAACAATGTTTTTGCGCATTCGTTCCCACCCCTCTCATGCACACTTTCAACCCTTTCTGATCACCTGCTGTCCTCCGCAGCACCATGCTTGCTCCTTCCCCCCGTTTCACCCTGCAGATGCCCTCCCTTCGTCCTGCATTTGCCGGTAAGTCTTGTTTGCCTTGGCAAATTTTCAAAAGTGAACAAACGGAATTTGCTTCCATCTTTACAATGGGAACGTTTGAAAACAAAGGAGCTGCCATCAGTGGAAATCATCAACCTTATTTTCCTTCTTGTTTTGTAAACTAACCAGATGAAGCTAACGATTATATCAAGAGTGGAGAAGTGCCACTGAGCACGAGCAACTGCTTAGCACAGCACTTGTCTGGGAAAAGCTTGATATGTATACAGCACCATGTGTTAATGTTTTGACATGACTGAAAGATTGGAGCCCTGCATATTATGTAGGTTTCACATTATGTGAATCAAAAACCGACCAGCTCTAGGGTACACTCTCTTGTAGGAAGGCACTCTTTATTTGATTTTTTCTACAGCTTTTGGAATGGTGTTCTCCATGACCATCTAAATCTCGCTCCAACACGCCTGACCTTTCTACGGTTTTGACTAATTGAATAATCATAAGCATGCTACCCTTGAACTTCATATGTAGCATTGTAACAGCCCCAAAAAAGGATGTCCCCAACACCATCATTTTCATCCGGGGAGCACTTTAGACGAATACACGGGTGCGGCAATTATAGTTAACTTCGAGAGCAGTTGTATGAAGGTCTTTGCCTCATGTCATCAGGGACCGCTAGTTTCTTCAGTTTCTCCAAGCCCACGCCAAGCAGAACAAGGAGCAGGACACCAACCAGGAGGAACAGACATGGTAACCGCAGGACAAAGCAGTTTTCCCGCTTTGCGGAGTTTCTAGCGGGTTTGCGGAGACTATTTGCGCGTTCTGGTAGCCATCTCTCGGACGATCGCAAGGCAGTTCCTCGATGTCAAAGCTACGAATCTTCAGGGCGTTAGTGCCCTCGGCTCTTCTTTTTGACTCTTCCGCAGCAGCCTGGACAGCAGCAGGGGCTGCAGCGATTTCTCAGGCCGGAGGTCTTATCGCTCAGTCGTCGCAGCATTGCGCCGATCTTAGCCATTGCTTCGCTACTGTCGCTTCGCCTCATCGCAACCAGCAAGATCCATCAGCAGAAGCAGAAATCGGTGGCTCGAACGATCAAGAAGCCGATTCGCTGGTGTTGTCTGGCGCAGGTGACGACGGAAGCCGATCGGGCGCAGAACGAGCCGCAGGTTCATTAGATGGACGGTCAGACGGGGACGATGGGTTTCGTGTTAGGTCGGAGCCGTGGATCTTCAACCTGACCGAGATTCCACCTGATTCGACGGCTGCGCGCTTGTCAGAGGAGAGTAAGGAGAACATGTGGCTGCTGCATCAGAAGGATCCGGGTCATTGGAGCGTCGCACGGCTGGCTCGCGAGTATCGCGTGCGACAGCAGCGAGTGCATGCGATCCTGTGGCTCAAGGATCTGGAGAAGAAGATGGAGGAGGAGCAAGGCAAGCCTCTTGATGACTCCATTGCAAAGGAGTTCGAGAAGCAGCATGGGTTCGTCTCTTGGCCTTGTAACGACTTTTGATTCTGCGGGCTTGAACGCGTGTCACATCTTCTGCACACTTCATCGTTCATTCCCCGTTTTGTCTCCGCTTCCAAGCACCATCCGTCCTCCATCCTGTCCCCCTATCCCAACATGTCCCACATGCCCCCCCTCTCTCTCCTCCCCTTCCCCCTCCCCCTCTTGCTTGCTGTCTTCAACTGCTCCCCCCCGTTTGTTTCAGCTCGTACGACAAGGCAGTGGGAGAGCGCCATGTGAAGATCTACCCGAGTGAAGCCGTGGACTCGCTTCCTGAGGGGCCGGAGAGAATGAAGCTGCTTCTACAGGAGTCTGAGAAGGAGGAGATATGGAAACTGGACGAGTTTGTCAAGAGAATGGAGTTTAACAAGAAACAGGTACTCAACTGTCTCATGCTTATGCGCACACACATGCACATATGCGAGTGTCCACCCACTCACACAGAGCAAATGACTTTTTTCATAGCTAATGTTTCCACGCTGCACCATTCTATACAAATGCTGGGCTTTTGTAGCTTATTCCTCTTATCCTCTTGTTGAGAATTTTGTGTGACTTTCTGCTCCAGATGGCTGATGGGCCAGTAAAAGTCAATGCCCTGGAGCGCCGTAGGCCTCCAAATGGCTGGACTTACCTTGTGGAAGAGCTTGGGGAGGCTGGCCGACGCGGTCGTGGCGGAGGCTATCGCTTTGTGGTTGAGCCAGGTGCCCGGCGGCGTGGTTTAACTGCTTTGGAGAAAGAGTTTCTAGAGCGGGAGACCACACGCAGGCGGCGTCGTCTCATTCCAAGATAGGGGGCGGTTTCCCAGTCGGCCATCTTTCTTTGCAATTCGTTCATAAGCGTTAGTGCGCCTGATTTCATCGTTAGTTACAAGCTGAGAGTAAATTGATGTTCATTTTAAGTCCCTGTGAGAAAAGTCTCACATGGTAATGATAAATACCCTCTTCATCGATTTGTACAAATCTGTGCTGCACTCAACTTTCATGGTCAACAAACGTCCCGTTTACCAACGGGCCTCGGGAGCTGTTCCTTCCCCTCGTTTCTCGCGCCGAAAACTCGGTGCTCCATTGGTTGCGGCTTGGTTCGGTCCGAATCGGTGGGCTGTCAGGGACAGAGGAACCGACCTGACAAGGTCAGTTCCCCCCCAACCCGAGTCGCTACTTGTAGGCTTAGAACCTGCTTTATCTCACTTTTTAGAAGGAGGTTTCTGCTTGTGCGGAGCGCAAACACTGAATCTTATTGATCTCATAGTTTTGTATCATTGTAAACCTATGCACTGATCCGTCACTAGAACTTCGGATAATATACCGCATTTGATCTCCCGTCGCGCATGATAGCTCTCATTCGATGCTTCATGCTTGACTGATGTTTCATGATTTCAGGTTGCTTTGAACTTTGTCACTCCGCCTTTGACAATCCACTGCTTTTCATCTTGATACGGATGCGCTGTCGTCCTCATGCTTCGTGCGTTGCTTGATGATCACTGATTGACGTTTTTCTTAACGATCGCCTAGCTTTTAAGAAAGAAACGACATAGAAAGCCAACTGAGACGTCCTTCAGTCAAGAATTTGACATGAGGTCTCTCAAAGGAAAGCATGTGGCCATCACCGGAGGATCAAGTGGAATCGGTCTCGCGTGCGCTAAACGCTTCTTTCGCGAGGTATTTTCTGTTCAGGCTAGCTACTGCTTTTTCTTCATTGCTTCATGCAGAGCCGTAATTATGTCCCCCTTTTTTTGAGAGAATTGTTTGTGCCTTCTTTCTGCTGACGCAGTCCGAGCATTTTTCTTTGTCGCCCGTAATCACCACAGGGTGCTAATGTGACATTGATAGCTCGAAATCACAAGAAGCTGGTTCAGGCAAAGAATGAAGTGGAAGCTTGCCTTGACAACGCAACAACCCCTTCAAGCAGCACCAAGGCCACGCTCATCTCCCCTAATCCGTGGGTATCGATCAAGGTTCGTCTCAAATTGACAGACACACCTTTCTGTCAAAGTTCTTCTTGTATAGAATGTTCCTACTTGTATAGTTGAAACCTTCTCGCACTACAAGTGTTCGTAACTTGTTAAGCCTCTCTAGCATCCTCCGTCGGTTCCTTACTTTCCTCATTCCCTGCATTTTTCTAACGCTTCCAGTCCGTGGATGCGACTGACCAGGCGGCTATCAAGGCAGCGATCACATCAATAGATGAGGAATGCCCGATTGACGTTCTGCAGTGCAACGCTGGGATTGTGAGGACCGGATTTGTGGAAGACATATCGGCTGAAGACGTTCAGTCTCAGGTTCACACCAACTTCTTGGGGAGTGTCTACCCAGTGCAGGCTGTACTCCCAAGCATGAAGGCTCGGGCCGAGGCTGGGGAGGAGCCTGGTGCTATTGTATTCACGTGCTCTCTAGCAGCCCTGGTGAGCATTTCGGATTGATTTTTCATGCATTTGCGCTTACGTTCTGACTATTCCATCCATCACCGTTGTATTTCTTTCAGCTGAGCTAAGGTTGGAATCTGCTCGTTTTCAACATAGTGGTGCTGTTACAGCCTGATCCTGACACTCGCTTTCCGCTTGTTTTACAGAGCTTCTGGTATGGAGCTTCTATATATACGGCCACTAAGTATGCGGTCAGAGGATTTGCTGAGGCTTTGCGGCTTGAGGTTCTCCCATACAACATTCAAGTGTCTCTGATCTGTCCAAACTTCACAGACACTGCACTACTGGATGATGGTGAGCCAATCTGCCTTAGCTTCTCCCCTTTGCTCTTTCTTTGTCATCTTGACATCTCACAATCGTTTCCACCCTCCTCCCTGATCTGATCTGCCTTTCACCCCAACAGCCGAGTTCACTGGCAAGCATTTAACCAGATCCATGAAAATCGCATGCTTCTATGACCGCAACAATGTCGAAACTCCAGACTCCATAGCTCAATGCACCGTAGCGACTGTTCGTTCTGGGGAGTTTTTAGTGGTCACGACACATGGCATTGTCCCACGGACACTGTGCTCCCTGTCTAGAGGGATTTTCCCATCTAACAACATCTTCATGTGGCTGTTCGAGATCTTCTGGGCATTCGGCTCCAGGATTGTATCACTGCTGGTCCGTGTGCTCATCTTCTCTGGGTTGCGGGCCATCCACAGGCAGCAGCAGCAGGAGCAACGGCAGCTTGAGAAGGGGTCGCAGCAGCAAGCAGGGAAAAAGAGGAGTGGAGCCGTGTCATAGAAACCCATGAAAGTTCAATGGCCAATCAACATGGCAATGTGCTCCAGGTCCATGTGCCATGATACTGATCCTTCATCAGCCCTTCTAACACATTGGTCAAAGCCCACTTCAACCTACTAACAGATACCTTCTCATGCAAACCATGATATACTAACAACAATTTGTATTTGCAGGGACATTATCCTTGCATGCTGACCTGCTTTATTTCGAGGCTGGATCCAATGTGCCTTGTACTCATCACTTGGATGTGTGGAGGTTACGGTGTGTGCAAACACGCAAGTGCAGGAGGCTCTGATTTGAAACCTATATCCATTGTGAAGACTGCTCAAATCACATGGAAAAGGGATGCGGTACTCATGTCCACTAGTCACCAAAAGTACGGTACAGCAGCAGTGCGCAATATCAGTCCCCTCTACCGTATGTGGCTCATGCGTGCTGAGGACATCAACAGGCTGGTATCAGCAGTGTAAGAGGAAGGCTGTTCCCATAAATATAGCATCATGCACACCCATTAGTGATGACCAATACCAACTAATATGCTAAATTCTAATGGCAGGCTATTTACCACTGATTGCGTGAAATGGCGGTGAAGGTGCTATCATGTACCGTATCCCAAGTAAGAGATATGTGGCACCTCAAAAACAGCTCAACCATTATGGTTACACATCATGTGAGCTTGACCGCATAATACTGGGACCAATGAAGAAGTTTTTCTGTACAGCGCGAAGAAGGCGATCTGGAGACCAGCGATACGAGGGAATGTTTGTCAAGATGTCCCTGTATGATGGAGGTAAGACATAGAGAGACCGAAGTGAAAGGAGAGGGATTCTGACAGACTGAGAAACAGCTCGCGAAAAATAAGGAGCATCCAACAGCCAACTGAAGGTATGCAGGCATGTTCATCTACGGAGCGTACACACTCAGCTTTGTTGCAGATGCATGCATGGGTAAAATGCCTGTGGATCACACATGTGGGGCTCATGAGCACATTGGAAGGATGGGGTGAGGAGGCACCTATGTGGAATGAGAAAGTCTTTGTATTTGTCATGCAGCGTTGTAGCCAGTAGTTGTCGAATGTTCCTGCGTGTGCTGATGTGCACTATGTTCCAGCTGCCCTGCAGCAATGCCAGCTCCTCAAAGGCTGCATTGAACCGCTTTAACCTGTCATGGGGTACCATGCGGGGCCAGAGCAAGGTAGGTAAGCAAGCGCGAGGTGGGATGTGTGTCACCAAAAGACTTGAAAGGCGACAAGATCCGATGCACTGACCTGATCCTGAGCTCCTGTGCATTGAGCTGGAAACTGGCCTCCATACATAGAAGGTGAGAACATATCTGGAAGCATAAAGAAGGTAGTGCATGGAGAGATTTATGTTGGAGCGTATGGTATGGGTGTGGCTGGCATGACTGGTATGTGCCAGCGTAACTACTATATGGCCGCCTGTGCGTTGCCAGGAGTGCACAGAATTGAATAGCAGAGCTGTAATTATATGCGCTCTACTCGCACGAGGAGGCTTACCTTGGCAGTGATAGCGTCTATAAAGGCTTGTTCACACTCCTTAAGCCGCTCAGACTGTTTCATAGCCTCCTTCATGCTCGTGCTTGCACTGCACAGTGAACAGAGAGCAGAGAGCAAGGTAGAGGTCACAACCCTTGTGAGAATGTTTTTAGCTTTGGGTAGTTGAGTCGATCGCTACCCGACCCATTGCTCTATCCGCAACTCATTAACCAGCGGATCAATGGTTGAGCGGCCGGTTCCATGCAAACAACAGTCTTGCACTCACAGAGAGTTGGAGACATAAGCAGTGTTGTTGAGCATGAAGAGAGCAGCAACAGTACTCTCTGCAATGACCTCTGCCCGCACTTCCATGTTGCGGTGCAGCGCTGCCAGCAGGTCACTGATCTCCTCGTTCAGCACTCTTCTGGTGCCTGTCTCTCCTCCCCTTCGCCTGTAGACGCTTTCCAGCATGCGAGCATAGCGAGAGCCATCTCTGGGAGAGAGAGGTGAGAGCGAGGGGGTGAGGAGAAAGTGGATGACGGAGGGAGGCCGGGGTGTGGGTGGGGTGACGTGACGAGAAAGATGTGCGCGTCTTTGGTCTATGTATGATAGCATGGTTGGTGGGTGCATATAGAAACACACGCACTTCTTGGTTTGTACCACTCGAGTCCTGATCACATGACCAGCCCTATCCTCTCAGTAACATGGTCATGGCACGGCTATAACTCACTTGCGCAGCAGCTGGTTGACGTAGTTGACAGTGTAGCTGGTGATAGCATGCACTGCCACATCCGTCTCTTCCCTTGACCTCTCCTCCGCTGGTGCCTTCCACAACCTGCCACAGCCCGGACAGGAAACATTCTACAGCTTCTCAGTGGGGATCCACATCGTGGGTACAAGGACAAGCCCCTTCCACCTTCAACCCACAGGGAAGAGTGCGGAGAGCCAGCAGCTATGGCTTCTCAAGGTGCACCCACGATGTTCAGCTTTTCAATCTTGGCACTTCTCCTGCTCCTCACCCCTCTCTATTCCGGTTCCAACCCGTTTCACCGAACTCCACCCACCTGAAAATCTTCTGAGCAGACCGTGGTGATGCTGCAACAGCCATAGCCTGCTGCGCTGCACCCACATCGTTCAACCTCTCCTTGAGCTTATCGATCGACGCTATTGCTGCTGATGTCAGCAGTTTTGGCAGCTTCTTCCATTGCTCATGGGCTTTTTCCATACCTGCTGCCATCAGCACATCTTCCATCTGCATGGGTGAGTGAGTGGAGAGGGGAGGGTCAAACATGGCAGGGCGGGATAGTTTTTGAGGCGCCTTGGCGATAGAAAAACTGCTGTCACAAGCAAGTATTCCATCCGAATTGATGGATGGAGAGGAGAGGTAAGTACAGCAGGAGAGAGAGATTGTTTCTGATCCACCATCAATCAGAACAGAAAAGCTGTTGTTCTTCCTTTCCCCATTCTTTAAGATCATTTCTTGCTAACCACGATGCTGGGTGTCCACTCACTCATTCACTCACACACTCATGCACTCACTCACCTGTGACCCAAGGTCCTGGGTGGCCTGAATCATATCCAGCAGGCTGAAGAGCTTCTCCGGCTGCTCATCAGAGGAGCAGATGACAGCAGCGTTGCCGCATAGCAGGTGCAGCGCCTGCTTCAGCGCTGCTGCTCGGCGCACGATGCGGCGGAAGGAGCGGGTGGAGAGGTTGTGGGAGAACAGGAACACGCTGTCGCAGAGAAAGCGCTCTGCTACTAGCAGCACGTCCATCTGCTTGTATAGGGTATGTGGGATGGGAGGGGGGGGGATTTTGCGAAAAGGTTGAAGAGTGAACATGAAGAGGGAATAGGGTATGTTGGGACTTTGGCCACGTTTTTTTTTTTTTTTTTTTTTTTTTTGCGCTTCCCTCGTATACCGCAGATTGCAACCAACACAGGCCTTCTTGAGGTGCTGCTGCTCGGCGCACGATGCGGCGGAAGGAGGGGGTGGAGAGGTTGTGGGAGAAGAGGAACATGTTGTTGCAGAGGAAGCACTCCGCTACTAGCAGCACATCCATCTGCATGTATGGGGTATGGAATGGGAGGGAATGGGTAAGGTTCTCGCCAGCAGCTAGGCATCTCGCGCCCAGCTCTTGAGAAGGGCCTCTTGCAGGAGTATCAATGCCAGTGAGTAGTAGTCGTGGTAGTTCCACAGCAACCCAGCCTAATTTACAGCTCCCAACCAACAGCGCACTCACCAGCAGGTAGGCATCTCGTACCCAGGCCTTGAGAAAGGCCTCTTGGGAACTCCAGGACAGGGCGGAGAGGGCAGGGGCGCGCATTTCCCCCATCTCCAGAGCTGCTATGGCCGCTTCCAGGGCTGCTGCCCGCAGTGTGCTGGTGTCGGAGGTACACAGTGCACAACAGACGGTGGAGGGAGGGCGGTATGTATATTGTATGTAACAAAAGGTGCAGAGGGCAGTGGCACGCAGCTCCCCCAGCTCCAGAGCTGCTATGACTGCTTCGAGGGCTGCTGCCCGCAATGTGCTGGTGAGGTAAGTTGTGTACAGCAAAGGGTGAGTAGTGGAAGGTAGGTTTACCACATAACAGAGGGTAGAGGGAGGGAGTGTTTTGTGCAGAGGTATGGCAGACAGGAGAGGAAGGAACGAACGTGCTGCTACTGATTACCAAAACGGAAATGGAGTGGTTGATACTTAGGGGCAGGTTGGAAGGAAAAACCTGGGAGAGAGGCGAGGGAGAGAGGTCATACCAGTACTCGACCATGCACTCCTTTGCTTTGCCCCCATCTGCTAGCTGCTGAGCGATTCTTTCCAATATCGGCACAGCTTTCACAGGCAACCACGGCACCAGCTGCTGCTGCCCGTCCTCCTCCATCCCCCCTCCTCTCTCACTCCTACCCACCGCCCCTCCTGCTCCCCCTCCCCCAGCTGCCCTTGGTCTTGCCAGCGGACCAGAATCCCCCTTCCGCCCTCTGGCTCCCCCTAATCTCAACCCCCCTGCACCTGCCCCTGCTGCCCCTGCCCCCATCCCACCAGCAGGAGATCCTGTTACAGTCACATTTGTTCCGGCTTCCCCACTTAGGGCCCCTCTCATGCTTCTCCTTGGCACTACTATCGTGAAATTTGCAGCAGCGGACTGAGAACGACCATGCCTGCTGGCTCGGCTCTGCCGAGCCTGACTCGGCAGGTCTGGGAGCGGATACAAATCCTCTTCCTGCTCTGCCTGCTGTCGGTCCCTCTCCTGCTGCTTCTTCTGCTGCTCCCTCTCCCGGCGTGAGAATCGCCTTGCTCCCTCCACTGCTGCATCTGATTCGGCCCGAGCCAACTGAGAGCTTCGGTTCTTCCGAGCGTGGATCGCAGACACGGCGCTCACAATCGACGCAGGTCCGGACATCTGGACCGGGGACGGCAGCAGGTTCGGAATGTCATCTGCAGCTGGCCGGCTGCTTCGGGACACTGAACTTCCAGAGCCTGACGTGTCTGAGAGAGGAGAGAACGTGAAATTGGAGGAACACGCCCCATCTTCATCCTCATCCCCATTAGTAGCGGCCTCGTTTTGAGGACAGGCATCTCTGTTTCCGCTAGCATTTGCCCCCATCCTCATATGGGGGTCTGCTGCAAAGGTATCTTCCACTTCCACAGCTTCTAGTTCCGCAAAGAGGGGATGAGGCTGGGTTTGCTTTGGGGATACCAGCTCAGGGTTGATTGGAATCTCTACATGTGGAGCATGAAATCGATGCGCTGACCCTTTCCCTGCCCTTCCTGCTTCTGCACCTGCTATCCTTTCCCTTCCAGCGACCATAGCAGCAGCAGCAGCAGCAGCAGCACAAGCAGAAGCGCTGGAGTTGGGGGAGACCTGGGGGCTTCGGTGGCACACGCCGAAGGCTGCATGCAGGGGATCGCGTGCAAACAAGTCGTCTGACATGGTGCGCTTATGCACACTCCCTTCCTCTTCTGTCATCTCTCTGTCCATGCCATTCCCTGCCTCCTTCCCTTCACTGCCCGTCTTTGATGCCGCTCCTACGTTTCCGAACCTTCCTCTCCCTCCTCTCCCGCCTCTCCCTCCTTCCCCTACTCTTTCCCCACTCCCCCAGCTCTCTTCTCCTGTTTCGCCTGCTAATGCCGCCTCCTCTGCTGATGCATCCTCTTCCGCTGCTGCTGCAGCTGCTGCTGCTGCTGCTGCTGATCAGTTTCCCAAACGGATCCAGAGTGATGGGCGGCCGAGTTGACAGCTTCTTGAATCGCTTCACAAGTGCACTGTACTGTGCACTGTACATGGGGTTGACCGTTCTGCTGCTACTGCCCCTACTGCCGCTGCTGTCATCAATAGCGGATAGGCTCTTGCTGTACCGCGAGTTGCTTATGCTATGATGCCCAGAGCTTACTCTACCATCACCACCAGCACCAGCACCAGCACCAGCAGCAGCACCAGCAGCAGCAGCAGCAGCGGCGGCAGCAGCAGCAGCAGCGGCAGCAGCAGCAGCAACAGGTCCAGAACCAGGAGCACCATCGCCAGCAGACATTGAGCGGGGGAGAGGTGAAGCATATCGGGCACTGATGTCTAAAACAGTCTTGGCCATCGGCACTTCAAACGCCTTGCAGTGCTTCACGAGGCTATCCTTGAACTCCGCTATAAGCATCTCCATGCATCGCTCTATAAGCATGTCCACATCGCCCAGTACCTTCATCACCTCGCCTTCACTCCCAGGATGCAACCGCCCAAACCCAGATTGTCCGGGCCCAAAACCCTCGCTGGGAATCAGGCCCCCTTGCCGACCTCTCAACCCATCTAGACCACTGCTGCCGTCTACTGCTGCTGCTGCCGCTAGAGCTGATCCGAATATGGTTGGAGGCTGACTGGCCCTTCGCCCCAGCTTCTTTTTCATCACGCCTGCAAATCCCCCTTCTTCCATCGCTCCTCCTCCTGCTGCTTCTTCCCTTCCGCTCGGTGGATAAACACCATTGCTGCCAGCAGCAGCACTGCTGCTGCCATACCCCCTGCTACCCCACACTCCCATGTCGTCTCTGCTGCTCTCCCCGCCTTCGTAATATTCCGCCCTCCTCCCCCCCATGCCATCACCCGCTATCCCCCCCCGCCCTCCAACAACCCCTTCTTTGTCGTTTAGCCGCGCGCGCAGGGCCTTCTGGATGGCACAGAGGCGGGTAGTGCCGCCCAGAAAGGCGTCCAGCTGCCAGCGCGGACCGACAGCCACCACTGCATTCAGCTGCTCAGGTAGCAAGGGGAGGGTTGGGGGGTGGGACGGGGGAAACGCGGAGAGGTGGGTGGGGAAAAAGTGGGAAATGTGAGAAGGGAGGGTAGTGCGTGTTGGATTTGAGGGAGTGCATTTGCATTTCCGCGTGCCTTAGCGGGGGGAGGGGGGCCAGGGAAAGGTGAGCGGAGTGGGAGGAGCGGCGGGGGGCAGCGGAGTGGGGGAGCGGGGGGGTGGGGGGTGGAAGGGAAAGGGGTTGGGGGGAAGGGGGAAATGGGAGAGGTGAGGTAGGGCATATTGGGGTTGAGGAAATTTCATGTGCAGTGCAAGTGTGTAGCTCTCGGCACCACTACGCACAGCTGGGAGGGAGGTGGATGGGAGGGGGCGACGACGGGGATGGAGGGAAGAGGGGAGTGTGTGCAAGGAGAATGTGAGAGATCTGAGGTGCGCGCGAATGACGTGCATGAACTTCAACAGCGGTTCTAAAAAACCGTAGAAATTGGCTTCTCTCTGTCTTTTTCCTGTCGTTCCTACAGCCCTTCCCCGCAACAGCACGGCAGTGCGACGTCGGAGCTTGGGGAAAGCAACTCACCTCGTGAAGAATGGCCTTTGCTTCCTCCGCTATCGTGCGGTTCGGCGCTAGCTTGCGAGTCCACGAAAGCTCTTCCATCGACGAAAGGCGACGGCGAACGTCGCCTGACGGCCGCGTGCGGCGACTAAGGTAAGCGTTACGCGTCCGTGTGCAAGTCGGAGAGCAACAAGTCCGAAAAAGTGAGCCTCGGGTCTAAGCTAAGGTATCTGGACAGCCGTGAAACTCCGCGAGCAGAATGTACCCACACGTATTGGTTATAACCAGCTTATCGCTGCGTATAGCACGATAGTCTCTGCGAAACCAACACGAGCAGCTATCAGGACGACTGAATGGAGAGACCAACTAAAATAATCAGCGCGCAACTCAATTCAGGTGAGATGGCAGGCTGTTCGTGTGGCGCATGTGGGCCAAATCATTGCAATTAGGTTGGCCTGATTCTGTGTTGGTCTTACAAAATCAAATGCGATCCAGCGCGCAACTGTCAACGCGCTTTTGCGAAAAAGACGGCGAACAAAAGTTCGCTGTCGTGCTATCTCGTTGACGAATCAGAAGGTATGCGACAGCTGTTTCCAGTTGCGGAAGCCACGAGGTTTGATTCGGTCAAGCTGGCTCTGTTGCCAGAACTGTGGTTTCCCGATTGTGCCGATTGTGTTTCAAGTACAGGCTTCATATGCGCCAAGACAAATCTCTCATTCAGCAGGCGGCTAAGTTTAAATTAGCAGAGCATTCAATAGAGAGGTTATCTTCTCACGGAGTCTTCGAGGACGTATTTGCCTCTCCCCACCAGCCCGTCACATCCAGCACCGCCTCACCAGCTCCGCACATTCCAGCTCCGATTTCTGGGTATCTTCGGCTGTTCCTATTCTCAATTGCCCCTATCTCAATTACGCTACTTACAGATCATGCTGGCTTCTTCCCGGCTCGCTCGCTTGGCAGCAGGCCGAACAAACACCAACCACCATCTCTCGATTCGGCATTCTCGAGGTGTCATTCAGGCGCCTCAAAGCCTCAGAGCCTCAACAATTGGGAATATGGCGAGCCCGATTGGATTGAAGTCCTTTCTTTCTGGTGTCTCGAAGAGTTTCGGCTTTGGGCGTTCCGATTGGACGGCTCATTCTTGCCCTCTCGCAGTAAGCGCGAAGCTCATTGCCCCGGATGTTCATCGGCGCATCCTGACCGTTGGCTCCTGCTCGTACGAACCACGTTTGCACGTGTGCTGGCTCCGATGGCCATTGCACCGTGCTCAACCGACCCTCGCCCCGACATAGTACCAGCAGCAGCGGGGTCGTCCGACCCTTATTGTTCTGCGCGTCCAACTTACTCCTTTTCCATCAGCATCCGCCAAGCATTCTTTCGTCGCAGCAGCAGCAGCAGCCATCCAAGAACCGTTCCCTCCCTGGCATTCTACACGCAGTATTTCCTCTCCACCGTTGATCAACCTGTCCCTCCTGCGCTGCTATCCTTCGCCTCCCCACTCTCGGCATCCCGGGCTCTCGCTTTCCTCTCCTAGTGCATCCCAAAGGGTTCTCTTCGACTCGTGGGGTGTCCCTCATAACCAGTGCTCTGCAGAAGCTGCAACAATTCTTGAGGTGGCGCAGCAGCCACAGTCCGTGCCTTTACTGAGCCGTTCTGATCCACCTGAGTAAACTGTAGAGAACAGCCCACTATGGAAGGCCTTCCCACTGCTATTTTACACTCACGAGGAGGCTACTATCGGGTACAGAGGCTCCCTTCCCTGCAACACCGCCCTTCGATCCAGCAGCAGAGGAGGTTTATGCGAAAAGATGGAGCGTTACATGCCCTTTTACGGTCATGCACTGCTGTGCTGTACGTCTTGCTTGCCATTGTCGCTGCTGCGGCTGCTGCAGAGCCAGCCCACGGATACAGTGCAGCAGTGGGATCACAGAGCCATGGCGCAGCGGTGGGGTCACAGGGCCATGATGCAATGGCTGCTGCACGCGAGGGTAGGTACCGGCACGGCATGGGCATGGCTTCTCGGTTCCGCCTCGTGGAAGATAGTCCCGTCCCTTCCACTACTGCTTCTGCTGCTGCTGCTGCATCCTCATCTCCTTCCTCCTCCTCCTCCCTTTTCCCTCCCGCCTCCCGACCCTCCTCCTCCTCTCCCCCCACCTCTCGACCCTCCTCCTCCTCCTCCCCCCCTGCCTCTCGACCCTCCTCCTCCTCCCCCCCTGCCTCTCGACCCTCCTCCTCTTCATCCCGGCCCTATTCCTCCCTTCCCTCCTCCTCCCGATCCCCTTCTGCATCTTCTCGATCCACCACATCAAATCCATCAGCCACGTCAGCTTTAGATTCTGCTCCTGCAGAAACCACTGATCCCCCTTCCCCCAAGCTCCCCCCTTCCCCCAGGGGACCCACTTCAGCATCCGGCCCCCCTCCTTCAATCCCCGAACCTGCTTTTTCCTCGCTCGCTCCCTCCCCCTCTGCCTCCGAACCGGCCCTCCCTCCGCTTATATCAGAACCTACCGCATCCCCCCCTATCTCCCCCCCACTCTCCCCCTCTCCTCGCTCTTCCCCTCGCCCCCGTCGCCGCCGCCAGCCCCCTCCTCCCCCCCCCCTCGAAGCCCCAACCCCTGCGCCCGCCCCTTCCCCCGAACTCCCCCTCGCCCCCGCCCCTGCCCCCGAATCCCTCCTCTCCCCCTTCCCCGCTCCCGCCCCTTCCCCTGCCTCCACCCCTGCACCCGCTCCCTCCCCCTCTCCCTCCCCCTCCCCTACCCCCGCCCCTGCCCCCGCCCCTCTCGGCCAATCACTGCTCACCAGCTCAGCAAAATGCCCCGGAATCATCATCGACTATCGCATACTCTCTCTCACGCCCATCCCCTTCTCCGGGGCTCCTGCCTTCCGATTCACATCCAAGGTCACGCTCTCTAACGTGGGCCCCAGGCCGCTCAGGAAATGGGCGCTCTCGTTTGGGTATGTGAATCAGGAGGCGATTGGGGAGGTGGACGGGGCGGTTGTTCCTGCTGGGGTGCAGCTGCCAGTAGCAGGTGAGCGCAAAACGAGTACATGACTACACATGCGAATGGTAGACGTTTTGCCAGTTCCTCTGCTCCACTCGTATCCCTGTGTTTGGTACCGCTGGTCTCAACTTCTCTACCTTGATGCCCAATTTGGACTGGTCTCATGTCATCTTGGCACTCGAACGTTTTTCTTCTCCGTCAGGCCTTCCCTCTAATGGTCCGTATACTACATCAATGCAAGTACAATGGAATAGTGTTGTCATGGTAAGCGTCTAATCTAGCACGTGTTCCCTCACTCTCTTGCTTCTCCTTCTGCGTGCCTCAACCTCCCTCTTCTCGCTTCGTGTCTGTTCGCCCTCTTCGTTCCCGTTGCTTCCTTCAGGCAACGGTCTCGAGCTTTCCAGTCCGCCAGGGGCCGCGTTCCTGCTCACAGCCGTCCAATCAGGAGGCGACAAGCGGCGCTACCAGCACGTGGTAAAGCTCTCGGGCACGGAGGTCGCTGCCACGTCAGCAGCTGCCGCACTTCCCAGGACCATCTCTCTAGATTCTACCGGGTTTACCTGCAGCAACGAGCCCATGCTCTCTGGTAGGAACCCCCCCCCCCCCCCCCCCCCCCCCCCCCTTTTTTTTGTATGCGGGTCAAAATGAAACACTCTGTGTCTTGAAACATCTAGAAAGTTGTCTCCCTGCTGCCTGCTTTCCTCCTTTCCCCCCTCCCCCATCGCCCCCCGTACACTTATTCCGGCAGGTCGAAATGATACGCTCCGAATCTGCTGCCCCTCCACGGGCCCTTCTCAGGAGACACAAGGTTTGTCTGCCCTTCCTCTATGCTTCCTCGTCTTGTGCCCCGTCATGCTCCCACCAACTTTTTTGTCCAGTCCGTTCTTCTATTCTGATTCTGTTTCCAAAGCTAAACTTCTCCGGTTCTTTTCATACGCTGGATTTTTATGTACGTCCCCTCCCGCTTCCTACCTCTCAACCCAGTGGCACCACTGCCGCTACCAACTCTACCCATATCCAGCCAAGGGCTGCAAATACAGTGGGACGTGCTGAGCGCCAATGCATCCCAGTACACAGTGGCAGTGCGAGTGAGCAACACACAGCGCTACACTGCAGTCAGCAGCGACCCCGGGTGGTCCCTGCAATGGGCATGGCAGATGGGCGAGTGAGTGGGGGCTCAATCGTAGGCAGTGAGTGGGTTTCACGTTTCATAGGTTTAGAGTTCAGGGCTCAATTCTGATATTTGCATACCTTGTAATTCAGGCCAGAATGCCTCACATTCCTGGCTGTAAGTTCTTGGCTCAAGGACGTTTGCTCCCTGTCACTATCTCCATCCCTTCTCTCCTCACTCATCCCATGCTTTCCTGCTACCAGAATGATCCTGGAGTGCGATGGGTGCCAGACGCTAAGGCAAGGAGGTATGCCTGAGTTACTATGAGCCTGAAGAGGAACGCCTGCGTTACCATGAGGTTACACGAGAGAGCATGATCGCTTGCAGGCTACAAGTGGTAGCCCACGGCCGTACTGCCGTATTGCACGCCCTTCTCTCCCTTGGCGTCCAGGCCACCCTTTAAGCAACAACCGATTTTGAGGTCCTCGTGAAAGGATTTCCCTTCAGCTTCCCTTCACACATCCCATCTTGTCTTCTCCCTCATGCCGCGATGGTCAGACTGCATCATTCACTGCATACGTCGACAACCCACGTTTAGGCACCTCAAATTCCTTCCATGTTATGCAATTCCTCTTCCCCCCCCACACC
Source organism: Closterium sp. Yama58-4 (assembly GCA_947470075.1). Lineage (NCBI taxonomy): Eukaryota > Viridiplantae > Streptophyta > Zygnematophyceae > Desmidiales > Closteriaceae > Closterium > Closterium sp. Yama58-4. The sequence goes on from CANIUD010000194.1 coordinate 470,716, forward strand.
ACCAGACTGCACCTCATGCCCCGCGTGCATAGACAACCCCTCCATCACCAACCCCTACTCCTGCGATCCCATCCCAACCATCGTCGATGGCTCCCCGTAAGCTCCTCTCTTCCGCCATCGCGTTTGCCACTCACCTGCGTTACTGAAGCGAAACCATCTCCTACATTAGATGCCATCTCCTACATTTCATGCCATTTCGGTGTGTACGTGCAGGGTAGCTCTCTCCTTCGGCCAGCCATGCTTGACTTGACTTGAGTGATTTCTCGCTCCGCTTCCCCTCCTTCCTTCCTCACCCCTTTCCCTTCCCTTCTTCCTCCACTTCCACTTCCCATTCCTCCCTCCTTCCTCCACATCTCCCCCCTTCTCCCCTTCTTCTGACTCCCCTTCTGCTTGTGCTCCAGCCTGAACGGGTCTCTGTCCGCAGCAGCATATGACAATACGTCCTCTTCCACCACGTTCACCATGCTTCTGGTCAGTGTCACAATTTCTTAGCCACCTAAAATAGCGCCTCAGCTCGCAGATTGTATGTGGAGAGAATTGAGAGTTTTAGCAGCAGCGGATGACAACTCCACCTCCTCCACAACTTTCTCCATGCGTCTGGGTACCATTGCATCCCCTCGTTAGTGTCACATCCTATCGTTTATGTTGCATCCTGTTGCTAATATGACAAACATTAAGGTTCTGATTCCCCTGCTTCTATGACCTTATCCTTCAATTTCCCTTCCCAATCCTCCCCAGGCCAAGGCACAGCAGTACTGGGACCCCTCGCTGCTCACCTTCCCGGCCAACTTCACAGCACAAGTGTCGAATCAGTCGCAGGGATTCGCATGTGATCCCCCCACTGCCCTCTCCCCTGCGGCGCTTGAGACTGTGGTGGGCGGCAAACAGACCACGAACGCCAAAGGTGGGCGGCAGGTACACAGAGGGACTGTGAGAACCCTACTTGCTGTCACATCTGTTCATCCCTCGCTCGAGTTCCTCCTCTTGACTCTGCCTGTCCCTTATGCCGACCCCTTATTGTCCCTCTGCCCCCGAGTCCCATTCCCCCACCCCAGCCTCTTACGTGGTGACATGTGGCATTGTGGCGGGAAGTGGGCCTCTCCCAACCTGCTCCGTGTCAGCATCTGGTTGGTAACTCAGATCCCCCTGTAACCTTGAAGCTTGTGAATCCTCCTCGTACCCCCACAACCCTATATTACCACCACTTCTTACCCTGCTCATCTTGAACATATGCCCGCCCGTCCAGCTTCCCTCTTGCTTCTCCACATCTTCCCCTATCATTTCCTCGCCCTTGAGAATTGCTTTTGAGAATTCTCAAAAGCTGGTCCAATACCAGTTTCCCCACCGTTGTTACCCCCCTCTCGCACCACCCATTTGCTGACTTTCCAAACTACTTCATATCCTCTCTCGCCTCCAGCCCCTCCTGCACCTGCATCTGCCCAACTGCCCCCATCCCCTCTTCCCGACACCCCTTCATCTCCCCACCTTCTTCCCCCACCCACCCACCCACCCCCCACTCCCTTCCAGCCTTCTTCTACTCGTTGCTGGCCCCCAGCCCCTCCTGTGCATGCAGCTGCTCAATTTACCCCATCCCCTCTCCCCAACACCCTCTACCTCCCCACCCACCCACCCCCTACTTCCCCCCAGCCTTCTTCAACTCGTTGCTCTCCTCAAGCCCCTCCTGCGCCTGCGGCTGTGCAATGTGCTCCCATCACCCTCCCCCCCTCTCCACCCCGCACCCCCATAACTTCTGCCTTCCCCCCCCCCCAGCCTTCTTCAACTCTTCGCTCGCTCCCAGCCCCTCCTGCGCCTGCGGCTGCTCCTCCTCCAACACCAGCCAGGGCGGCGGCCAATGCGACGCCGCCATGTCAGCGAGCACAGACCCCGCTGCGACCGTGCTATTGGGCGAGGACCTGGCGGGGCTGGTGGTGCCGGGGCAGAGTGAAGGGGTGAGTCAGATGGGAGAGGAGGAGGATAGGAGGACTTGCCAAGGTAGAGGAGGAGGAGGTGGTACGAGGGAGAGGAGATATGAGGTGGTATGAGGTATGAGGGAGAGGAGAGGAGGGGACAAGCAGAGTATGGATCTGGTGGGATCGGTGGCGCCGGGGCTGAATGACGGTGCGAGTTTGATGGAAATGTACTATGATGTTGTGACTTTTGAGACGTCTCAAAAGTTGTTTTGAGGTAGAGGAGAGGGGCAAGTGGAGTGAGGATCTCGTGGGGCTGGTGATGCCGGGGCAGAGCGAAGGGGTGAGTTGAGGTCCTTGTGTATGCTGCAGCAGCAAGTGTGGTGTTTAAACATGCATGACTGCATCTCTTCCCCCCCCCTCACCCCCTCGCTCGCTTCCTCCCATCTCTGCTGTCCTTCCCTCCTTGCTCGTCTCCTCTCCCTCCACCCTCGTCCCCCCTTCCAACCTCATCACTCCTCGCCTCATCTCGGCTGTGACATTTTCGAGGCACCTCCAAGTCTTATCCTCCCACTCCTCCCTCAGTCCTTTACCCTCCACATTCCTCCTTCCACCTGCCATCCCTCACCCCTGCTCTCTCCTCCCCCACCAGAGCTGTGGCACCGGCTGTGGAATACAAGCGCATGTGACTGTATCAGATGCAGACGAAACAGGCTGGACCATGCGCGTGGCGCTCTGGAACAGTGCGCCGCCCATAATCAAGAAGTGGACGGCAGTCTTGGCGTTTCCTCAGGGCTTTGCGGAAAACCTCCAGGAAGCTTCCTCAGTGGTGGCTCGATTCGACTCGCCACCGTATGGTATGGCTTAATTTTGAATGTTAATTATTCAACAAATGACGTGACTTGTGGTTACCATAATGACTTGTCACATGTGCACTGCTCGTGGCAGTGTACATAAGCCATGTCAAGTGAGTTTGCTCAACTTCCCCACCACCATGTCCTACAAATCACACATCTGCTCACTCTCCTCCTCCTCTCCCCACCTGCCCTCCCCGCCTACCCTCCCTCCACCGCCTCCCTCGCCCCAGCGGACAACCTAATGATATCGGGAGATCCCAGGGTCAACGAGCGGCTGTTAGGAGATGGAGGCAACGTGCAGTGGACTCATCGCTTCAACCCTCCTCTCACTCTCTTCCTCCGCTGTGCGTTCCCTCCCTTCTTCCCCACAGCCGATTACCTAATGATATCGGGCGAGCGCAGCGTCAACGAGTGGTTACTGGGCGACGGTTTTTGAGTCGACTCAAAAATCGACTAACTATATCGGGCGAGCGCAGTGTCAACGAGTGGTTACTGGGCGACGGTTTTTGAGTCGACTCAAAAATCGACTAACTATATCGGGCGAGCGCAGTGTCAACGAGTGGTTACTGGGCGACGGTGGCAATGTGCAGTGGACCCTGCGCGTCAACCCTCCTCTCACCCTCCTCCCTTCTCTGTTCTCCCTCCCTGCCTCTTCCCTCCAGCCGACAATCTTATGATCTCAGGAGAGCCCAGCGTCAACGAGTGGCTATTGGGCGATGGTGGCAATGTGCAATGGACCCTGCGCTTCAACCGAACGCCCAACACAGCCGGTTACAATGCCACGGGCGGGGACACTGTAGCTGTCAGCTCGTCTGTCTTCCCATTGGCGGTGCTTGTGGGCGGCCAACAGTGCCAGATGCCGGCCTTCTTGCCGACTGCTAAGGCCGCAGGGACGGGCTGGGGCGGGGGCTGGGGTGGGTGTGTGTTGTGGAGCATGGCAGTGGCAGTGGCTGTGTGGGCGCTGCTGTGCTGACATGCGCGTCTAGCAGGTCATCCACACCGTACTCATCTGCAATGTGGGCAAGCCAGAATTGGTTGGTTGGGCATGCTCTTTTTGTGTATAGCTTTGGGTTTTTCCAGTGCTTTTGTACTTACTGAGTGCCAAACCTTGCAGCAGGCATCCTACAATTGCAATCCAGACAAACAAGAACATGGGAAGGAAACCACCATCAGCTTGACCTGCGTGGTTCCACACAACACAACAGTTAACGCCTCAAGGCAAAGAGGTAGCACAAACTTGCAATAACTCCTCAAGGCACAAACATCTCATTTATAAAAAGCACACTGATCCCCACCCAGCAACCTTTGGGCGTCAGGGTCTGGGCCTAGAGGTGCTGCAACAGAGCTGAGTTTCAAGGCGCCCTCCTCTTGGCCATACAACCCCTAAGTCTAAGGCGCCCAAACACAGTACTACCAGTACCCCTGACACAGCATGTCATGGCTTATCAACCATGACGGCAGCAGCAGCAAACCGCTCTCAGCTCCTCTTGGCCATGAGCTCGTGGTCCTCCAGGTGCTGCAGCAGCTGAGACGCCTTCTTACACACCCAGGCACCACTTGGATGCCATGAAACTGAGAGACCTCTCCCCCCCACCCCCACCCCTTCTTCCCCCTCTTAAAGCCAGCAGCTAAAAAAGAGACCCCCCCCCTTCTAGTGGGTCCACTAGAAAACTCAAACTAACTTTGTAAAGGTTTTGACGGTCGAAGTGTTGTTTTGTTTTGTTTCCCAGACGCGTTCAAACTCTTCACACGATTTTGCACAAAAAACGTCGCAAGCATGCGTCGCAAGTTGGCGACGTGCAAATCCCTCAATCACATGAGGGGGCCAATTTCAAGTGTTGCATGCGCAATTCACGCACAACAAACGCCATAGATATGTGCCTGCTGGGGCGGCAAAAATGGCATAGGAAAAGCAGAACTGCAGGAAAAAAACAGAGGGTTTCGGGTTAGAGATAAAAAAAAGGAATAGGGAGAACGAAACGTGGACGCACGGAGAGCGCTGATACAGCGAAACGTGCGGAACGGTAGGGTGTTGGGAGATGGGAGGGGAAAAACAAAGGGCGACTTGCAGGCATTTCGGGCTGAGCGCGAAAGCGCCGAGGTGGGTGACGGGTGGGGAGAGAGGAAAGGTGACGACTGCATCGAGGGCAACGTGAGAGGAGGGGAGAGAGGATAGGAATCGGGAGAGAGCAAGGGCGCCGGGAGAGAGAAAGGGCGACGGGGGAGAGGATAGGCGACGGGAGAGAGGAAGGGTAACGGGAGGGTGGAAGGGCAACGAGAGAGAGAAAGGGCAACGGGAGAGAGAAAGGGCGACGGGAGAGAGAACACGCGACGGGAGAGAGAAATGGCGACGCAGAGAGAGCAAGGGCGACGGAGAGAGAGCAGGGGCGACGGAGAGAGGGCAAGGGCGACGGAGAGAGAGCAAGGGCGACGGAGAGAGAGCAAGGGCGACGGAGAGAAAGCAAGGGCGACGGAGAGAGAGCAAGGGCGACGGAGAGAGAGCAAGGGCGATGGAGAGAGAGCATGGGCTACGGAGAGAGAGCAAGGGCGACGGGAGGGAGTTTCGGGGAGTTGGCGAGGGCGACGAGGGGAGCGACGGGATGGGAGAGAGGTGGGCGACGGGAGGGAGTTTTGAGGCGTTTGAAACGGGGGACGAGGGGAGCGATGGGATGGGAGAGAGGATGCGCGACGGGAGGAAGTTTCGGGGCGTTGGCGAGGGCGACGAGGGGAGCGACGGGATGGGAGAGAGGATGCGCGTACGGAGGGAGTTTCGGGGCGTTGGCGAGGGCGACGAGGGGAGCGACGAGATGGGAGAGGGGTGGGCGACGGGAGGGAGTTTCGAGGCGTTGGCGAGGGCGACGAGGGGAGCGACGGGATGGGAGAGAGGTGGGCGACGGGAGGGAGTTTTGAGGCGTTTGAAACGGGGGACGAGGGGAGCGATGGGATGGGAGAGAGGATGCGCGACGGGAGGAAGTTTCGGGGCGTTGGCGAGGGCGACGAGGGGAGCGACGGGATGGGAGAGAGGATGCGCGTACGGAGGGAGTTTCGGGGCGTTGGCGAGGGCGACGAGGGGGGCGACGAGATGGGAGAGGGGTGGGCGACGGGAGGGAGTTTCGAGGCGTTGGCGAGGGCGACGAGGGGAGCGACGGGATGGGAGAGAGGTGGGCGACAGGATGGGCGACGACGAGCGCAACGGAACGGGAGGACGACGGGACGGCAGAATGGGCGGGTGGCTGGACGGAGAGCAAGGGCTATGGGGGGGAAGAAGTGATCGCGTGGGTAGGAAGGCGAGAGGAGATCGCGTGAGCGACGGGACGGAAGAACGCGCGCAAAAGGATGGACTCGAAAGCTTACACTCATAGCTTTCGGATACAACACGCCGGACAATCTGATTAATACAAGTCGAGATAACGAGGGCCTAAGTCTAGACATAGCCTATGCCTAGCCTAGCTACTTAACTCCTCTTAGCCATAAGCTCTTGGTCCTGCAGGTGCTGCAGCAACTGGGACGCCTTCCGCTTAGCCCTGGGCGTGCCACTCCTCAGCAGCAGCTGCAGCGGAGGCACAGCACCGCACTGCACCGCAAGCTCTGTGTGCTCCCTCCCATTCAAACACAGCGAGAGCAGCACCGAAGCCGCATTCTCCTTGTTCCTGGGGGACCCATCTTTCATCAGCTCTACCAGGATAGGCACTGCACTCGCCTCTCCTATCGCCGTCCGCCCCTCCGGGGATGTCGAAAGGACGGCCAGGATCGCGAGAGCCTCGTCCATCATGCCAGATCGACGGTGGACGAGGAGATCCACAAGAGGGGCCACCACCCCGGCACGCACAGCTCTGGCCTTATTTCCCTGGTAGATCGACAGGTTGAAGATCGCAGTAGCAGCGTCTTTTTTCCCTCGGGTCGACCCATGTTGAAGGAGGTCCACCAGTGCTGGTATCGCTCCTGCCTGCCCGATTGAAATCTTGTTCTCATCCATGACCGAGAGCGAGAACAGCGCCGCTGCAGCGTTTTCCCGAGCCTCCATGCTGCCTCCCTTTTCCAGCACCCTAACTATGGCCGGGATGGCTCCTGCTGAGACGATCAGGCTCTTGTTCGGGTCGTTGATTGACAGGTTCAGTAACGCGGTAACCGTATGCTCCTGCATTTTGGCATCAGCTGGGAGGGGGTCTGTGAGTAGTTCGACCAGGAGGGGGATGACACCCCCTTCAGCGATTGCAACGCGATTCTCCACACTTCGCTTGGCCAGCAGTCTCACATCTACCGCAGCACTCTTCCGAACCTCCAGGTCAGGTGACCGAAGCCGGTCCCGAATCTGCATCACCTGATGGCGATCCGAGAGCGAAATCTCCGCCGAGCCTCCCTCCCCGGTCCCACCGCTCCCACCCGCTCCACCACTGGACCCACCACCCCCACTGCTCCCACCCACACCCCTACCTCCACTGCTACCACCACCACCACCACTGCTGCTGCTGCTGCTGCTGCTGCTGCTGCTACCATGCTTGCTGCTGTGGTGGCGGTGCCGGTGGCCTGAATTATGTGATCGCTTGGGCAGTTCAACGTTGTTGGCCTCGCACCATTGCTGGATGAGGCTTCGCAGGGAGAAGTTGGGGATGAGCGAGGCCGGCTGGGAGAGGATCTGCTGCGTCTTGGGGCATGTCTTGTGACCCTCCTTCAGCCACTGCTCTATGTATGCCCTGTCGTATGTCTGGTTGGAATGGGAAAGGGGGAGGGGTGGTGGGTGGGGAGGGTTGGGTGGTCGGAGTACAAGGGAGGATATAGGGGAAGCAGGAGGTAGGTGGGGGGAAATGAGGGTGCAGCCCACAGGGAGGATCGGGATGGTAATGATACATTTGACACATGGAGAAGAGTGAAAAAGGCACTGGGAGGAGAAGGATGGCGTGACAAGGGAATATGATACTTGTGACATGCACACACACCTGTCCTGTTGAGACAATCACGGGATCCCTCATAATCTCCAGTGAGATAGGACAACGGAAGTCATCCGGGGGCACCACCAGCCGCCCGGATTTCGACCGCAGCGCCGACCCAGTGCCCACGCCAATGCCGCCCCGATCCACCCCATCCTCCGGATTCCCCTCCTCCCCTCCCGACCCATCCCCACTCCCCGACTTCCTCATTCCACCACTTCCCTCCTCTCTGTCCTCCATCCCTCCACTTAGACTCACTTTAAGCCGCTCCAGTAACAGTACAATCTTTTCAACCTCCCTGAGTTTCTCAGCTTTTTTACTCTCCCAGGCAACCCTCCGTTCTGCATCGGCTCTTGAGCACATGCCATCTCCTGACCTCCCATCCCCACCTCTAGAAGAAACAGCTCCTTTCGGTGAAACCAGAGACTTAGAAGAAACAGAAGGGTCCTTCTCTTTCCCTCCCCATCGCCCGCCACTAGACCCTCCCTCCTCCTCTCCGGTCACACTCATCTCTGCCCCCCGCCTCAGCTCCTCATTCAACCGCAGCCTCAGACGTTCCATTGCGGATTCCCCACCGCCACTTCCTTTGCCCGTTGCCACAGCTGCATCCGTCTCCTCTATAAGCTGATCCTGTGCTCGTTTTAGCGAGGTTATCTCCTCCAAAACAGCAGGAAGGGAAATCAGCCCTAGCTTGCCCAGAACCGGGTCTAGTAACCCTGCTTCCACGGAGCTTAGCGAGGGTAATGACGGCAACCGCCCAGCTCCTCCCCCTGCTCCTCCTGCTGCTGCAGACCCTCCTGCTTCTGCTCCTTCCTCTCCTGCCCCACCAGGCGATAACACAGTGATCGTAACACCAGCAGCAGCAGCCTCAGCACCCTTATGAACATCCGTGTGTGTGGGAGAGAAGGAGGGGAAGGACGAGAGAACAGCCGGGGAGGGAGGAGGCGCAGAGGGGTGCGGCGACTGCGGCACTGCTGACAGGTCTATCGTTGGGCCAGAGCAGTCAGCTTCACCCTGGGAAGCAGCGGCAGAGGCGCCGTGTGGGGCAGCAGCAGCAGCAGCAGTGGTGGTGTGACGGGAGGAGCTGTTGAGAGGAGGGCCGCCCAGGCGCGGGTCGGAGAGGATGTGACGCACATCAGCGTATAGCTGCTCCTCCTGCGCGTCGTCCAGTGCCCTGCTGCGCTTCAACTGCACCTGCACCAGCTGGGTCTGATGGGCGGGAGGGGGAATGCAAAGGGGGAACGGCGGCGGATAGAGGAGGACAGGGAGTGAGGAGGAGAGGATGTGGCGCACATCGGCGTACAGCTGCTCCTCCTGCGCGTCCTCCAATGCGCGGCTGCGCTTCAACTGCACCTGCACTAGCTGGGTCTCGTGGGGGGAGAATGCAATGGGGGGGGGGGGGGGGGGGGCGCGGGGCGGGGGGAGAGAGAGGAGGACAGAGGGTCAGGGAGGAGAATGCAATGTGGGCGCATATCCCCCTTACTTAGCCTCCCATCCGCCCCCCCATCCGCCCCCCCATCCGGCCCCCCATCCGCCCCCCATCCGCCCCCCCATCCGCCCCCCCATCCGCCCCCACATCCGCCCCCCCGTCCGCCCCCCCATCCGCCCCCCCATCCGCCCCCACATCCGCCCCCCCATCCGCCTCCCCATCTGCCCCCCCATCCGGCCCCCCATCCATCCCCTCCACGCACCCCCCCCATGCGCCACCCATCTTCCCCCTGCCCATGGAAAAATCTCTTCCCCCCGCCCTTCCCCCGCCCCCCATCTGCGCACCTGCTCCTGAATCTCCTCTGAAATCGCCATCACGTTCATCGGAAGGTCCGCCAGCGCGCCGCTTAGCTCGAGGTTCACTGCGCGCATGCGCTCCGCCATCGCCTCGCGCTCCATCACCTGCGCGCACGCGGACGCGGGGAATGGCGGGAAAGGGGGCATGGGCAGGGGGAAGATGGCGGGGGGGGGGGAGAGGAGAGAGGGGGAAAATGACGCAGGAGGGGGACACGAATGGGGAAGCCCTGCTCAGTTGCATGTCGAGCGCGCGCTTTCGCTCCGCCATTGCCCCGCCATTGCCCCACGGTTCATCGTTTGCGGAACCCGCACAGCGCCGGGGAGGCAATGCGAAGTATTGAGGAGCGAGGGGTGACAGAAATCGTGATAATGGAAGAATTTTCACTCGCGTGATTTCGGAGCGGCGCGAGGCGAAGGCGAGAGTGAAATTCGGGGTGAGAGGGGAGCGCGGGGAGGGAGGAGATGATGCGGCGGGAAAGCGAGGACGCAGCAAGGTGAAGGGATGGGAGGAGCTAAGATGGAACAGCAGCAATGCATAAGGAGCGAGAAGCAAAGCAAAAGCGGACGCGAGGAGAAACGACAGATAGGTCGACTGACCATCCAGACGGATAAGGGGAAGAGGGTCGGTAAGGCGCACTGACCATCCAGATGCGGCTTCCGCTGCTGCAGTCGACGAGAATGGTCTTCGCGGCGCTAAGCGCGGCCCGCATGCTCTGAAACGCCACGACCGCCGCCGGCGGCAGCGGGCTCTTGACGTCTCTAATCTCCTCGAAGAGCGGCGCGAGCAGCTTGATCCGACGAATGAGGATCTGACACGAGCGCTTGTGGCTGCGCAGGCGATCGCCGAGCGCGGAGATCTCGTTGATGATGGAGAGTAAGGAGCCCACTAACGCCATCGATGATGACGTGGCCATGCGCGTCGACGACATGATGAAGTGATTGCGAGGTAACGATGCTTCTGTACCTGACTCGCAAGGGAGGATTAAATAGGAACCGAAGTGTTGATTAAAAAGGTCAACCTAGGGGGCAACCGGCTGATGGATTGAGCATTCTGTTCATGTAAAAGGTGAGGGAGGACTATTCAAGCATCAACTGAGATAAGTGGCCACACAATCAAGTAGCATCAGCCATAAATGTAGAAAGCTGGCTTCGGTTATGCCATGTTTGAATCGTAACAGCAAGTCTTGAAAACTCGGCTGGTATTGTACCACTTGCTGCGGTGTGGTGTGAGGACGGATAAACGGAGCTCTCAAAGGATTGGCCACGAAGAGTTACCACGAAGATGTTTCGACAAATCCTTCGTCGAAGGTTAATCAAAGCTCGTTAGCGGCGAGGACTGCCCAGACCTGGCGAAACGGCTGTTGATGGTGGTTGGTTAGCGAGATCGTGAAAATGGTCGCAGGCTCGCCCGGCAACTTCCACGCGCACTGCTACAGTGATGGCTCGGTTCGGATAAGACAACTCAGCCTCAGAAGTTGACATTGCTTGTCAGCCTGTCAGAGAAATCACTGCCAGGCGCGAGTCAACTCGCAGATGATCGCGACGTGGCGAGCTGCCGCCTTTTGGCTTTGTGGCTGGCAGGAAACTCAAGTCTGGTGCTTGAGCTGGAGGATGCTCGCATCGACGGCATGAACCGATTGACCCGATCGGACGGTGATTAGTAGCTCGATGCCAACTGCTCATACTCCTTACCATTTTTCTCAAGGCAGCGGTACAAGTCTGTTCAGGAAAATATATACAGCTCTGACGTACCTTAACTTATCCCGAAACACTGACAAGCGCATCCTAGAATTTCCGTGACCTACTCCATTCTTCGACATTTTTCTTCCTGCCTGTATGGAGCATCTCCCCCCATTTTTCATTCCCGCCAAATCACTCTCACTGACTGATTACACGAAAGTATTACAGCGTATTCTCTTCAACATGACGCATCGGCATAGTTTGAACATGTATAGAAGCGGCATCACACTGACAGCATAGGCTTTACCTCGTGTTTTGCTAATATGTAGGCACCTGCTCGCCTTATGGGCCGAGAAGTCGCAGCAGCTGGTCCCAGCGGCGCCGCCTTTCCCGGCGCATTTTCCGGAAGCAGGCTTCCGAAAAAAGAAGAACCGCAACGCGACGACGAAACGAGCGACGAGAGCATCGACGGCGGAGACGACGAGGAGGAGTGGGAACACGAGGACGACAAACGGCGAGCGATGCAATTCTCGCGGATTCTCGAGGGCGTTGTGTTTGCGATTAGCGGAGTGGCGAATCCGGAGCGCGCCGAGCTGCGCGGGAAGGCGATGGAGATGGGCGCGCGGTACCGGCCGGATTGGACGCCGGAGTGCACGCTGCTCGTCGCCGCGTTTCCCGGCACGCCGAAAGTCAGATCCGTGACTGCTGACGACGGCACGATCGTTTATAAGGTTCGCGCGATTGAGCCGAGGTTTTGAGTCGCGACGAAGGACAGCTAGTGACGGACTGTGGATTCCGCGCGCCCATCTTTTTATTCATTCATCCTGCAAAGCTTATTCTTTCTACTCTCTCTCTCTCTCTCTCTCTCTCTCTCTCTCTCTGACCCCCACCCTTTCTGTCCATGGCTGTGCTTGTCCACACGTGTGTGACTATAGCGGTGGGTGGAGCAGTGCTACAGTAACCGCCGCCTCATGAGCATCTCCCCCCACCTCTTGCATCTCGGGCGGCCTTGGCGCCAAGGCGGGCCGGCAGACAGGGACGTGGAAGACGGTGGCGGGCGGCGCAGACGAATCGTGCCGGCCAGAGATCCGGGGCAAGGGGGGAGGGATGGGGGGAGGGGGCGGGGAGGGGGGAGGGACACGGGGAGAGCTGGGGAAAGGGGAGTCGGGCAGGGGGGTGACAGGTTGGGAGGTCATGATACGGGAATGGGGCGTGGCGGAATGCAACATGAAAGAGAAGGAACAGGGGAAGGGGAGGGGGAAGGTGCGGGGGAGGGGATGAGGAGGGGGAGCAGAAGCCCAAGAGGCGGAGGCTGCTGATTCCCCCTCTTGCTGGGGGGGGAGACATGGGGGGATTGGATGGGGGGAACCTATCTGGGGAGGAGCTGGTGGCGCAGTGGGTGGCGGGGGACATGGTGCATGTGAGGGCGTTTCTGGAGGAGCAGGAGGAGCAGCCTCCGGAGGGCGAGGTGGATAGGGTGGCGCGAGAAGGCATGCTGGCGTGCTTCGATGATGCCATTGCTGGCGTGGAGCAAGGGCAGGTGAGACATGTTGCTACGTGGTGCAAGGGCAGGTGAAACATGTTGCTACGTGGTGCAAGGGCAGGTGAAACATGTTGCTACGTGGTGCAAGGGCAGGTGAAACATGTTGCTACGTGGTGCACGGGCAGGTGAGATTTGTTGCTGAATTCGGGCAAGGGAACTCGAGGGCACAATGCTATGTGCTTTGCTGATGATAGCACTGCAGTCATGAATTTGTTGGAGCCAAGCTGCAAATCTCACCTCCTCCGTGCTTCAGACTTCTATAAAAGATGTGTTTTGGGCCCCCCATCCCATCTGCCATCCCAGGCGCTCGCAGCATCGATTGCCTCTTGGCCCGTCGTGCCACGTGTGTGCTTGACCCGCAAACCTCTGTGTCCACCCTTCTGCAACCCAAGACAGATAGTTCTTCTGTGCAGCCCGCCTCACCTCCTCCTCCCTTATGTGTATCCCCCATCCATACCTCCCCATCCCATCCCAGGCGCTCGCAGCATCGATTGCCTCGTGGCCTGTCGTGCCGCGTGTGCTGGACCCGCAAATTTCTGTCTCCGCTCCTTCGCACCTCCTCCCTGCCTCGCTTCCGCCGCTGCCGATCTCCCTGGGGAGTGGGGGCGCGGGGGGAGGGGAGTGCCTGCGGGTGCTAAGACAGTGGAGGGGGGTCTACGAGCGGGAGCTGGGGCGAATGGCAGAGAAAGAAAGGGGGGGAGGGGGAGGCGGGAGCGGAGGAGGAGTAGGGGGAGGGGGAGGGAGCGGAGGAGGAGTAGGGGGAGGGGGAGGGGGAGGGAGCGGAGGGAGTGGTGCAGGGAGGGGAGAGAGGGTTGAGGCGAGTGGATGGTATGGCAGGAGGGATTGGTAGGGAAGGGGGAGGGCATGTTGGTGATGGTGGTGCTTCTGGTGCCAGCAGTGGTGCTGCTGGTGCTGGTGGTGGTGGTGCTGCTGCTGGTGCTGGTGGTGGTGGTGGTGCTGCTGGTGCTGCTGGTGGTGGTGGTGCTGCTGCTGCTCCTGTTGGTACTGCTGCTGGTGGCAGTATGGGCAGTGGGAGCAGAATTGATGCTGCAGGCTCTGCACCAGAAGAGGGGGAGAGGAATGCAGGGAAGGGTGATGGTCGCAGCGGTAACCCTATTGATGACTTCGAAACTGACAGCTGCTGAGAGTGGGGAGCGGGGGAGGGTGTTGCAAAGCGAGAGCAAAGCTGTTTGCAGTTCTAGTGTCATTGGAACGGATTCTAGTGTCTGATGTGAATAGTTTCTAGTCCAGTAATGTACAGTGGGTTGTGTGTGATTTGTTTTTGTTATTTTGCAAATTCTATATCCTACATGCACAGTGTTTCACATACTAACTCTTCCAGACATGTCACATTCACGATCGCACTTCACATTCCAGTGAAGAGGAATGTATCGAAGATAGTGAGTAGTAGCGTATTCGCCATACTGAACTAGCAGCTGTCGCGGTGCGGCGTGGCACGATCCGAACTCGTCCGAGCTTTTTGAACTGATTCAGTTCGTCGCCTCAATCTCCTCTGACATGGCCGCTCGCCCCGCTCGCCACGCTCGCCAGTGTGAAGCAATTCCGGAGTTTCTCTGACGCGTCGCAGAATACGTCGTTAACGACCTTCTTTGAATTCAAGACTCTTGAACAAACTTACAGCCTGAACAAAGTTCGCGTCGCTTCCTGCCATGTGTTTTTGAGACGTCTCAAAAATGGCTTGCCATGTGTCATTAAAGACCTTTCCGTTTTCCCCACGAGCAATCGTGAACATTCATTGACGCTGTCAATCTGAGGAGTTTAATTTAGCGGGTTTCACGCGGCTATCGCTCCTTCTTTCCGCTACGGCTACTGCACGCCAGTACCTACCCGCCGCAGTCGCAGTCGGTTTGAGGAGTTCAGAGAAGTTTGACGAGCGGGTTTCACGCGGTTATCGCTCCCTTTTCCGCCATGGCCACTGCGCGCCAGTATCTCCCGCCGCATTCGCAGCGCCAGCCGCAGTTCTGGCGACCAGGAGCGGCGCGGCCGGGCGAGTCGCTCGCGTCTCGGGCGTCGCTAGCGGTTGACGCGGACGGCGCGGATGCTGACGTGTCGATAGCCTCGCTGGCAAGGTGCGACAAGACTCTCAGCGTCGCTCTTTCCGTCTCGCTGTCGATAACCTCCCCGTTACCATCAAACCTCCCTGTTACCATTACACCTCCCCGTTACCATTACACCTCCCTGTTACCATTACACCTCCCTGTTACCATTACACCTCCCTGTTACCATTACACCTCCCCGTTACCATTACACCTCCCCGTTACCATTACATCTCCCCGTTACCATTCCACCTCCCTGTTACCATCAAACCTCCCTGTTACCATTACTCCTCCCCGTTACCATTACACCTCCCTGTTACCATTACACCTCCCTGTTACCATTACACCTCCCCGTTACCATTACACCTCCCTGTTACCATTACACCTCCCTGTTACCATTACACCTCCCCGTTACCATTACACCTCCCCGTTACCATTACACCTCCTCGTTACCATTACACCTCCCCGTTACCATTCCACCTCCCTGTTACCATCAAACCTCCCTGTTACCATTACTCCTCCCCGTTACCATTACACCTCCCCGTTACCATTCCACCTCCCTGTTACCATTACACCTCCCCGTTACCATTACTCCTCCCCGTTACCATTACACCTCCCTGTTACCATTACACCTCCCCGTTACCATTTCACCTCCCCGTTACCATTACACCTCCCCGTTACCATTACACCTCCCCGTTACCATTACACCTCCCTGTTACCATTACACCTCCCTGTTACCATTACACCTCCCCGTTACCATTACACCTCCCCGTTACCATTACACCTCCCTGTTACCATTACACCTCCCTGTTACCATTACACCTCCCCGTTACCATTACACCTCCCTGTTACCATTACACCTCCCTGTTACCATTACACCTCCCCGTTACCATTACACCTCCCCGTTACCATTACACCTCCCCGTTACCATTACACCTCGCCGTTACCATTACACCTCCCCATTACCATTACACCTCCCCATTACCATTACACCTCCCTGTTACCATTACACCTCCCTGTTACCATTACACCTCCCCGTTACCATTACACTTCCCCGTTACCATTACACCTCCCCGTTACCATTACACCTCCCCGTTACCATTCCACCTCCCTGTTACCATCAAACCTCCCTGTTACCATTACTCCTCCCCGTTACCATTACACCTCCCCGTTACCATTCCACCTTCCTGTTACCATTACACCTCCCCGTTACCATTACTCCTCCCCGTTACCATTACACCTCCCTGTTACCATTACACCTCCCCGTTACCATTTCACCTCCCCGTTACCATTACACCTCCCCGTTACCATTACACCTCCCCGTTACCATTACACCTCCCTGTTACCATTACACCTCCCTGTTACCATTACACCTCCCCGTTACCATTACACCTCCCCGTTACCATTACACCTCCCTGTTACCATTACACCTCCCTGTTACCATTACACCTCCCCGTTACCATTACACCTCCCCGTTACCATTACACCTCCCCATTACCATTACACCTCCCCATTACCATTACACCTCCCTGTTACCATTACACCTCCCTGTTACCATTACACCTCCCCGTTACCATTACACTTCCCCGTTACCATTACACCTCCCCGTTACCATTACACCTCCCCGTTACCATTACACCTCCCTGTTACCATTACACCTCCCTGTTACCATTACACCTCCCTGTTACCATTACACCTCCCTGTTACCATTACACCTCCCTGTTACCATTACACCTCCCCGTTACCATTACACCTCCCCGTTACCATTACACCTCCCCGTTACCATTACACCTCCCCGTTACCATTACACCTCCCCGTTACCATTACACCTCCCCATTACCATTACACCTCCCCATTACCATTACACCTCCCTGTTACCATTACACCTCCCTGTTACCATTACACCTCCCCGTTACCATTACACTTCCCCGTTACCATTACACCTCCCCGTTACCATTACACCTCCCCGTTACCATTACACCTCCCTGTTACCATTACACCTCCCTGTTACCATTACACCTCCCTGTTACCATTACACCTCCCTGTTACCATTACACCTCCCTGTTACCATTACACCTCCCCGTTACCATTACACCTCCCCGTTACCATTACACCTCCCTGTTACCATTACACCTCCCCGTTACCATTACACCTCCCTGTTACCATTACACCTCCCCGTTACCATTACACCTCCCTGTTACCATTACACCTCATTACACCTCCCCGTTACCATTATACCTCCCCGTTACCATTACACCTCCCTGTTACCATTACACCTCCCTGTTACCATTACACCTCCCTGTTACCAGCTGTTCCCTTTATCAGTCCCTTTGGGCAGAGTGGGCTTGAGAGGCTACCAGTTTTGAAGCACAGAGCCTTCTGTGCCTTCTGTGGGCGTGAGTGGGTGGATTCTATGCCTTCTGGAGACCCACTCTGTCACTGTGGTGGTCTGGATTCATTAGCCTGCCTTTTCGTCCTCTCCTCCACTCCTCATTATCAGTCCCTTCGTGCAGAGCGGGCGGGAAAGGCTACCAGTGTTCAAGCATAGAGAGGCGATCCTATACCTGGTGGAGACCCATGCTGTTACTGTGGTGGTAGGGGAGACTGGCAGCGGCAAGACCACTCAGTTACCGCAGGTGAATGTTCGTACGGTGAAGGCATATGAAAGAGGTGAACTCTAGATTCAATGGGGTGAGAGTTTATGAGTTGAATGCTCATTCATCGTGCTTCTGTGTTCCGCGTTGCAGAGGTGTCCCTCTTTACCACCTTCACCGAATTCAAATGCCATGGACAGCAGCAGTAGCATGACATTGAGTAACGTGCCTGCCGCTCCATCTACAGCGGATACGACTTTTGAGGCGCCTCAAAAGACGTGCCTGCCTGCCTGCCGCTCCATGTACCGCGGATACGTTGCTCCGTTTTCCCAATCTCTTCCCGTTCCCCTTTTCCCCAACCTTCTCAGCCTCCGCATCTTCACAAAATTCCCCCATTGATGCCCTGGCAATACCTGGTGCAAGCAGGGTGGGCGGCAGTCTAGTTTGAAAAGGCTTGTGAGAAGGTTTGTGAGAAGCTTCCCCTTTTCCAACACCAGCTCCCTCTATTCCACCACCCCCGCTGCCCCTCCAATCCCATTGATGCCCTGACAGTACCTGGTGGAAGCAGGGTGGGCGGCAGGGGGAAGAGTGGTGGCGTGTACCCAGCCCAGGAGAGTGGCGGCTCAGGTGAGTGTCAGTTTGAATTGAGTGGCGGCTCAGGTGAGTGTCAGTTTGAATTGAGTGGCGGCTCAGGTGTGTGAGTGTCAGTGGCAGAAGGGATGGAGTGCCGGGTCAGGAGGGAGAGTGGTGGCGTGGCGTGTACCCAGCCCAGGAGAGTGGCAGCTCAAGTGAGTGACGACTCAGGGGGGTGGCCGCTCAGGTGAGTGCCAGGTGGAACGGAGTGCCATCTCAGGAGGGAGAGTGGTGGCATGTACCCAGCCCAGGAGAGTGGCAGCTCAAGTGAGTGTCAGGTGAATTTGAGTGTGCCCCTTAGACCCTGCTCTGTCCTCACATTCGCTTCTCTTCCTTCCCCTCACGGACACTCCATCTCCCTCCACCCCTCCTTCCTGCCCATCCCCCTCCTCATTTCCAAGACGCTCTCCGTTTCTCCGCTTCCACCGATTCTCTGCTTGTGTGAGATGCTGGCATGCATGGTTGGATTTTTTAAGTCGACTGAGTAGTCATGTTCGCTCTCCCTCGTTCCTCGTCTAACCCCTTGTGCTCGTTCCTCGTCTAACCCCTTGTGCTCGTTCCTCGTCTAACCCCTTGTGCTCGTTCCTCGTCTAACCCCTTGTGCTCGTTCCTCGTCTAACCCCTTGTGCTCGTTCCTCGTCTAACCCCTTGTGCTCGTTCCTCGTCTAACCCCTTGTGCTCGTTCCTCGTCTAACCCCTTGTGCTCGTTCCTCGTCTAACCCCTTGTGCTCGTTCCTCGTCTAACCCCTTGTGCTCGTTCCTCGTCTAACCCCTTGTGCTCGTTCCTCGTCTAACCCCTTGTGCTCGTTCCTCGTCTAACCCCTTGTGCTCGTTCCTCGTCTAACCCCTTGTGCTCGTTCCTCGTCTAACCCCTTGTGCTCGTTCCTCGTCTAACCCCTTGTGCTCGTTCCTCGTCTAACCCCTTGTGCTCGTTCCTCGTCTAACCCCTTGTGCTCGTTCCTCGTCTAACCCCTTGTGCTCGTTCCTCGTCTAACCCCTTGTGCTCGTTCCTCGTCTAACCCCTTGTGCTCGTTCCTCGTCTAACCCCTTGTGCTCGTTCCTCGTCTAACCCCTTGTGCTCGTTCCTCGTCTAACCCCTTGTGCTCGTTCCTCGTCTAACCCCTTGTGCTCGTTCCTCGTCTAACCCCTTGTGCTCGTTCCTCGTCTAACCCCTTGTGCTCGTTCCTCGTCTAACCCCTTGTGCTCGTTCCTCGTCTAACCCCTTGTGCTCGTTCCTCGTCTAACCCCTTGTGCTCGTTCCTCGTCTAACCCCTTGTGCTCGTTCCTCGTCTAACCCCTTGTGCTCGTTCCTCGTCTAACCCCTTGTGCTCGTTCCTCGTCTAACCCCTTGTGCTCGTTCCTCGTCTAACCCCTTGTGCTCGTTCCTCGTCTAACCCCTTGTGCTCGTTCCTCGTCTAACCCCTTGTGCTCGTTCCTCGTCTAACCCCTTGTGCTCGTTCCTCGTCTAACCCCTTGTGCTCGTTCCTCGTCTAACCCCTTGTGCTCGTTCCTCGTCTAACCCCTTGTGCTCGTTCCTCGTCTAACCCCTTGTGCTCGTTCCTCGTCTAACCCCTTGTGCTCGTTCCTCGTCTAACCCCTTGTGCTCGTTCCTCGTCTAACCCCTTGTGCTCGTTCCTCGTCTAACCCCTTGTGCTCGTTCCTCGTCTAACCCCTTGTGCTCGTTCCTCGTCTAACCCCTTGTGCTCGTTCCTCGTCTAACCCCTTGTGCTCGTTCCTCGTCTAACCCCTTGTGCTCGTTCCTCGTCTAACCCCTTGTGCTCGTTCCTCGTCTAACCCCTTGTGCTCGTTCCTCGTCTAACCCCTTGTGCTCGTTCCTCGTCTAACCCCTTGTGCTCGTTCCTCGTCTAACCCCTTGTGCTCGTTCCTCGTCTAACCCCTTGTGCTCGTTCCTCGTCTAACCCCTTGTGCTCGTTCCTCGTCTAACCCCTTGTGCTCGTTCCTCGTCTAACCCCTTGTGCTCGTTCCTCGTCTAACCCCTTGTGCTCGTTCCTCGTCTAACCCCTTGTGCTCGTTCCTCGTCTAACCCCTTGTGCTCGTTCCTCGTCTAACCCCTTGTGCTCGTTCCTCGTCTAACCCCTTGTGCTCGTTCCTCGTCTAACCCCTTGTGCTCGTTCCTCGTCTAACCCCTTGTGCTCGTTCCTCGTCTAACCCCTTGTGCTCGTTCCTCGTCTAACCCCTTGTGCTCGTTCCTCGTCTAACCCCTTGTGCTCGTTCCTCGTCTAACCCCTTGTGCTCGTTCCTCGTCTAACCCCTTGTGCTCGTTCCTCGTCTAACCCCTTGTGCTCGTTCCTCGTCTAACCCCTTGTGCTCGTTCCTCGTCTAACCCCTTGTGCTCGTTCCTCGTCTAACCCCTTGTGCTCGTTCCTCGTCTAACCCCTTGTGCTCGTTCCTCGTCTAACCCCTTGTGCTCGTTCCTCGTCTAACCCCTTGTGCTCGTTCCTCGTCTAACCCCTTGTGCTCGTTCCTCGTCTAACCCCTTGTGCTCGTTCCTCGTCTAACCCCTTGTGCTCGTTCCTCGTCTAACCCCTTGTGCTCGTTCCTCGTCTAACCCCTTGTGCTCGTTCCTCGTCTAACCCCTTGTGCTCGTTCCTCGTCTAACCCCTTGTGCTCGTTCCTCGTCTAACCCCTTGTGCTCGTTCCTCGTCTAACCCCTTGTGCTCGTTCCTCGTCTAACCCCTTGTGCTCGTTCCTCGTCTAACCCCTTGTGCTCGTTCCTCGTCTAACCCCTTGTGCTCGTTCCTCGTCTAACCCCTTGTGCTCGTTCCTCGTCTAACCCCTTGTGCTCGTTCCTCGTCTAACCCCTTGTGCTCGTTCCTCGTCTAACCCCTTGTGCTCGTTCCTCGTCTAACCCCTTGTGCTCGTTCCTCGTCTAACCCCTTGTGCTCGTTCCTCGTCTAACCCCTTGTGCTCGTTCCTCGTCTAACCCCTTGTGCTCGTTCCTCGTCTAACCCCTTGTGCTCGTTCCTCGTCTAACCCCTTGTGCTCGTTCCTCGTCTAACCCCTTGTGCTCGTTCCTCGTCTAACCCCTTGTGCTCGTTCCTCGTCTAACCCCTTGTGCTCGTTCCTCGTCTAACCCCTTGTGCTCGTTCCTCGTCTAACCCCTTGTGCTCGTTCCTCGTCTAACCCCTTGTGCTCGTTCCTCGTCTAACCCCTTGTGCTCGTTCCTCGTCTAACCCCTTGTGCTCGTTCCTCGTCTAACCCCTTGTGCTCGTTCCTCGTCTAACCCCTTGTGCTCGTTCCTCGTCTAACCCCTTGTGCTCGTTCCTCGTCTAACCCCTTGTGCTCGTTCCTCGTCTAACCCCTTGTGCTCGTTCCTCGTCTAACCCCTTGTGCTCGTTCCTCGTCTAACCCCTTGTGCTCGTTCCTCGTCTAACCCCTTGTGCTCGTTCCTCGTCTAACCCCTTGTGCTCGTTCCTCGTCTAACCCCTTGTGCTCGTTCCTCGTCTAACCCCTTGTGCTCGTTCCTCGTCTAACCCCTTGTGCTCGTTCCTCGTCTAACCCCTTGTGCTCGTTCCTCGTCTAACCCCTTGTGCTCGTTCCTCGTCTAACCCCTTGTGCTCGTTCCTCGTCTAACCCCTTGTGCTCGTTCCTCGTCTAACCCCTTGTGCTCGTTCCTCGTCTAACCCCTTGTGCTCGTTCCTCGTCTAACCCCTTGTGCTCGTTCCTCGTCTAACCCCTTGTGCTCGTTCCTCGTCTAACCCCTTGTGCTCGTTCCTCGTCTAACCCCTTGTGCTCGTTCCTCGTCTAACCCCTTGTGCTCGTTCCTCGTCTAACCCCTTGTGCTCGTTCCTCGTCTAACCCCTTGTGCTCGTTCCTCGTCTAACCCCTTGTGCTCGTTCCTCGTCTAACCCCTTGTGCTCGTTCCTCGTCTAACCCCTTGTGCTCGTTCCTCGTCTAACCCCTTGTGCTCGTTCCTCGTCTAACCCCTTGTGCTCGTTCCTCGTCTAACCCCTTGTGCTCGTTCCTCGTCTAACCCCTTGTGCTCGTTCCTCGTCTAACCCCTTGTGCTCGTTCCTCGTCTAACCCCTTGTGCTCGTTCCTCGTCTAACCCCTTGTGCTCGTTCCTCGTCTAACCCCTTGTGCTCGTTCCTCGTCTAACCCCTTGTGCTCGTTCCTCGTCTAACCCCTTGTGCTCGTTCCTCGTCTAACCCCTTGTGCTCGTTCCTCGTCTAACCCCTTGTGCTCGTTCCTCGTCTAACCCCTTGTGCTCGTTCCTCGTCTAACCCCTTGTGCTCGTTCCTCGTCTAACCCCTTGTGCTCGTTCCTCGTCTAACCCCTTGTGCTCGTTCCTCGTCTAACCCCTTGTGCTCGTTCCTCGTCTAACCCCTTGTGCTCGTTCCTCGTCTAACCCCTTGTGCTCGTTCCTCGTCTAACCCCTTGTGCTCGTTCCTCGTCTAACCCCTTGTGCTCGTTCCTCGTCTAACCCCTTGTGCTCGTTCCTCGTCTAACCCCTTGTGCTCGTTCCTCGTCTAACCCCTTGTGCTCGTTCCTCGTCTAACCCCTTGTGCTCGTTCCTCGTCTAACCCCTTGTGCTCGTTCCTCGTCTAACCCCTTGTGCTCGTTCCTCGTCTAACCCCTTGTGCTCGTTCCTCGTCTAACCCCTTGTGCTCGTTCCTCGTCTAACCCCTTGTGCTCGTTCCTCGTCTAACCCCTTGTGCTCGTTCCTCGTCTAACCCCTTGTGCTCGTTCCTCGTCTAACCCCTTGTGCTCGTTCCTCGTCTAACCCCTTGTGCTCGTTCCTCGTCTAACCCCTTGTGCTCGTTCCTCGTCTAACCCCTTGTGCTCGTTCCTCGTCTAACCCCTTGTGCTCGTTCCTCGTCTAACCCCTTGTGCTCGTTCCTCGTCTAACCCCTTGTGCTCGTTCCTCGTCTAACCCCTTGTGCTCGTTCCTCGTCTAACCCCTTGTGCTCGTTCCTCGTCTAACCCCTTGTGCTCGTTCCTCGTCTAACCCCTTGTGCTCGTTCCTCGTCTAACCCCTTGTGCTCGTTCCTCGTCTAACCCCTTGTGCTCGTTCCTCGTCTAACCCCTTGTGCTCGTTCCTCGTCTAACCCCTTGTGCTCGTTCCTCGTCTAACCCCTTGTGCTCGTTCCTCGTCTAACCCCTTGTGCTCGTTCCTCGTCTAACCCCTTGTGCTCGTTCCTCGTCTAACCCCTTGTGCTCGTTCCTCGTCTAACCCCTTGTGCTCGTTCCTCGTCTAACCCCTTGTGCTCGTTCCTCGTCTAACCCCTTGTGCTCGTTCCTCGTCTAACCCCTTGTGCTCGTTCCTCGTCTAACCCCTTGTGCTCGTTCCTCGTCTAACCCCTTGTGCTCGTTCCTCGTCTAACCCCTTGTGCTCGTTCCTCGTCTAACCCCTTGTGCTCGTTCCTCGTCTAACCCCTTGTGCTCGTTCCTCGTCTAACCCCTTGTGCTCGTTCCTCGTCTAACCCCTTGTGCTCGTTCCTCGTCTAACCCCTTGTGCTCGTTCCTCGTCTAACCCCTTGTGCTCGTTCCTCGTCTAACCCCTTGTGCTCGTTCCTCGTCTAACCCCTTGTGCTCGTTCCTCGTCTAACCCCTTGTGCTCGTTCCTCGTCTAACCCCTTGTGCTCGTTCCTCGTCTAACCCCTTGTGCTCGTTCCTCGTCTAACCCCTTGTGCTCGTTCCTCGTCTAACCCCTTGTGCTCGTTCCTCGTCTAACCCCTTGTGCTCGTTCCTCGTCTAACCCCTTGTGCTCGTTCCTCGTCTAACCCCTTGTGCTCGTTCCTCGTCTAACCCCTTGTGCTCGTTCCTCGTCTAACCCCTTGTGCTCGTTCCTCGTCTAACCCCTTGTGCTCGTTCCTCGTCTAACCCCTTGTGCTCGTTCCTCGTCTAACCCCTTGTGCTCGTTCCTCGTCTAACCCCTTGTGCTCGTTCCTCGTCTAACCCCTTGTGCTCGTTCCTCGTCTAACCCCTTGTGCTCGTTCCTCGTCTAACCCCTTGTGCTCGTTCCTCGTCTAACCCCTTGTGCTCGTTCCTCGTCTAACCCCTTGTGCTCGTTCCTCGTCTAACCCCTTGTGCTCGTTCCTCGTCTAACCCCTTGTGCTCGTTCCTCGTCTAACCCCTTGTGCTCGTTCCTCGTCTAACCCCTTGTGCTCGTTCCTCGTCTAACCCCTTGTGCTCGTTCCTCGTCTAACCCCTTGTGCTCGTTCCTCGTCTAACCCCTTGTGCTCGTTCCTCGTCTAACCCCTTGTGCTCGTTCCTCGTCTAACCCCTTGTGCTCGTTCCTCGTCTAACCCCTTGTGCTCGTTCCTCGTCTAACCCCTTGTGCTCGTTCCTCGTCTAACCCCTTGTGCTCGTTCCTCGTCTAACCCCTTGTGCTCGTTCCTCGTCTAACCCCTTGTGCTCGTTCCTCGTCTAACCCCTTGTGCTCGTTCCTCGTCTAACCCCTTGTGCTCGTTCCTCGTCTAACCCCTTGTGCTCGTTCCTCGTCTAACCCCTTGTGCTCGTTCCTCGTCTAACCCCTTGTGCTCGTTCCTCGTCTAACCCCTTGTGCTCGTTCCTCGTCTAACCCCTTGTGCTCGTTCCTCGTCTAACCCCTTGTGCTCGTTCCTCGTCTAACCCCTTGTGCTCGTTCCTCGTCTAACCCCTTGTGCTCGTTCCTCGTCTAACCCCTTGTGCTCGTTCCTCGTCTAACCCCTTGTGCTCGTTCCTCGTCTAACCCCTTGTGCTCGTTCCTCGTCTAACCCCTTGTGCTCGTTCCTCGTCTAACCCCTTGTGCTCGTTCCTCGTCTAACCCCTTGTGCTCGTTCCTCGTCTAACCCCTTGTGCTCGTTCCTCGTCTAACCCCTTGTGCTCGTTCCTCGTCTAACCCCTTGTGCTCGTTCCTCGTCTAACCCCTTGTGCTCGTTCCTCGTCTAACCCCTTGTGCTCGTTCCTCGTCTAACCCCTTGTGCTCGTTCCTCGTCTAACCCCTTGTGCTCGTTCCTCGTCTAACCCCTTGTGCTCGTTCCTCGTCTAACCCCTTGTGCTCGTTCCTCGTCTAACCCCTTGTGCTCGTTCCTCGTCTAACCCCTTGTGCTCGTTCCTCGTCTAACCCCTTGTGCTCGTTCCTCGTCTAACCCCTTGTGCTCGTTCCTCGTCTAACCCCTTGTGCTCGTTCCTCGTCTAACCCCTTGTGCTCGTTCCTCGTCTAACCCCTTGTGCTCGTTCCTCGTCTAACCCCTTGTGCTCGTTCCTCGTCTAACCCCTTGTGCTCGTTCCTCGTCTAACCCCTTGTGCTCGTTCCTCGTCTAACCCCTTGTGCTCGTTCCTCGTCTAACCCCTTGTGCTCGTTCCTCGTCTAACCCCTTGTGCTCGTTCCTCGTCTAACCCCTTGTGCTCGTTCCTCGTCTAACCCCTTGTGCTCGTTCCTCGTCTAACCCCTTGTGCTCGTTCCTCGTCTAACCCCTTGTGCTCGTTCCTCGTCTAACCCCTTGTGCTCGTTCCTCGTCTAACCCCTTGTGCTCGTTCCTCGTCTAACCCCTTGTGCTCGTTCCTCGTCTAACCCCTTGTGCTCGTTCCTCGTCTAACCCCTTGTGCTCGTTCCTCGTCTAACCCCTTGTGCTCGTTCCTCGTCTAACCCCTTGTGCTCGTTCCTCGTCTAACCCCTTGTGCTCGTTCCTCGTCTAACCCCTTGTGCTCGTTCCTCGTCTAACCCCTTGTGCTCGTTCCTCGTCTAACCCCTTGTGCTCGTTCCTCGTCTAACCCCTTGTGCTCGTTCCTCGTCTAACCCCTTGTGCTCGTTCCTCGTCTAACCCCTTGTGCTCGTTCCTCGTCTAACCCCTTGTGCTCGTTCCTCGTCTAACCCCTTGTGCTCGTTCCTCGTCTAACCCCTTGTGCTCGTTCCTCGTCTAACCCCTTGTGCTCGTTCCTCGTCTAACCCCTTGTGCTCGTTCCTCGTCTAACCCCTTGTGCTCGTTCCTCGTCTAACCCCTTGTGCTCGTTCCTCGTCTAACCCCTTGTGCTCGTTCCTCGTCTAACCCCTTGTGCTCGTTCCTCGTCTAACCCCTTGTGCTCGTTCCTCGTCTAACCCCTTGTGCTCGTTCCTCGTCTAACCCCTTGTGCTCGTTCCTCGTCTAACCCCTTGTGCTCGTTCCTCGTCTAACCCCTTGTGCTCGTTCCTCGTCTAACCCCTTGTGCTCGTTCCTCGTCTAACCCCTTGTGCTCGTTCCTCGTCTAACCCCTTGTGCTCGTTCCTCGTCTAACCCCTTGTGCTCGTTCCTCGTCTAACCCCTTGTGCTCGTTCCTCGTCTAACCCCTTGTGCTCGTTCCTCGTCTAACCCCTTGTGCTCGTTCCTCGTCTAACCCCTTGTGCTCGTTCCTCGTCTAACCCCTTGTGCTCGTTCCTCGTCTAACCCCTTGTGCTCGTTCCTCGTCTAACCCCTTGTGCTCGTTCCTCGTCTAACCCCTTGTGCTCGTTCCTCGTCTAACCCCTTGTGCTCGTTCCTCGTCTAACCCCTTGTGCTCGTTCCTCGTCTAACCCCTTGTGCTCGTTCCTCGTCTAACCCCTTGTGCTCGTTCCTCGTCTAACCCCTTGTGCTCGTTCCTCGTCTAACCCCTTGTGCTCGTTCCTCGTCTAACCCCTTGTGCTCGTTCCTCGTCTAACCCCTTGTGCTCGTTCCTCGTCTAACCCCTTGTGCTCGTTCCTCGTCTAACCCCTTGTGCTCGTTCCTCGTCTAACCCCTTGTGCTCGTTCCTCGTCTAACCCCTTGTGCTCGTTCCTCGTCTAACCCCTTGTGCTCGTTCCTCGTCTAACCCCTTGTGCTCGTTCCTCGTCTAACCCCTTGTGCTCGTTCCTCGTCTAACCCCTTGTGCTCGTTCCTCGTCTAACCCCTTGTGCTCGTTCCTCGTCTAACCCCTTGTGCTCGTTCCTCGTCTAACCCCTTGTGCTCGTTCCTCGTCTAACCCCTTGTGCTCGTTCCTCGTCTAACCCCTTGTGCTCGTTCCTCGTCTAACCCCTTGTGCTCGTTCCTCGTCTAACCCCTTGTGCTCGTTCCTCGTCTAACCCCTTGTGCTCGTTCCTCGTCTAACCCCTTGTGCTCGTTCCTCGTCTAACCCCTTGTGCTCGTTCCTCGTCTAACCCCTTGTGCTCGTTCCTCGTCTAACCCCTTGTGCTCGTTCCTCGTCTAACCCCTTGTGCTCGTTCCTCGTCTAACCCCTTGTGCTCGTTCCTCGTCTAACCCCTTGTGCTCGTTCCTCGTCTAACCCCTTGTGCTCGTTCCTCGTCTAACCCCTTGTGCTCGTTCCTCGTCTAACCCCTTGTGCTCGTTCCTCGTCTAACCCCTTGTGCTCGTTCCTCGTCTAACCCCTTGTGCTCGTTCCTCGTCTAACCCCTTGTGCTCGTTCCTCGTCTAACCCCTTGTGCTCGTTCCTCGTCTAACCCCTTGTGCTCGTTCCTCGTCTAACCCCTTGTGCTCGTTCCTCGTCTAACCCCTTGTGCTCGTTCCTCGTCTAACCCCTTGTGCTCGTTCCTCGTCTAACCCCTTGTGCTCGTTCCTCGTCTAACCCCTTGTGCTCGTTCCTCGTCTAACCCCTTGTGCTCGTTCCTCGTCTAACCCCTTGTGCTCGTTCCTCGTCTAACCCCTTGTGCTCGTTCCTCGTCTAACCCCTTGTGCTCGTTCCTCGTCTAACCCCTTGTGCTCGTTCCTCGTCTAACCCCTTGTGCTCGTTCCTCGTCTAACCCCTTGTGCTCGTTCCTCGTCTAACCCCTTGTGCTCGTTCCTCGTCTAACCCCTTGTGCTCGTTCCTCGTCTAACCCCTTGTGCTCGTTCCTCGTCTAACCCCTTGTGCTCGTTCCTCGTCTAACCCCTTGTGCTCGTTCCTCGTCTAACCCCTTGTGCTCGTTCCTCGTCTAACCCCTTGTGCTCGTTCCTCGTCTAACCCCTTGTGCTCGTTCCTCGTCTAACCCCTTGTGCTCGTTCCTCGTCTAACCCCTTGTGCTCGTTCCTCGTCTAACCCCTTGTGCTCGTTCCTCGTCTAACCCCTTGTGCTCGTTCCTCGTCTAACCCCTTGTGCTCGTTCCTCGTCTAACCCCTTGTGCTCGTTCCTCGTCTAACCCCTTGTGCTCGTTCCTCGTCTAACCCCTTGTGCTCGTTCCTCGTCTAACCCCTTGTGCTCGTTCCTCGTCTAACCCCTTGTGCTCGTTCCTCGTCTAACCCCTTGTGCTCGTTCCTCGTCTAACCCCTTGTGCTCGTTCCTCGTCTAACCCCTTGTGCTCGTTCCTCGTCTAACCCCTTGTGCTCGTTCCTCGTCTAACCCCTTGTGCTCGTTCCTCGTCTAACCCCTTGTGCTCGTTCCTCGTCTAACCCCTTGTGCTCGTTCCTCGTCTAACCCCTTGTGCTCGTTCCTCGTCTAACCCCTTGTGCTCGTTCCTCGTCTAACCCCTTGTGCTCGTTCCTCGTCTAACCCCTTGTGCTCGTTCCTCGTCTAACCCCTTGTGCTCGTTCCTCGTCTAACCCCTTGTGCTCGTTCCTCGTCTAACCCCTTGTGCTCGTTCCTCGTCTAACCCCTTGTGCTCGTTCCTCGTCTAACCCCTTGTGCTCGTTCCTCGTCTAACCCCTTGTGCTCGTTCCTCGTCTAACCCCTTGTGCTCGTTCCTCGTCTAACCCCTTGTGCTCGTTCCTCGTCTAACCCCTTGTGCTCGTTCCTCGTCTAACCCCTTGTGCTCGTTCCTCGTCTAACCCCTTGTGCTCGTTCCTCGTCTAACCCCTTGTGCTCGTTCCTCGTCTAACCCCTTGTGCTCGTTCCTCGTCTAACCCCTTGTGCTCGTTCCTCGTCTAACCCCTTGTGCTCGTTCCTCGTCTAACCCCTTGTGCTCGTTCCTCGTCTAACCCCTTGTGCTCGTTCCTCGTCTAACCCCTTGTGCTCGTTCCTCGTCTAACCCCTTGTGCTCGTTCCTCGTCTAACCCCTTGTGCTCGTTCCTCGTCTAACCCCTTGTGCTCGTTCCTCGTCTAACCCCTTGTGCTCGTTCCTCGTCTAACCCCTTGTGCTCGTTCCTCGTCTAACCCCTTGTGCTCGTTCCTCGTCTAACCCCTTGTGCTCGTTCCTCGTCTAACCCCTTGTGCTCGTTCCTCGTCTAACCCCTTGTGCTCGTTCCTCGTCTAACCCCTTGTGCTCGTTCCTCGTCTAACCCCTTGTGCTCGTTCCTCGTCTAACCCCTTGTGCTCGTTCCTCGTCTAACCCCTTGTGCTCGTTCCTCGTCTAACCCCTTGTGCTCGTTCCTCGTCTAACCCCTTGTGCTCGTTCCTCGTCTAACCCCTTGTGCTCGTTCCTCGTCTAACCCCTTGTGCTCGTTCCTCGTCTAACCCCTTGTGCTCGTTCCTCGTCTAACCCCTTGTGCTCGTTCCTCGTCTAACCCCTTGTGCTCGTTCCTCGTCTAACCCCTTGTGCTCGTTCCTCGTCTAACCCCTTGTGCTCGTTCCTCGTCTAACCCCTTGTGCTCGTTCCTCGTCTAACCCCTTGTGCTCGTTCCTCGTCTAACCCCTTGTGCTCGTTCCTCGTCTAACCCCTTGTGCTCGTTCCTCGTCTAACCCCTTGTGCTCGTTCCTCGTCTAACCCCTTGTGCTCGTTCCTCGTCTAACCCCTTGTGCTCGTTCCTCGTCTAACCCCTTGTGCTCGTTCCTCGTCTAACCCCTTGTGCTCGTTCCTCGTCTAACCCCTTGTGCTCGTTCCTCGTCTAACCCCTTGTGCTCGTTCCTCGTCTAACCCCTTGTGCTCGTTCCTCGTCTAACCCCTTGTGCTCGTTCCTCGTCTAACCCCTTGTGCTCGTTCCTCGTCTAACCCCTTGTGCTCGTTCCTCGTCTAACCCCTTGTGCTCGTTCCTCGTCTAACCCCTTGTGCTCGTTCCTCGTCTAACCCCTTGTGCTCGTTCCTCGTCTAACCCCTTGTGCTCGTTCCTCGTCTAACCCCTTGTGCTCGTTCCTCGTCTAACCCCTTGTGCTCGTTCCTCGTCTAACCCCTTGTGCTCGTTCCTCGTCTAACCCCTTGTGCTCGTTCCTCGTCTAACCCCTTGTGCTCGTTCCTCGTCTAACCCCTTGTGCTCGTTCCTCGTCTAACCCCTTGTGCTCGTTCCTCGTCTAACCCCTTGTGCTCGTTCCTCGTCTAACCCCTTGTGCTCGTTCCTCGTCTAACCCCTTGTGCTCGTTCCTCGTCTAACCCCTTGTGCTCGTTCCTCGTCTAACCCCTTGTGCTCGTTCCTCGTCTAACCCCTTGTGCTCGTTCCTCGTCTAACCCCTTGTGCTCGTTCCTCGTCTAACCCCTTGTGCTCGTTCCTCGTCTAACCCCTTGTGCTCGTTCCTCGTCTAACCCCTTGTGCTCGTTCCTCGTCTAACCCCTTGTGCTCGTTCCTCGTCTAACCCCTTGTGCTCGTTCCTCGTCTAACCCCTTGTGCTCGTTCCTCGTCTAACCCCTTGTGCTCGTTCCTCGTCTAACCCCTTGTGCTCGTTCCTCGTCTAACCCCTTGTGCTCGTTCCTCGTCTAACCCCTTGTGCTCGTTCCTCGTCTAACCCCTTGTGCTCGTTCCTCGTCTAACCCCTTGTGCTCGTTCCTCGTCTAACCCCTTGTGCTCGTTCCTCGTCTAACCCCTTGTGCTCGTTCCTCGTCTAACCCCTTGTGCTCGTTCCTCGTCTAACCCCTTGTGCTCGTTCCTCGTCTAACCCCTTGTGCTCGTTCCTCGTCTAACCCCTTGTGCTCGTTCCTCGTCTAACCCCTTGTGCTCGTTCCTCGTCTAACCCCTTGTGCTCGTTCCTCGTCTAACCCCTTGTGCTCGTTCCTCGTCTAACCCCTTGTGCTCGTTCCTCGTCTAACCCCTTGTGCTCGTTCCTCGTCTAACCCCTTGTGCTCGTTCCTCGTCTAACCCCTTGTGCTCGTTCCTCGTCTAACCCCTTGTGCTCGTTCCTCGTCTAACCCCTTGTGCTCGTTCCTCGTCTAACCCCTTGTGCTCGTTCCTCGTCTAACCCCTTGTGCTCGTTCCTCGTCTAACCCCTTGTGCTCGTTCCTCGTCTAACCCCTTGTGCTCGTTCCTCGTCTAACCCCTTGTGCTCGTTCCTCGTCTAACCCCTTGTGCTCGTTCCTCGTCTAACCCCTTGTGCTCGTTCCTCGTCTAACCCCTTGTGCTCGTTCCTCGTCTAACCCCTTGTGCTCGTTCCTCGTCTAACCCCTTGTGCTCGTTCCTCGTCTAACCCCTTGTGCTCGTTCCTCGTCTAACCCCTTGTGCTCGTTCCTCGTCTAACCCCTTGTGCTCGTTCCTCGTCTAACCCCTTGTGCTCGTTCCTCGTCTAACCCCTTGTGCTCGTTCCTCGTCTAACCCCTTGTGCTCGTTCCTCGTCTAACCCCTTGTGCTCGTTCCTCGTCTAACCCCTTGTGCTCGTTCCTCGTCTAACCCCTTGTGCTCGTTCCTCGTCTAACCCCTTGTGCTCGTTCCTCGTCTAACCCCTTGTGCTCGTTCCTCGTCTAACCCCTTGTGCTCGTTCCTCGTCTAACCCCTTGTGCTCGTTCCTCGTCTAACCCCTTGTGCTCGTTCCTCGTCTAACCCCTTGTGCTCGTTCCTCGTCTAACCCCTTGTGCTCGTTCCTCGTCTAACCCCTTGTGCTCGTTCCTCGTCTAACCCCTTGTGCTCGTTCCTCGTCTAACCCCTTGTGCTCGTTCCTCGTCTAACCCCTTGTGCTCGTTCCTCGTCTAACCCCTTGTGCTCGTTCCTCGTCTAACCCCTTGTGCTCGTTCCTCGTCTAACCCCTTGTGCTCGTTCCTCGTCTAACCCCTTGTGCTCGTTCCTCGTCTAACCCCTTGTGCTCGTTCCTCGTCTAACCCCTTGTGCTCGTTCCTCGTCTAACCCCTTGTGCTCGTTCCTCGTCTAACCCCTTGTGCTCGTTCCTCGTCTAACCCCTTGTGCTCGTTCCTCGTCTAACCCCTTGTGCTCGTTCCTCGTCTAACCCCTTGTGCTCGTTCCTCGTCTAACCCCTTGTGCTCGTTCCTCGTCTAACCCCTTGTGCTCGTTCCTCGTCTAACCCCTTGTGCTCGTTCCTCGTCTAACCCCTTGTGCTCGTTCCTCGTCTAACCCCTTGTGCTCGTTCCTCGTCTAACCCCTTGTGCTCGTTCCTCGTCTAACCCCTTGTGCTCGTTCCTCGTCTAACCCCTTGTGCTCGTTCCTCGTCTAACCCCTTGTGCTCGTTCCTCGTCTAACCCCTTGTGCTCGTTCCTCGTCTAACCCCTTGTGCTCGTTCCTCGTCTAACCCCTTGTGCTCGTTCCTCGTCTAACCCCTTGTGCTCGTTCCTCGTCTAACCCCTTGTGCTCGTTCCTCGTCTAACCCCTTGTGCTCGTTCCTCGTCTAACCCCTTGTGCTCGTTCCTCGTCTAACCCCTTGTGCTCGTTCCTCGTCTAACCCCTTGTGCTCGTTCCTCGTCTAACCCCTTGTGCTCGTTCCTCGTCTAACCCCTTGTGCTCGTTCCTCGTCTAACCCCTTGTGCTCGTTCCTCGTCTAACCCCTTGTGCTCGTTCCTCGTCTAACCCCTTGTGCTCGTTCCTCGTCTAACCCCTTGTGCTCGTTCCTCGTCTAACCCCTTGTGCTCGTTCCTCGTCTAACCCCTTGTGCTCGTTCCTCGTCTAACCCCTTGTGCTCGTTCCTCGTCTAACCCCTTGTGCTCGTTCCTCGTCTAACCCCTTGTGCTCGTTCCTCGTCTAACCCCTTGTGCTCGTTCCTCGTCTAACCCCTTGTGCTCGTTCCTCGTCTAACCCCTTGTGCTCGTTCCTCGTCTAACCCCTTGTGCTCGTTCCTCGTCTAACCCCTTGTGCTCGTTCCTCGTCTAACCCCTTGTGCTCGTTCCTCGTCTAACCCCTTGTGCTCGTTCCTCGTCTAACCCCTTGTGCTCGTTCCTCGTCTAACCCCTTGTGCTCGTTCCTCGTCTAACCCCTTGTGCTCGTTCCTCGTCTAACCCCTTGTGCTCGTTCCTCGTCTAACCCCTTGTGCTCGTTCCTCGTCTAACCCCTTGTGCTCGTTCCTCGTCTAACCCCTTGTGCTCGTTCCTCGTCTAACCCCTTGTGCTCGTTCCTCGTCTAACCCCTTGTGCTCGTTCCTCGTCTAACCCCTTGTGCTCGTTCCTCGTCTAACCCCTTGTGCTCGTTCCTCGTCTAACCCCTTGTGCTCGTTCCTCGTCTAACCCCTTGTGCTCGTTCCTCGTCTAACCCCTTGTGCTCGTTCCTCGTCTAACCCCTTGTGCTCGTTCCTCGTCTAACCCCTTGTGCTCGTTCCTCGTCTAACCCCTTGTGCTCGTTCCTCGTCTAACCCCTTGTGCTCGTTCCTCGTCTAACCCCTTGTGCTCGTTCCTCGTCTAACCCCTTGTGCTCGTTCCTCGTCTAACCCCTTGTGCTCGTTCCTCGTCTAACCCCTTGTGCTCGTTCCTCGTCTAACCCCTTGTGCTCGTTCCTCGTCTAACCCCTTGTGCTCGTTCCTCGTCTAACCCCTTGTGCTCGTTCCTCGTCTAACCCCTTGTGCTCGTTCCTCGTCTAACCCCTTGTGCTCGTTCCTCGTCTAACCCCTTGTGCTCGTTCCTCGTCTAACCCCTTGTGCTCGTTCCTCGTCTAACCCCTTGTGCTCGTTCCTCGTCTAACCCCTTGTGCTCGTTCCTCGTCTAACCCCTTGTGCTCGTTCCTCGTCTAACCCCTTGTGCTCGTTCCTCGTCTAACCCCTTGTGCTCGTTCCTCGTCTAACCCCTTGTGCTCGTTCCTCGTCTAACCCCTTGTGCTCGTTCCTCGTCTAACCCCTTGTGCTCGTTCCTCGTCTAACCCCTTGTGCTCGTTCCTCGTCTAACCCCTTGTGCTCGTTCCTCGTCTAACCCCTTGTGCTCGTTCCTCGTCTAACCCCTTGTGCTCGTTCCTCGTCTAACCCCTTGTGCTCGTTCCTCGTCTAACCCCTTGTGCTCGTTCCTCGTCTAACCCCTTGTGCTCGTTCCTCGTCTAACCCCTTGTGCTCGTTCCTCGTCTAACCCCTTGTGCTCGTTCCTCGTCTAACCCCTTGTGCTCGTTCCTCGTCTAACCCCTTGTGCTCGTTCCTCGTCTAACCCCTTGTGCTCGTTCCTCGTCTAACCCCTTGTGCTCGTTCCTCGTCTAACCCCTTGTGCTCGTTCCTCGTCTAACCCCTTGTGCTCGTTCCTCGTCTAACCCCTTGTGCTCGTTCCTCGTCTAACCCCTTGTGCTCGTTCCTCGTCTAACCCCTTGTGCTCGTTCCTCGTCTAACCCCTTGTGCTCGTTCCTCGTCTAACCCCTTGTGCTCGTTCCTCGTCTAACCCCTTGTGCTCGTTCCTCGTCTAACCCCTTGTGCTCGTTCCGCTTGTGACAGATGGTGGCAAGCAGAGTCGCAGAGGAGATGGGGGTGGCCCTTGGGGAGAGAGTGGGGTACAGCATTCGCTTTGAGAATGTCACCACGCAGGTAACAGCCTGGCTGGCCTTGGCTTGACTCAAAGTGTCTGCGCTCCCTTGTCATACACTCAGCATTGTTGTATCCTGGCCACAACCAGAAACACCCCCTCCTGTGTCTCCACCTCTCCAGTGTCTCAAAGGTTCCGTCCGTCTCTCTCGCCCTCTACTGCCGTGCAATCCATGCAGCTCTGCCGTCCCCGTTTTTCCTCCAAAAGTAAGGGTGCCCACTTTATGCTTGTGCCCACTCCATGCTTGTGCCCACTCCATGCTTGTGCCCACTCCATGCTTGTGCCCACTAGAGAAATGTGACACATGTTCCTCTTCTCGTTGGTAACGCAGGGAGTGACGCAGATCAAGTTTCTCACAGATGGGGTGCTGCTGGTGTGGAATGGTGTGGTGTGGTGTGGCATGGTGCGGCATGGCGTTGGTAACGCAGGGTGTGACTCAGATCAAGTTCTCACAGACGGGGTTCAGTTTTGAGGCGCCTCAAAACTACACTTTCCACTTTGCGTTGGCTGTGCAGGGTGTGACTCAGATCAAGTTTCTCACAGATGGGGTGCTTCTGAGGGAGATGATGGAAGACCCGCTGCTCTCCAGATACAGGTTCGTATGGATTTGCGTGGTGAGGCATGGTGTGGCATGGTGTGGCATGGTAAGGCGCGTCGTGCAGGGCTGTGCAGGGTGCCCTCTTGGTGTGGTGCTGCTGAGGGTTTATGATGGAAGACCCGCTGCTCTCCAGATACAGGTTAGGCATGGTCACGCATGGTCACGCATGGTCACGCATGGTCACGCATGGTCACGCACGCATGGTCATGCATGGTCACGCATGGTCACGCATGGTCACGCATGGTCACGCACGCATGGTCATGCATGGTCACGCATGGTCACGCATGGTCACGCATGGTCACGCATGGTCACGCACGCATGGTCATGCATGGTCACGCATGCATGGTCACGCATGGTCACGCACGCATGGTCATGCATGGTCACGCATGGTCACGCATGGTCACGCATGGTCACGCATGGTCACGCATGGTCACGCATGGTCACGCATGGTCACGCACGCATGGTCATGCATGGTCACGCATGGTCACGCATGGTCACGCATGGTCACGCACGCATGGTCATGCATGGTCACGCATGCATGGTCACGCATGGTCACGCACGCATGGTCATGCATGGTCACGCATGGTCACGCATGGTCACGCATGGTCACGCATGGTCACGCATGGTCACGCATGGTCACGCATGGTCACGCATGGTCACGCATGGTCACGCATGGTCACGCATGGTCACGCATGGTCACGCATGGTCACGCATGGTCACGCACGCATGGTCATGCATGGTCACGCATGCATGGTCACGCATGGTCACGCACGCATGGTCATGCATGGTCACGCATGGTCACGCATGGTCACGCATGGTCACGCATGGTCACGCATGGTCACGCATGGTCACGCATGGTCGCGCATGCATGGTCACGCATGGTCACGCATGGTCACGCATGGTCACGCATGGTCACGCATGGTCACGCATGGTCAGTTGTATGACATGCCAGAGTGTCGATTGAGTGTACGTCATGTGAATATATTGCGTGCGATTATATTGCGGTGCTTTGCAGTGTGATCATGGTGGACGAGGCGCATGAGCGCAGCCTAGCAACGGATATCCTCCTGGGCCTCCTCAAGAAGGTGTGCTGGTGCTGTGTGCCATGGGATTGGATCATGGGATTGGATCATGCGTGTGGCTATATATATCCCGAGGGTGTTGCACTGTGGTCATGGTGGACGAGGCACATGAACGCAGCCTAGCAACGGATATCCTCCTGGGCCTCCTCAAGAAGGTGTGCTGGTGCTGTGTGCCATGGGATTGGATCATGGGATTGGATCGTGCGTGTGGCTATATATATCCCGAGGGTGTTGCAGGGTGATCATGGTGCACTGCATGAGCCCCCGCCCTGCCCCTTGACCCTCTTCCGCTGCCCCTCTTCCCCTTTCCCTCCCTTCCCCCTCTCCCCGTGCTTCCCCCGGTGCCTCTCCCCGTGCTTCCCCCCGTGCCTCTCCTCGTCCGTCCCCGCTTCTCCATCCATGCCCCAGGTGATGCGGCGGCGTCCTGACCTCCGATTGGTCATCTCATCTGCCACGCTGGCAGCTGATGACGTGGCAGCCTTCTTTGACACCAGGTGCATTGCGTCGCCCATGCTGACAGAGCGGCTAGTCAATCTTCGATTGATTCTGAGTTGACTTGTGAGTCAACTCAAAAGTCAAAGTCGTCGCCCACGCTGAGCGGCTAGTCAATCCTCTTCTGGCTCCTTTCTTCACCTCCCCTCTCTCACGCTCTCTCCTCCTTCCCCCTCGTTGCCTGCCCCCTCCCCTCACTCACTCCTTAACTGCTGACCGTGTTTTCACTTCACTCCCTTCACTGCACGTCACCCCTTTCCCCCGGCAACCTGTCTCACCGTCCCCCAGCAACGAGAAGCCAAAGTCTCTACTGGAAGGCTCTGCAACGATCAGATTACCTGCGGAGTTCTAGCCGCAAATTTTCCCCTCTTCCCGCTCACCCTGTCTCACCATTTTCCAGCAACGAGAAGCCAAAGTCTCTACCGGAAGGCTCTCAGCTTCAAGCCCTTCCCAGGCGCAAGCCAGCGATCATATCAGTGGAGGGGCGCAGCCACCCCGTGCAGCTGCTGTACCTCGAAGAACCCACCTCAGACTACCTGCAGACAGCACTTGACACTGTGCTCGCCATTCACTGCCAGGTGAGCCGCTTCTTCCACAGCACCTCTCTACTCACCACCCCGTGCAGCTGCTGTATCTGGAGGAACCCACATCGGACTACCTGCAGACAGCACTCGACACCGTGCTCGCCATTCACTGCCAGGTGAGCCCACCCCTCCTCCTCCCTCTTCCTCCCTCCGCCTCCCGTTGCGTCATCACCCTTGCAGGCACTATTCCTGGAAGCACCACCGTGGATTTCTCTTCTTCAGTGATGGCTTAGTGATCTTCCTGATAGTGATCTTCCTGATCACTAATGTCACTAAGTGCAATTCGACTGTCAATGCAAGATCAAACGTCCCTTTTTGTCTCCTGCTGCTCACCCTTTCAGGAGCCGCCAGGGGACATACTTGTGTTCTTAACGGGGCAAGAGGAGGTGGACACCCTGGTGCAGCTTATAGCGGAGCAGAGCAACAGCTATACTCCCTCCTCCGAGAAGCTAAGAGGTATGGCATCTGTATTTTGATGTCGGTGCACTGATAAAGTGTAAGTATGATGTGCTTTTGAGGCGCCTTTTTTAGTGTTTGACTCCTCGTCAGGACGTGACACTGTGCTTTGATTCTGTCTTCAGAGCAACACATTTATTTTGCTGCTGCTCTGAGAACAGGGCAGAAAATTAAGCATGTTCAGTTGCAGTTGTTTCATCCTTAGTACGGCAAAAACCAGCTCCGTCTCTTGCCACACTCACCTTCGTTCTGTCCTTTCCATTCTCAATTATTCTCACTCTCTTCCTCATCGCTCCTCCTCTCCTATCTTCCCTCTCATCCCTCAGTCTCTCTAATCTCATCGATTCTCTCTGCTTGTCTGCACCTCCCTCGATCATTCTTCAGGTCTCCAGGCGTTTCCCCTCTACGCCGGACTGCCAGCAGGTGACGTCGTAAGTCCTCTTCCCTCCCTTTCTCCAGAGGCCCTTGTGCTTGAGTCACACATGGGAGTGAGTCACATACAGGGAATTGGTTAAAGATAAAAGTGCCCTCGATTCCCATGCATGTCCCCTCCCCCTCCCCCCCCCCCCCACCCCCCCCCCCCCACACACACATGCGCGTGCACTCGAGCAATCATATTTGTTTGAGAATTCTCATAAGTGGAACATGTGCATGCGTTTGAGAATTCTCAAAAGTGGAACATGTGCATGCGTTTGAGAATTCTCAAAAGTGGAACATGTGCATGCGTTTGAGAATTCTCAAAAGTGGAACATGTGCATGCGTTTGAGAATTCTCAAAAGTGGAACATGTGCATGCGTTTGAGAATTCTCAAAAGTGGAACATGTGCATGCGTTTGAGAATTCTCGAAAGTGGAACGTGTACATGCGTTTGAGAATTCTCAAAAGTGGAACATGTGCATGCGTTTGAGAATTCTCAAAAGTGGAACATGTGCATGCGTTTGAGAATTCTCCCTCTTAACCCCTCCCACTCCAGAGCTGCAGATTCTCCTGCGTCTGGAGCTGCAGATTCTCCTGCGTCTGGAGCTGCAGATTCTCCTGCGTCTGGAGCTGCAGATTCTCCTGCGTCTGGAGCTGCAGATTCTCCTGCGCCTGGAGCTGCAGATTCTCCTGCGCCTGGAGCTGCAGATTCTCCTGCGTCTGGAGCTGCAGATTCTCCTGCGCCTGGAGCTGCAGATTCTCCTGCGCCTGGAGCTGCAGATTCTCCTGCGTCTGGAGCTGCAGATTCTCCTGCGTCTGGAGCTGCAGATTCTCCTGCGTCTGGAGCTGCAGATTCTCCTGCGTCTGGAGCTGCAGATTCTCCTGCGCCTGGAGCTGCAGATTCTCCTGCGCCTGGAGCTGCAGATTCTCCTGCGTCTGGAGCTGCAGATTCTCCTGCGTCTGGAGCTGCAGATTCTCCTGCGTCTGGAGCTGCAGATTCTCCTGCGTCTGGAGCTGCAGATTCTCCTGCGCCTGGAGCTGCAGATTCTCCTGCGTCTGGAGCTGCAGATTCTCCTGCGCCTGGAGCTGCAGATTCTCCTGCGCCTGGAGCTGCAGATTCTCCTGCGTCTGGAGCTGCAGATTCTCCTGCGTCTGGAGCTGCAGATTCTCCTGCGTCTGGAGCTGCAGATTCTCCTGCGCCTGGAGCTGCAGATTCTCCTGCGTCTGGAGCTGCAGATTCTCCTGCGTCTGGAGCTGCAGATTCTCCTGCGTCTGGAGCTGCAGATTCTCCTGCGCCTGGAGCTGCAGATTCTCCTGCGTCTGGAGCTGCAGATTCTCCTGCGTCTGGAGCTGCAGATTCTCCTGCGTCTGGAGCTGCAGATTCTCCTGCGTCTGGAGCTGCAGATTCTCCTGCGTCTGGAGCTGCAGATTCTCCTGCGCCTGGAGCTGCAGATTCTCCTGCGCCTGGAGCTGCAGATTCTCCTGCGCCTGGAGCTGCAGATTCTCCTGCGCCTGGAGCTGCAGATTCTCCTGCGTCTGGAGCTGCAGATTCTCCTGCGTCTGGAGCTGCAGATTCTCCTGCGCCTGGAGCTGCAGATTCTCCTGCGCCTGGAGCTGCAGATTCTCCTGCGTCTGGAGCTGCAGATTCTCCTGCGCCTGGAGCTGCAGATTCTCCTGCGCCTGGAGCTGCAGATTCTCCTGCGTCTGGAGCTGCAGATTCTCCTGCGTCTGGAGCTGCAGATTCTCCTGCGTCTGGAGCTGCAGATTCTCCTGCGTCTGGAGCTGCAGATTCTCCTGCGCCTGGAGCTGCAGATTCTCCTGCGCCTGGAGCTGCAGATTCTCCTGCGTCTGGAGCTGCAGATTCTCCTGCGTCTGGAGCTGCAGATTCTCCTGCGTCTGGAGCTGCAGATTCTCCTGCGTCTGGAGCTGCAGAT
Organism: Closterium sp. Yama58-4; assembly: GCA_947470075.1. NCBI lineage: Eukaryota > Viridiplantae > Streptophyta > Zygnematophyceae > Desmidiales > Closteriaceae > Closterium > Closterium sp. Yama58-4. Next base: position 510,697 of record CANIUD010000194.1, read on the forward strand.
TCTCCTGCGTCTGGAGCTGCAGATTCTCCTGCGTCTGGAGCTGCAGATTCTCCTGCGTCTGGAGCTGCAGATTCTCCTGCGTCTGGAGCTGCAGATTCTCCTGCGTCTGGAGCTGCAGATTCTCCTGCGTCTGGAGCTGCAGATTCTCCTGCGTCTGGAGCTGCAGATTCTCCTGCGCCTGGAGCTGCAGATTCTCCTGCGTCTGGAGCTGCAGATTCTCCTGCGCCTGGAGCTGCAGATTCTCCTGCGCCTGAAGCTGGAGATTCTCCTGCGTCTGGAGCTGCAGATTCTCCTGCGTCTGGAGCTGCAGATTCTCCTGCGTCTGGAGCTGCAGATTCTCCTGCGCCTGGAGCTGCAGATTCTCCTGCGCCTGGAGCTGCAGATTCTCCTGCGTCTGGAGCTGCAGATTCTCCTGCGTCTGGAGCTGCAGATTCTCCTGCGCCTGGAGCTGCAGATTCTCCTGCGCCTGGAGCTGCAGATTCTCCTGCGTCTGGAGCTGCAGATTCTCCTGCGTCTGGAGCTGCAGATTCTCCTGCGTCTGGAGCTGCAGATTCTCCTGCGTCTGGAGCTGCAGATTCTCCTGCGTCTGGAGCTGCAGATTCTCCTGCGTCTGGAGCTGCAGATTCTCCTGCGTCTGGAGCTGCAGATTCTCCTGCGCCTGGAGCTGCAGATTCTCCTGCGCCTGGAGCTGCAGATTCTCCTGCGTCTGGAGCTGCAGATTCTCCTGCGTCTGGAGCTGCAGATTCTCCTGCGTCTGGAGCTGCAGATTCTCCTGCGTCTGGAGCTGCAGATTCTCCTGCGTCTGGAGCTGCAGATTCTCCTGCGCCTGGAGCTGCAGATTCTCCTGCGTCTGGAGCTGCAGATTCTCCTGCGCCTGGAGCTGCAGATTCTCCTGCGCCTGGAGCTGCAGATTCTCCTGCGTCTGGAGCTGCAGATTCTCCTGCGTCTGGAGCTGCAGATTCTCCTGCGTCTGGAGCTGCAGATTCTCCTGCGTCTGGAGCTGCAGATTCTCCTGCGTCTGGAGCTGCAGATTCTCCTGCGTCTGGAGCTGCAGATTCTCCTGCGTCTGGAGCTGCAGATTCTCCTGCGTCTGGAGCTGCAGATTCTCCTGCGTCTGGAGCTGCAGATTCTCCTGCGCCTGGAGCTGCAGATTCTCCTGCGTCTGGAGCTGCAGATTCTCCTGCGTCTGGAGCTGCAGATTCTCCTGCGTCTGGAGCTGCAGATTCTCCTGCGTCTGGAGCTGCAGATTCTCCTGCGTCTGGAGCTGCAGATTCTCCTGCGTCTGGAGCTGCAGATTCTCCTGCGCCTGGAGCTGCAGATTCTCCTGCGTCTGGAGCTGCAGATTCTCCTGCGTCTGGAGCTGCAGATTCTCCTGCGTCTGGAGCTGCAGATTCTCCTGCGTCTGGAGCTGCAGATTCTCCTGCGTCTGGAGCTGCAGATTCTCCTGCGCCTGGAGCTGCAGATTCTCCTGCGTCTGGAGCTGCAGATTCTCCTGCGTCTGGAGCTGCAGATTCTCCTGCGTCTGGAGCTGCAGATTCTCCTGCGCCTGGAGCTGCAGATTCTCCTGCGTCTGGAGCTGCAGATTCTCCTGCGTCTGGAGCTGCAGATTCTCCTGCGCCTGGAGCTGCAGATTCTCCTGCGTCTGGAGCTGCAGATTCTCCTGCGCCTGGAGCTGCAGATTCTCCTGCGTCTGGAGCTGCAGATTCTCCTGCGTCTGGAGCTGCAGATTCTCCTGCGTCTGGAGCTGCAGATTCTCCTGCGCCTGGAGCTGCAGATTCTCCTGCGTCTGGAGCTGCAGATTCTCCTGCGTCTGGAGCTGCAGATTCTCCTGCGTCTGGAGCTGCAGATTCTCCTGCGTCTGGAGCTGCAGATTCTCCTGCGCCTGGAGCTGCAGATTCTCCTGCGTCTGGAGCTGCAGATTCTCCTGCGTCTGGAGCTGCAGATTCTCCTGCGTCTGGAGCTGCAGATTCTCCTGCGTCTGGAGCTGCAGATTCTCCTGCGTCTGGAGCTGCAGATTCTCCTGCGCCTGGAGCTGCAGATTCTCCTGCGTCTGGAGCTGCAGATTCTCCTGCGTCTGGAGCTGCAGATTCTCCTGCGCCTGGAGCTGCAGATTCTCCTGCGTCTGGAGCTGCAGATTCTCCTGCGCCTGGAGCTGCAGATTCTCCTGCGTCTGGAGCTGCAGATTCTCCTGCGCCTGGAGCTGCAGATTCTCCTGCGTCTGGAGCTGCAGATTCTCCTGCGTCTGGAGCTGCAGATGAATCTGCGTCTGGAGCTGCAGATTCTCCTGCGCCTGGAGCTGCAGATTCTCCTGCGTCTGGAGCTGCAGATTCTCCTGCGTCTGGAGCTGCAGATTCTCCTGCGCCTGGAGCTGCAGATTTTCCTGCGTCTGGAGCTGCAGATTCTCCTGCGCCTGGAGCTGCAGATTCTCCTGCGCCTGGAGCTGCAGATTCTCCTGCGCCTGGAGCTGCAGATTCTCCTGCGCCTGGAGCTGCAGATTCTCCTGCGTCTGGAGCTGCAGATTCTCCTGCGCCTGGAGCTGCAGATTCTCCTGCGTCTGGAGCTGCAGATTCTCCTGCGTCTGGAGCTGCAGATTCTCCTGCGTCTGGAGCTGCAGATTCTCCTGCGCCTGGAGCTGCAGATTCTCCTGCGTCTGGAGCTGCAGATTCTCCTGCGTCTGGAGCTGCAGATTCTCCTGCGCCTGGAGCTGCAGATTCTCCTGCGTCTGGAGCTGCAGATTCTCCTGCGCCTGGAGCTGCAGATTCTCCTGCGTCTGGAGCTGCAGATTCTCCTGCGTCTGGAGCTGCAGATTCTCCTGCGTCTGGAGCTGCAGATTCTCCTGCGCCTGGAGCTGCAGATTCTCCTGCGTCTGGAGCTGCAGATTCTCCTGCGTCTGGAGCTGCAGATTCTCCTGCGTCTGGAGCTGCAGATTCTCCTGCGTCTGGAGCTGCAGATTCTCCTGCGCCTGGAGCTGCAGATTCTCCTGCGTCTGGAGCTGCAGATTCTCCTGCGTCTGGAGCTGCAGATTCTCCTGCGCCTGGAGCTGCAGATTCTCCTGCGTCTGGAGCTGCAGATTCTCCTGCGCCTGGAGCTGCAGATTCTCCTGCGTCTGGAGCTGCAGATTCTCCTGCGTCTGGAGCTGCAGATTCTCCTGCGTCTGGAGCTGCAGATTCTCCTGCGCCTGGAGCTGCAGATTCTCCTGCGTCTGGAGCTGCAGATTCTCCTGCGTCTGGAGCTGCAGATTCTCCTGCGCCTGGAGCTGCAGATTCTCCTGCGTCTGGAGCTGCAGATTCTCCTGCGTCTGGAGCTGCAGATTCTCCTGCGCCTGGAGCTGCAGATTCTCCTGCGTCTGGAGCTGCAGATTCTCCTGCGCCTGGAGCTGCAGATTCTCCTGCGTCTGGAGCTGCAGATTCTCCTGCGTCTGGAGCTGCAGATTCTCCTGCGTCTGGAGCTGCAGATTCTCCTGCGCCTGGAGCTGCAGATTCTCCTGCGTCTGGAGCTGCAGATTCTCCTGCGTCTGGAGCTGCAGATTCTCCTGCGCCTGGAGCTGCAGATTCTCCTGCGTCTGGAGCTGCAGATTCTCCTGCGCCTGGAGCTGCAGATTCTCCTGCGTCTGGAGCTGCAGATTCTCCTGCGCCTGGAGCTGCAGATTCTCCTGCGTCTGGAGCTGCAGATTCTCCTGCGTCTGGAGCTGCAGATGAATCTGCGTCTGGAGCTGCAGATTCTCCTGCGCCTGGAGCTGCAGATTCTCCTGCGTCTGGAGCTGCAGATTCTCCTGCGTCTGGAGCTGCAGATTCTCCTGCGCCTGGAGCTGCAGATTTTCCTGCGTCTGGAGCTGCAGATTCTCCTGCGCCTGGAGCTGCAGATTCTCCTGCGCCTGGAGCTGCAGATTCTCCTGCGCCTGGAGCTGCAGATTCTCCTGCGCCTGGAGCTGCAGATTCTCCTGCGCCTGGAGCTGCAGATTCTCCTGCGTCTGGAGCTGCAGATTCTCCTGCGTCTGGAGCTGCAGATTCTCCTGCGCCTGGAGCTGCAGATTCTCCTGCGTCTGGAGCTGCAGATTCTCCTGCGTCTGGAGCTGCAGATTCTCCTGCGTCTGGAGCTGCAGATTCTCCTGCGCCTGGAGCTGCAGATTCTCCTGCGCCTGGAGCTGCAGATTCTCCTGCGTCTGGAGCTGCAGATTCTCCTGCGCCTGGAGCTGCAGATTCTCCTGCGCCTGGAGCTGCAGATTCTCCTGCGCCTGGAGCTGCAGATTCTCCTGCGTCTGGAGCTGCAGATTCTCCTGCGTCTGGAGCTGCAGATTCTCCTGCGCCTGGAGCTGCAGATTCTCCTGCGTCTGGAGCTGCAGATTCTCCTGCGTCTGGAGCTGCAGATTCTCCTGCGCCTGGAGCTGCAGATTCTCCTGCGTCTGGAGCTGCAGATTCTCCTGCGTCTGGAGCTGCAGATTCTCCTGCGCCTGGAGCTGCAGATTCTCCTGCGCCTGGAGCTGCAGATTCTCCTGCGTCTGGAGCTGCAGATTCTCCTGCGTCTGGAGCTGCAGATTCTCCTGCGTCTGGAGCTGCAGATTCTCCTGCGTCTGGAGCTGCAGATTCTCCTGCGTCTGGAGCTGCAGATTCTCCTGCGCCTGGAGCTGCAGATTCTCCTGCGTCTGGAGCTGCAGATTCTCCTGCGTCTGGAGCTGCAGATTCTCCTGCGCCTGGAGCTGCAGATTCTCCTGCGTCTGGAGCTGCAGATTCTCCTGCGCCTGGAGCTGCAGATTCTCCTGCGTCTGGAGCTGCAGATTCTCCTGCGTCTGGAGCTGCAGATGAATCTGCGTCTGGAGCTGCAGATTCTCCTGCGCCTGGAGCTGCAGATTCTCCTGCGCCTGGAGCTGCAGATTCTCCTGCGTCTGGAGCTGCAGATTCTCCTGCGTCTGGAGCTGCAGATTCTCCTGCGTCTGGAGCTGCAGATTCTCCTGCGCCTGGAGCTGCAGATTCTCCTGCGCCTGGAGCTGCAGATTCTCCTGCGTCTGGAGCTGCAGATTCTCCTGCGTCTGGAGCTGCAGATTCTCCTGCGTCTGGAGCTGCAGATTCTCCTGCGTCTGGAGCTGCAGATTCTCCTGCGTCTGGAGCTGCAGATTCTCCTGCGTCTGGAGCTGCAGATTCTCCTGCGTCTGGAGCTGCAGATTCTCCTGCGCCTGGAGCTGCAGATTCTCCTGCGTCTGGAGCTGCAGATTCTCCTGCGTCTGGAGCTGCAGATTCTCCTGCGTCTGGAGCTGCAGATTCTCCTGCGTCTGGAGCTGCAGATTCTCCTGCGTCTGGAGCTGCAGATTCTCCTGCGTCTGGAGCTGCAGATTCTCCTGCGTCTGGAGCTGCAGATTCTCCTGCGCCTGGAGCTGCAGATTCTCCTGCGTCTGGAGCTGCAGATTCTCCTGCGCCTGGAGCTGCAGATTCTCCTGCGTCTGGAGCTGCAGATTCTCCTGCGTCTGGAGCTGCAGATGAATCTGCGTCTGGAGCTGCAGATTCTCCTGCGCCTGGAGCTGCAGATTCTCCTGCGTCTGGAGCTGCAGATTCTCCTGCGTCTGGAGCTGCAGATTCTCCTGCGCCTGGAGCTGCAGATTTTCCTGCGTCTGGAGCTGCAGATTCTCCTGCGCCTGGAGCTGCAGATTCTCCTGCGCCTGGAGCTGCAGATTCTCCTGCGCCTGGAGCTGCAGATTCTCCTGCGCCTGGAGCTGCAGATTCTCCTGCGTCTGGAGCTGCAGATTCTCCTGCGTCTGGAGCTGCAGATTCTCCTGCGCCTGGAGCTGCAGATTCTCCTGCGTCTGGAGCTGCAGATTCTCCTGCGTCTGGAGCTGCAGATTCTCCTGCGCCTGGAGCTGCAGATTCTCCTGCGCCTGGAGCTGCAGATTCTCCTGCGTCTGGAGCTGCAGATTCTCCTGCGTCTGGAGCTGCAGATTCTCCTGCGTCTGGAGCTGCAGATTCTCCTGCGCCTGGAGCTGCAGATTCTCCTGCGTCTGGAGCTGCAGATTCTCCTGCGCCTGGAGCTGCAGATTCTCCTGCGTCTGGAGCTGCAGATTCTCCTGCGCCTGGAGCTGCAGATTCTCCTGCGCCTGGAGCTGCAGATTCTCCTGCGTCTGGAGCTGCAGATTCTCCTGCGCCTGGAGCTGCAGATTCTCCTGCGTCTGGAGCTGCAGATTCTCCTGCGTCTGGAGCTGCAGATTCTCCTGCGTCTGGAGCTGCAGATTCTCCTGCGTCTGGAGCTGCAGATTCTCCTGCGCCTGGAGCTGCAGATTCTCCTGCGTCTGGAGCTGCAGATTCTCCTGCGTCTGGAGCTGCAGATTCTCCTGCGCCTGGAGCTGCAGATTCTCCTGCGCCTGGAGCTGCAGATTCTCCTGCGTCTGGAGCTGCAGATTCTCCTGCGTCTGGAGCTGCAGATTCTCCTGCGTCTGGAGCTGCAGATTCTCCTGCGCCTGGAGCTGCAGATTCTCCTGCGCCTGGAGCTGCAGATTCTCCTGCGTCTGGAGCTGCAGATTCTCCTGCGCCTGGAGCTGCAGATTCTCCTGCGTCTGGAGCTGCAGATTCTCCTGCGTCTGGAGCTGCAGATTCTCCTGCGTCTGGAGCTGCAGATTCTCCCGCGTCTGGAGCTGCAGATTCTCCCGCGTCTGGAGCTGCAGATTCTCCCGCGTCTGGAGCTGCAGATTCTCCCGCGTCTGGAGCTGCAGATTCTCCTGCGTCTGGAGCTGCAGATGAATCTGCGTCTGGAGCTGCAGATTCTCCTGCGCCTGGAGCTGCAGATTCTCCTGCGTCTGGAGCTGCAGATTCTCCTGCGTCTGGAGCTGCAGATTCTCCTGCGCCTGGAGCTGCAGATTTTCCTGCGTCTGGAGCTGCAGATTCTCCTGCGCCTGGAGCTGCAGATTCTCCTGCGCCTGGAGCTGCAGATTCTCCTGCGCCTGGAGCTGCAGATTCTCCTGCGCCTGGAGCTGCAGATTCTCCTGCGTCTGGAGCTGCAGATTCTCCTGCGTCTGGAGCTGCAGATTCTCCTGCGCCTGGAGCTGCAGATTCTCCTGCGTCTGGAGCTGCAGATTCTCCTGCGTCTGGAGCTGCAGATTCTCCTGCGTCTGGAGCTGCAGATTCTCCTGCGTCTGGAGCTGCAGATTCTCCTGCGCCTGGAGCTGCAGATTCTCCTGCGCCTGGAGCTGCAGATTCTCCTGCGTCTGGAGCTGCAGATTCTCCTGCGCCTGGAGCTGCAGATTCTCCTGCGCCTGGAGCTGCAGATTCTCCTGCGCCTGGAGCTGCAGATTCTCCTGCGTCTGGAGCTGCAGATTCTCCTGCGTCTGGAGCTGCAGATTCTCCTGCGCCTGGAGCTGCAGATTCTCCTGCGTCTGGAGCTGCAGATTCTCCTGCGTCTGGAGCTGCAGATTCTCCTGCGTCTGGAGCTGCAGATTCTCCTGCGCCTGGAGCTGCAGATTCTCCTGCGCCTGGAGCTGCAGATTCTCCTGCGTCTGGAGCTGCAGATTCTCCTGCGTCTGGAGCTGCAGATTCTCCTGCGCCTGGAGCTGCAGATTCTCCTGCGCCTGGAGCTGCAGATTCTCCTGCGTCTGGAGCTGCAGATTCTCCTGCGTCTGGAGCTGCAGATTCTCCTGCGTCTGGAGCTGCAGATTCTCCTGCGCCTGGAGCTGCAGATTCTCCTGCGTCTGGAGCTGCAGATTCTCCTGCGCCTGGAGCTGCAGATTCTCCTGCGTCTGGAGCTGCAGATTCTCCTGCGCCTGGAGCTGCAGATTCTCCTGCGCCTGGAGCTGCAGATTCTCCTGCGTCTGGAGCTGCAGATTCTCCTGCGCCTGGAGCTGCAGATTCTCCTGCGTCTGGAGCTGCAGATTCTCCTGCGCCTGGAGCTGCAGATTCTCCTGCGTCTGGAGCTGCAGATTCTCCTGCGTCTGGAGCTGCAGATTCTCCTGCGCCTGGAGCTGCAGATTCTCCTGCGTCTGGAGCTGCAGATTCTCCTGCGTCTGGAGCTGCAGATTCTCCTGCGTCTGGAGCTGCAGATTCTCCCGCGTCTGGAGCTGCAGATTCTCCCGCGTCTGGAGCTGCAGATTCTCCCGCGTCTGGAGCTGCAGATTCTCCTGCGTCTGGAGCTGCAGATTCTCCTGCGTCTGGAGCTGCAGATTCTCCTGCGCCTGGAGCTGCAGATTCTCCTGCGTCTGGAGCTGCAGATTCTCCTGCGTCTGGAGCTGCAGATTCTCCTGCGTCTGGAGCTGCAGATTCTCCTGCGCCTGGAGCTGCAGATTCTCCTGCGTCTGGAGCTGCAGATTCTCCTGCGTCTGGAGCTGCAGATTCTCCTGCGTCTGGAGCTGCAGATTCTCCTGCGTCTGGAGCTGCAGATTCTCCTGCGCCTGGAGCTGCAGATTCTCCTGCGCCTGGAGCTGCAGATTCTCCTGCGTCTGGAGCTGCAGATTCTCCTGCGTCTGGAGCTGCAGATTCTCCTGCGTCTGGAGCTGCAGATTCTCCTGCGCCTGGAGCTGCAGATTCTCCTGCGTCTGGAGCTGCAGATTCTCCTGCGTCTGGAGCTGCAGATTCTCCTGCGCCTGGAGCTGCAGATTCTCCTGCGTCTGGAGCTGCAGATTCTCCTGCGTCTGGAGCTGCAGATTCTCCTGCGTCTGGAGCTGCAGATTCTCCTGCGTCTGGAGCTGCAGATTCTCCTGCGCCTGGAGCTGCAGATTCTCCTGCGCCTGGAGCTGCAGATTCTCCTGCGTCTGGAGCTGCAGATTCTCCTGCGTCTGGAGCTGCAGATTCTCCTGCGTCTGGAGCTGCAGATTCTCCTGCGCCTGGAGCTGCAGATTCTCCTGCGTCTGGAGCTGCAGATTCTCCTGCGTCTGGAGCTGCAGATTCTCCTGCGCCTGGAGCTGCAGATTCTCCTGCGTCTGGAGCTGCAGATTCTCCTGCGCCTGGAGCTGCAGATTCTCCTGCGTCTGGAGCTGCAGATTCTCCTGCGTCTGGAGCTGCAGATTCTCCTGCGTCTGGAGCTGCAGATTCTCCTGCGTCTGGAGCTGCAGATTCTCCTGCGCCTGGAGCTGCAGATTCTCCTGCGTCTGGAGCTGCAGATTCTCCTGCGTCTGGAGCTGCAGATTCTCCTGCGCCTGGAGCTGCAGATTCTCCTGCGCCTGGAGCTGCAGATTCTCCTGCGTCTGGAGCTGCAGATTCTCCTGCGTCTGGAGCTGCAGATTCTCCTGCGTCTGGAGCTGCAGATTCTCCTGCGCCTGGAGCTGCAGATTCTCCTGCGCCTGGAGCTGCAGATTCTCCTGCGTCTGGAGCTGCAGATTCTCCTGCGCCTGGAGCTGCAGATTCTCCTGCGTCTGGAGCTGCAGATTCTCCTGCGTCTGGAGCTGCAGATTCTCCTGCGTCTGGAGCTGCAGATTCTCCCGCGTCTGGAGCTGCAGATTCTCCCGCGTCTGGAGCTGCAGATTCTCCCGCGTCTGGAGCTGCAGATTCTCCCGCGTCTGGAGCTGCAGATTCTCCTGCGTCTGGAGCTGCAGATTCTCCTGCGTCTGGAGCTGCAGATTCTCCTGCGCCTGGAGCTGCAGATTCTCCTGCGCCTGGAGCTGCAGATTCTCCTGCGCCTGGAGCTGCAGATTCTCCTGCGTCTGGAGCTGCAGATTCTCCTGCGTCTGGAGCTGCAGATTCTCCTGCGTCTGGAGCTGCAGATTCTCCTGCGCCTGGAGCTGCAGATTCTCCTGCGCCTGGAGCTGCAGATTCTCCTGCGCCTGGAGCTGCAGATTCTCCTGCGCCTGGAGCTGCAGATTCTCCTGCGTCTGGAGCTGCAGATTCTCCTGCGCCTGGAGCTGCAGATTCTCCTGCGCCTGGAGCTGCAGATTCTCCTGCGCCTGGAGCTGCAGATTCTCCTGCGTCTGGAGCTGCAGATTCTCCTGCGTCTGGAGCTGCAGATTCTCCTGCGCCTGGAGCTGCAGATTCTCCTGCGTCTGGAGCTGCAGATTCTCCTGCGTCTGGAGCTGCAGATTCTCCTGCGCCTGGAGCTGCAGATTCTCCTGCGTCTGGAGCTGCAGATTCTCCTGCGTCTGGAGCTGCAGATTCTCCTGCGTCTGGAGCTGCAGATTCTCCTGCGCCTGGAGCTGCAGATTCTCCTGCGTCTGGAGCTGCAGATTCTCCTGCGTCTGGAGCTGCAGATTCTCCTGCGTCTGGAGCTGCAGATTCTCCTGCGTCTGGAGCTGCAGATTCTCCTGCGCCTGGAGCTGCAGATTCTCCTGCGCCTGGAGCTGCAGATTCTCCTGCGTCTGGAGCTGCAGATTCTCCTGCGTCTGGAGCTGCAGATTCTCCTGCGCCTGGAGCTGCAGATTCTCCTGCGTCTGGAGCTGCAGATTCTCCTGCGTCTGGAGCTGCAGATTCTCCTGCGTCTGGAGCTGCAGATTCTCCTGCGTCTGGAGCTGCAGATTCTCCTGCGTCTGGAGCTGCAGATTCTCCTGCGTCTGGAGCTGCAGATTCTCCTGCGTCTGGAGCTGCAGATTCTCCTGCGTCTGGAGCTGCAGATTCTCCTGCGCCTGGAGCTGCAGATTCTCCTGCGCCTGGAGCTGCAGATTCTCCTGCGTCTGGAGCTGCAGATTCTCCTGCGTCTGGAGCTGCAGATTCTCCTGCGTCTGGAGCTGCAGATTCTCCTGCGTCTGGAGCTGCAGATTCTCCTGCGTCTGGAGCTGCAGATTCTCCTGCGTCTGGAGCTGCAGATTCTCCTGCGCCTGGAGCTGCAGATTCTCCTGCGCCTGGAGCTGCAGATTCTCCTGCGTCTGGAGCTGCAGATTCTCCTGCGTCTGGAGCTGCAGATTCTCCTGCGTCTGGAGCTGCAGATTCTCCCGCGTCTGGAGCTGCAGATTCTCCCGCGTCTGGAGCTGCAGATTCTCCCGCGTCTGGAGCTGCAGATTCTCCTGCGTCTGGAGCTGCAGATTCTCCTGCGTCTGGAGCTGCAGATTCTCCTGCGTCTGGAGCTGCAGATTCTCCTGCGTCTGGAGCTGCAGATTCTCCTGCGCCTGGAGCTGCAGATTCTCCTGCGCCTGGAGCTGCAGATTCTCCTGCGTCTGGAGCTGCAGATTCTCCTGCGTCTGGAGCTGCAGATTCTCCTGCGCCTGGAGCTGCAGATTCTCCTGCGCCTGGAGCTGCAGATTCTCCTGCGTCTGGAGCTGCAGATTCTCCTGCGTCTGGAGCTGCAGATTCTCCTGCGCCTGGAGCTGCAGATTCTCCTGCGCCTGGAGCTGCAGATTCTCCTGCGTCTGGAGCTGCAGATTCTCCTGCGTCTGGAGCTGCAGATTCTCCTGCGCCTGGAGCTGCAGATTCTCCTGCGCCTGGAGCTGCAGATTCTCCTGCGTCTGGAGCTGCAGATTCTCCTGCGTCTGGAGCTGCAGATTCTCCTGCGCCTGGAGCTGCAGATTCTCCTGCGTCTGGAGCTGCAGATTCTCCTGCGTCTGGAGCTGCAGATTCTCCTGCGTCTGGAGCTGCAGATTCTCCTGCGCCTGGAGCTGCAGATTCTCCTGCGCCTGGAGCTGCAGATTCTCCTGCGTCTGGAGCTGCAGATTCTCCCGCGTCTGGAGCTGCAGATTCTCCCGCGTCTGGAGCTGCAGATTCTCCCGCGTCTGGAGCTGCAGATTCTCCTGCGTCTGGAGCTGCAGATTCTCGCCACCATCACCAACACGACAGGAGGCAGCATTTGCTGAAACGAGTTTTGAGTCGACTCAAAACCTTTTCCCTCCTGTCCTCTCTCCCCCCTTTCCTCCGCACCACCACCACCACGACAGGAGGCTGCATTCGCGCCCACCCTGCGGGGGCGGAGGAAGGTGCTGGTGGCAACCAACATTGCAGAGACGTCTCTCACCATCGAGGTGCGTGGGACTTCCCTAATAACCTCTCTGCCGTTGAGGTGCCATGGCGTCCATGGCATGTCCCTCCATGCACCCCTGCTCATGCCATGCCCTCCATGCACCCCTGCTCATGCCATGCCCTCCATGCACCCCTGCTCATGCCATGCCCTCCATGCACCCCTGCTCATGCCATGCCCTCCATGCACCCCTGCTCATGCCATGCCCTCCATGCACCCCTGCTCATGCCATGCCCTCCATGCACCCCTGCTCATGCCATGCCCTCCATGCACCCCTGCTCATGCCATGCCCTCCATGCACCCCTGCTCATGCCATGCCCTCCATGCACCCCTGCTCATGCCATGCCCTCCATGCACCCCTGCTCATGCCATGCCCTCCATGCACCCCTGCTCATGCCATGCCCTCCATGCACCCCTGCTCATGCCATGCCCTCCATGCACCCCTGCTCATGCCATGCCCTCCATGCACCCCTGCTCATGCCATGCCCTCCATGCACCCCTGCTCATACCATGCCCTCCATGCACCCCTGCTCATGCCATGCCCTCCATGCACCCCTGCTCATGCCATGCCCTCCATGCACCCCTGCTCATGCCATGCCCTCCATGCACCCCTGCTCATGCCATGCCCTCCATGCACCCCTGCTCATGCCATGCCCTCCATGCACCCCTGCTCATGCCATGCCCTCCATGCACCCCTGCTCATGCCATGCCCTCCATGCACCCCTGCTCATGCCATGCCCTCCATGCACCCCTGCTCATGCCATGCCCTCCATGCACCCCTGCTCATGCCATGCCCTCCATGCACCCCTGCTCATGCCATGCCCTCCATGCACCCCTGCTCATGCCATGCCCTCCATGCACCCCTGCTCATGCCATGCCCTCCATGCACCCCTGCTCATGCCATGCCCTCCATGCACCCCTGCTCATGCCATGCCCTCCATGCACCCCTGCTCATGCCATGCCCTCCATGCACCCCTGCTCATGCCATGCCCTCCATGCACCCTGCTCATGCCATGCCCTCCATGCACCCCTGCTCATGCCATGCCCTCCATGCACCCCTGCTCATGCCATGCCCTCCATGCACCCCTGCTCATGCCATGCCCTCCATGCACCCCTGCTCATGCCATGCCCTCCATGCACCCTGCTCATGCCATGCCCTCCATGCACCCCTGCTCATGCCATGCCCTCCATGCACCCCTGCTCATGCCATGCCCTCCATGCACCCCTGCTCATGCCATGCCCTCCATGCACCCCTGCTCATGCCATGCCCTCCATGTACCCTGCTCATGCCATGCCCTCCATGCACCCCTGCTCATGCCATGCCCTCCATGCACCCCTGCTCATGCCATGCCCTCCATGCACCCCTGCTCATGCCATGCCCTCCATGCACCCCTGCTCATGCCATGCCCTCCATGCACCCCTGCTCATGCCATGCCCTCCATGCACCCCTGCTCATGCCATGCCCTCCATGCACCCCTGCTCATGCCATGCCCTCCATGCACCCCTGCTCATGCCATGCCCTCCATGCACCCCTGCTCATGCCATGCCCTCCATGCACCCCTGCTCATGCCATGCCCTCCATGCACCCCTGCTCATGCCATGCCCTCCATGCACCCCTGCTCATGCCATGCCCTCCATGCACCCCTGCTCATGCCATGCCCTCCATGCACCCCTGCTCATGCCATGCCCTCCATGCACCCCTGCTCATGCCATGCCCTCCATGCACCCCTGCTCATGCCATGCCCTCCATGCACCCCTGCTCATGCCATGCCCTCCATGCACCCCTGCTCATGCCATGCCCTCCATGCACCCCTGCTCATGCCATGCCCTCCATGCACCCCTGCTCATGCCATGCCCTCCATGCACCCCTGCTCATGCCATGCCCTCCATGCACCCCTGCTCATGCCATGCCCTCCATGCACCCCTGCTCATGCCATGCCCTCCATGCACCCCTGCTCATGCCATGCCCTCCATGCACCCCTGCTCATGCCATGCCCTCCATGCACCCCTGCTCATGCCATGCCCTCCATGCACCCCTGCTCATGCCATGCCCTCCATGCACCCCTGCTCATGCCATGCCCTCCATGCACCCCTGCTCATGCCATGCCCTCCATGCACCCCTGCTCATGCCATGCCCTCCATGCACACCTGCTCATGCCATGCCCTCCATGCACCCCTGCTCATGCCATGCCCTCCATGCACCCCTGCTCATGCCATGCCCTCCATGCACCCCTGCTCATGCCATGCCCTCCATGCACCCCTGCTCATGCCATGCCCTCCATGCACCCCTGCTCATGCCATGCCCTCCATGCACCCCTGCTCATGCCATGCCCTCTCTCCCTCAAGGCTGCTTGTATGTTTGTCGTACCGATTGTGGCTTATGGATGGCTCTGCTCCTCTCCCCCCTGCAGGGCATAGTATACGTGGTTGACTGTGGCTTATGAAGTAACCGCGTGTTCTCCCCCCCCCCCCACGCTCCTCTTCCTCCCTCCCTCTCTCTCTGCTCCTCTCCCCCTGCAGGGCATAGTGTACGTGGTTGACAGCGGCTTTGTCAAGCAGCGGTTCTTCGACCCTGTAAGTGCTCCTCCCGTCCAATATTCTAGCCTTCCTCTTATGCTGGTTCCCAACCCCCTTTGAACTGGCCCCAGTTCCCAACCCCCTGTTAACCCGCCCCAGTTCCCAACCCCCTGTTAACCCGCCCCAGTTCCCAACCCCCCTGTTAACCCCCGCCCCAGTTCCCAACCCCCTGTTAACCCGCCCCAGTTCCCCAACCCCTGTTAACCCGCCCCAGTTCCCAACCCCCTGTTAACCCGCCCCAGTTCCCAACCCCTGTTAACCCGCCCCAGTTCCCAACCCTTTGTTAACCCGCCCCAGTTCCCACCCCCGTTAACCCGCCCCAGTTCCCAACCCCCTGTTAACCCGCCCCAGTTCCCAACCCCCTGTTAACCCCCCGCCCCAGTTCCCAACCCCCTGTTAACCCGCCCCAGTTCCCAACCCCTGTTAACCCGCCCCAGTTCCCAACCCCCTGTTAACCCGCCCCAGTTCCCAACCCCCTGTTAACCCGCCCCAGTTCCCAACCCCCTGTTAACCCCCCCCAGTTCCCAACCTTTGTTAACCCGCCCCAGTTCCCAACCCCCTGTTAACCCGCCCCAGTTCCCAACCCCCTGTTAACAACCCGCCCCAGTTCCCAACCCCCTGTTAACCCGCCCCAGTTCCCAACCCCCTGTTAACCCGCCCCAGTTCCCAACCCCCACCCGCCCCAGTTCCCAACCCCCTGTTAACCCGCCCCAGTTCCCAACCCCCTGTTAACCCGCCCCAGTTTCCAACCCCCTGTTAACCCGCCCCAGTTCCAAAGTTCCCAACCCCCTGTTAACCCGCCCCAGTTCCCAACCCCCTGTTAACCCGCCCCAGTTCCCAACCCCCTGTTAACCCGCCCCAGTTCCCAACCCCCTGTTAACCCGCCCCAGTTCCCAACCCTTTGTTAACCCGCCCCAGTTCCCAACCCCCTGTTAACCCGCCCCAGTTCCCAACCCTTTGTTAACCCGCCCCAGTTCCCAACCCCCTGTTAACCCGCCCCAGTTCCCAACCCCCTGTTAACCCGCCCCAGTTCCCAACCCCCTGTTAACCCGCCCCAGTTCCCAACCCCCTGTTAACCCGCCCCAGTTCCCAACCCCCTGTTAACCCGCCCCAGTTCCCAACCCCCTGTTAACCCGCCCCAGTTCCCACCCCCTGTTAACCCGCCCCAGTTCCCAACCCCCTGTTAACCCGCCCCAGTTCCCAACCCCCTGTTAACCCGCCCCAGTTCCCAACCCCCTGTTAACCCGCCCCAGTTCCCAACCCCTGTTAACCCGCCCCAGTTCCCAACCCCTGTTAACCCGCCCCAGTTCCCAACCCTTTGTTAACCCGCCCCAGTTCCCAACCCCCTGTTAACCCGCCCCAGTTCCCAACCCCCTGTTAACCCGCCCCAGTTCCCAACCCCCTGTTAACCCGCCCCAGTTCCCAACCCCCTGTTAACCCGCCCCAGTTCCCACCCCCTGTTAACCCGCCCCAGTTCCAACCCCCTGTTAACCCGCCCCAGTTCCCAACCCCTGTTAACCCGCCCCAGTTCCCAACCCCCTGTTAACCCGCCCCAGTTCCCAACCCCCTGTTAACCCGCCCCAGTTTCCAACCCCCTGTTAACCCGCCCCAGTTCCCAACCCTTTGTTAACCCGCCCCAGTTCCCAACCCCTGTTAACCCGCCCCAGTTCCCAACCCTTTGTTAACCCCCCCCAGTTCCCAACCCCCTGTTAACCCGCCCCAGTTCCCAACCCCCTGTTAACCCGCCCCAGTTCCCAACCCCCTGTTAACCCGCCCCAGTTCCCAACCCCCTGTTAACCCGCCCCAGTTCCCAACCCCCTGTTAACCCGCCCCAGTTCCCACCCCCTGTTAACCCGCCCCAGTTCCCAACCCCCTGTTAACCCGCCCCAGTTCCCAACCCCCTGTTAACCCGCCCCAGTTCCCAACCCCCTGTTAACCCGCCCCAGTTCCCAACCCCCTGTTAACCCGCCCCAGTTCCCAACCCCTGGTAACCCGCCCCAGTTCCCAACCCCCTGGTAACCCGCCCCAGTTCCCAACCCCCTGTTAACCCGCCCCAGTTCCCAACCCCCTGTTAACCCGCCCCAGTTCCAACCCTTGTTAACCCGCCCCAGTTCCCAACCCCCTGTTAACCCGCCCCAGTTCCCAACCCCCTGTTAACCCGCCCCAGTTCCCAACCCCCTGTTAACCCGCCCCAGTTCCCACCCCCTGTTAACCCGCCCCAGTTCCCAACCCCCTGTTAACCCGCCCCAGTTCCCAACCCCCTGTTAAACCCGCCCCAGTTCCCAACCCCTGTTAACCCGCCCCAGTTCCCAACCCCCTGTTAACCCGCCCCAGTTTCCAACCCCCTGTTAACCCGCCCCAGTTCCCACCCTTTGTTAACCCCCCCAGTTCCCAACCCCCTGTTAACCCGCCCCAGTTCCCAACCCTTTGTAAACCCGCCCCAGTTCCCAACCCCTGTTAACCCGCCCCAGTTCCCACCCCCTGTTAACCCGCCCCCCCCAGTTCCCAACCCCCTGTTAACCCGCCCCAGTTCCCAACCCCCTGTTAACCCGCCCCAGTTCCCAACCCCCTGTTAACCCGCCCCAGTTCCCAACCCCCTGTTAACCCCCCCCAGTTCCCACCCCCTGTAACCCGCCCCAGTTCCCAACCCCCTGTAACCCGCCCAGTTCCAACCCACCCCCTGTTAACCCGCCCCAGTTCCCAACCCCCTGGTAACCCCCCCAGTTCCCAACCCCCTGGTAACCCGCCCCAGTTCCCAACCCCCTGTTAACCCGCCCCAGTTCCCAACCCCCTGTTAACCCGCCCCAGTTCCCAACCCTTTGTTAACCCGCCCCAGTTCCCAACCCCCTGTTAACCCGCCCCAGTTCCCACCCCCTGTTAACCCGCCCCAGTTCCCAACCCCCTGTTAACCCGCCCCAGTTCCCAACCCCCTGTTAACCCGCCCCAGTTCCCAACCCCCTGTTAACCCGCCCCAGTTCCCAACCCCTGTTAACCCGCCCCAGTTCCCAACCCCCTGTTAACCCGCCCCAGTTCCCAACCCCCTGTTAACCCGCCCCAGTTCCCAACCCCCTGTTAACCCGCCCCAGTTCCCAATTCCGTGTTAACCCCCCCCCAGTTCCCAACCCCCTGTTAACCCGCCCCAGTTCCCAACCCCCTGTTAACCCGCCCCAGTTCCCCCCAACCCCCCACCCCCTGGTAACCCCGCCCCAGTTCCCAACCCCCTGTTAACCCGCCCCAGTTCCCAACCCCCTGTTAACCCGCCCCAGTTCCCAACCCCCTGTTAACCCGCCCCAGTTCCCAACCCCCTGGTAACCCGCCCAGTTCCCAACCCCCTGGTAACCCAACCCAGTTCCCAACCCCCTGTTAACCCGCCCCAGTTCCCAACCCCCTGTTAACCCGCCCCAGTTCCCAACCCCTGTTAACCCGCCCCAGTTCCCAACCCCCTGTTAGTAACCCGCCCCAGTTCCCAACCCCCTGTTAACCCGCCCAGTTCCCAACCCCCTGTTAACCCGCCCCAGTTCCCAACCCCCTGTTAACCCGCCCCAGTTCCCAACCCCTGTTAACCCGCCCCAGTTCCCAACCCCCTGTTAACCCGCCCCAGTTCCCAACCCCCTGTTAAACCCGCCCCAGTTCCAACCCCTGTTAACCCGCCCCAGTTCCCAACCCTTTGTTAACCCCCGCCCCAGTTCCCAACCCCTGTTAACCCGCCCCAGTTCCCAACCCTTTGTTAACCCGCCCCAGTTCCCAACCCCCTGTTAACCCGCCCCAGTTCCCAACCCCCTGTTAACCCGCCCCAGTTCCCAACCCCCTGTTAACCCGCCCCAGTTCCCAACCCCCTGTTAACCCGCCCCAGTTCCCAACCCCCTGTTAACCCGCCCAGTTCCCAACCCCCTGTTAACCCGCCCCAGTTCCCAACCCCCTGTTAACCCGCCCCAGTTCCCAACCCTTTGTTAACCCGCCCCAGTTCCCAACCCCCTGTTAACCCGCCCCAGTTCCCAACCCCCTGTTAACCCGCCCCAGTTCCCAACCCCCTGTTAACCCGCCCCAGTTCCCAACCCCCTGTTAACCCGCCCCAGTTCCCAACCCCTGTTAACCCGCCCCAGTTCCCAACCCCTGTTAACCCGCCCCAGTTCCCAACCCCCTGTTAACCCGCCCCAGTTCCCAACCCCCTGTTAACCCGCCCCAGTTCCCAACCCTTTGTTAACCCGCCCCAGTTCCCAACCCCCTGTTAACCCGCCCCAGTTCCCAACCCCCTGTTAACCCGCCCCAGTTCCCAACCCCTGTTAACCCGCCCCAGTTCCCAACCCCTGTTAACCCGCCCCAGTTCCCACCCCCTGTTAACCCGCCCCAGTTCCCAACCCCCTGTTAACCCGCCCCAGTTCCCAACCCCTGTTAACCCGCCCCAGTTCCCAACCCCCTGTTAACCCGCCCCAGTTCCCAACCCCCTGTTAACCCGCCCCAGTTTCCAACCCCCTGTTAACCCGCCCCAGTTCCCAACCCTTGTTAACCCGCCCCAGTTCCCAACCCCCTGTTAACCCGCCCCAGTTCCCAACCCTTTGTTAACCCGCCCCAGTTCCCAACCCCCTGTTAACCCGCCCCAGTTCCCAACCCCCTGTTAACCCGCCCCAGTTCCCAACCCCCTGTTAACCCGCCCCAGTTCCCAACCCCCTGTTAACCCGCCCCAGTTCCCAACCCCCTGTTAACCCGCCCCAGTTCCCAACCCCCTGTTAACCCGCCCCAGTTCCCAACCCCCTGTTAACCCGCCCCAGTTCCCAACCCCCTGTTAACCCGCCCCAGTTCCCAACCCCCTGTTAACCCGCCCCAGTTCCCAACCCCCTGTTAACCCGCCCCAGTTCCCAACCCCCTGTTAACCCGCCCCAGTTCCCAACCCCCTGGTAACCCGCCCCAGTTCCCAACCCCCTGTTAACCCGCCCCAGTTCCCAACCCCCTGTTAACCCGCCCCAGTTCCCAACCCTTTGTTAACCCGCCCCAGTTCCCAACCCCCTGTTAACCCGCCCCAGTTCCCAACCCCCTGTTAACCCGCCCCAGTTCCCAACCCCTGTTAACCCGCCCCAGTTCCCAACCCCCTGTTAACCCGCCCCAGTTCCCAACCCCCTGTTAACCCGCCCCAGTTCCCAACCCCCTGTTAACCCGCCCCAGTTCCCAACCCCCTGTTAACCCGCCCCAGTTCCCAACCCCCTGTTAACCCGCCCCAGTTTCCAACCCCCTGTTAACCCGCCCCAGTTCCCAACCCTTTGTTAACCCGCCCCAGTTCCCAACCCCCTGTTAACCCGCCCCAGTTCCCAACCCTTTGTTAACCCGCCCCAGTTCCCAACCCCCTGTTAACCCGCCCCAGTTCCCAACCCCCTGTTAACCCGCCCCAGTTCCCAACCCCCTGTTAACCCGCCCCAGTTCCCAACCCCCTGTTAACCCGCCCCAGTTCCCAACCCCCTGTTAACCCGCCCCAGTTCCCAACCCCTGTTAACCCGCCCCAGTTCCCAACCCCCTGTTAACCCGCCCCAGTTCCCAACCCCCTGTTAACCCGCCCCAGTTCCCAACCCCCTGTTAACCCGCCCCAGTTCCCAACCCCCTGGTAACCCGCCCCAGTTCCCAACCCCCTGGTAACCCGCCCCAGTTCCCAACCCCCTGTTAACCCGCCCCAGTTCCCAACCCCCTGTTAACCCGCCCCAGTTCCCAACCCTTTGTTAACCCGCCCCAGTTCCCAACCCCCTGTTAACCCGCCCCAGTTCCCAACCCCCTGTTAACCCGCCCCAGTTCCCAACCCCCTGTTAACCCGCCCCAGTTCCCAACCCCCTGTTAACCCGCCCCAGTTCCCAACCCCCTGTTAACCCGCCCCAGTTCCCAACCCCCTGTTAACCCGCCCCAGTTCCCAACCCCCTGTTAACCCCGCCCCAGTTCCCAACCCCCTGTTAACCCGCCCCAGTTCCCAACCCCCTGTTAACCCGCCCCAGTTCCCAATTCCGTGTTAACCCGCCCCAGTTCCCAACCCCCTGTTAACCCGCCCCAGTTCCCAACCCCCTGTTAACCCGCCCCAGTTCCCAACCCCCTGGTAACCCGCCCCAGTTCCCAACCCCCTGTTAACCCGCCCCAGTTCCCAACCCCCTGTTAACCCGCCCCAGTTCCCAACCCCCTGTTAACCCGCCCCAGTTCCCAACCCCCTGGTAACCCGCCCCAGTTCCCAACCCCCTGGTAACCCAACCCAGTTCCCAACCCCCTGTTAACCCGCCCCAGTTCCCAACCCCCTGTTAACCCGCCCCAGTTCCCAACCCCCTGTTAACCCGCCCCAGTTCCCAACCCCCTGTTAACCCGCCCCAGTTCCCAACCCCTGTTAACCCGCCCCAGTTCCCAACCCCCTGTTAACCCGCCCCAGTTCCCAACCCCCTGTTAACCCGCCCCAGTTCCCAACCCCCTGTTAACCCGCCCCAGTTCCCAACCCCCTGGTAACCCGCCCCAGTTCCCAACCCCCTGTTAACCCGCCCCAGTTCCCAACCCCCTGTTAACCCGCCCCAGTTCCCAACCCCCTGTTAACCCGCCCCAGTTCCCAACCCCCTGTTAACCCGCCCCAGTTCCCAACCCCCTGTTAACCCGCCCCAGTTCCCAACCCCCTGTTAACCCGCCCCAGTTCCCAACCCCCTGTTAACCCGCCCCAGTTCCCAACCCCCTGTTAACCCGCCCCAGTTCCCAACCCCCTGTTAACCCGCCCCAGTTCCCAACCCCCTGTTAACCCGCCCCAGTTCCCAACCCCCTGTTAACCCGCCCCAGTTCCCAACCCCCTGTTAACCCGCCCCAGTTCCCAACCCCCTGTTAACCCGCCCCAGTTCCCAACCCCCTGTTAACCCGCCCCAGTTCCCAACCCCCTGTTAACCCGCCCCAGTTCCCAACCCCCTGTTAACCCGCCCCAGTTCCCAACCCCCTGGTAACCCGCCCCAGTTCCCAACCCCCTGTTAACCCGCCCCAGTTCCCAACCCCCTGTTAACCCGCCCCAGTTCCCAACCCCCTGTTAACCCGCCCCAGTTCCCAACCCCCTGTTAACCCGCCCCAGTTCCCAACCCCCTGTTAACCCGCCCCAGTTCCCAACCCCCTGTTAACCCGCCCCAGTTCCCAACCCCCTGTTAACCCGCCCCAGTTCCCAACCCCCTGTTAACCCGCCCCAGTTCCCAACCCCCTGTTAACCCGCCCCAGTTCCCAACCCCCTGTTAACCCGCCCCAGTTCCCAACCCCCTGTTAACCCGCCCCAGTTCCCAACCCCCTGTTAACCCGCCCCAGTTCCCAACCCCCTGTTAACCCGCCCCAGTTCCCAACCCCCTGTTAACCCGCCCCAGTTCCCAACCCCCTGTTAACCCGCCCCAGTTCCCAACCCCCTGTTAACCCGCCCCAGTTCCCAACCCCCTGTTAACCCGCCCCAGTTCCCAACCCCCTGTTAACCCGCCCCAGTTCCCAACCCCCTGTTAACCCGCCCCAGTTCCCAACCCCCTGTTAACCCGCCCCAGTTCCCAACCCCCTGTTAACCCGCCCCAGTTCCCAACCCCCTGGTAACCCGCCCCAGTTCCCAACCCCCTGTTAACCCGCCCCAGTTCCCAACCCCCTGTTAACCCGCCCCAGTTCCCAACCCCCTGTTAACCCGCCCCAGTTCCCAACCCCCTGTTAACCCGCCCCAGTTCCCAACCCCCTGTTAACCCGCCCCAGTTCCCAACCCCCTGTTAACCCGCCCCAGTTCCCAACCCCCTGTTAACCCGCCCCAGTTCCCAACCCCCTGTTAACCCGCCCCAGTTCCCAACCCCCTGTTAACCCGCCCCAGTTCCCAACCCCCTGTTAACCCGCCCCAGTTCCCAACCCCCTGTTAACCCGCCCCAGTTCCCAACCCCCTGTTAACCCGCCCCAGTTCCCAACCCCCTGTTAACCCGCCCCAGTTCCCAACCCCCTGTTAACCCGCCCCAGTTCCCAACCCCCTGTTAACCCGCCCCAGTTCCCAACCCCCTGTTAACCCGCCCCAGTTCCCAACCCCCTGTTAACCCGCCCCAGTTCCCAACCCCCTGTTAACCCGCCCCAGTTCCCAACCCCCTGTTAACCCGCCCCAGTTCCCAACCCCCTGTTAACCCGCCCCGGTTCCCAACCCCCTGTTAACCCGCCCCGTTCCCAACCCCCTGTTAACCCGCCCCGGTTCCCAACCCCCTGTTAACCCGCCCCAGTTCCCAACCCCCTGTTAACCCGCCCCAGTTCCCAACCCCCTGTTAACCCGCCCCAGTTCCCAACCCCCTGTTAACCCGCCCCAGTTCCCAACCCCCTGTTAACCCGCCCCAGTTCCCAACCCCCTGTTAACCCGCCCCAGTTCCCAACCCCCTGTTAACCCGCCCCAGTTCCCAACCCCCTGTTAACCCGCCCCAGTTCCCAACCCCCTGTTAACCCGCCCCAGTTCCCAACCCCCTGTTAACCCGCCCCAGTTCCCAACCCCCTGTTAACCCGCCCCAGTTCCCAACCCCCTGTTAACCCGCCCCAGTTCCCAACCCCCTGTTAACCCGCCCCAGTTCCCAACCCCCTGTTAACCCGCCCCAGTTCCCAACCCCCTGTTAACCCGCCCCAGTTCCCAACCCCCTGTTAACCCGCCCCAGTTCCCAACCCCCTGTTAACCCGCCCCAGTTCCCAACCCCCTGTTAACCCGCCCCAGTTCCCAACCCCCTGTTAACCCGCCCCAGTTCCCAACCCCCTGTTAACCCGCCCCAGTTCCCAACCCCCTGTTAACCCGCCCCAGTTCCCAACCCCCTGTTAACCCGCCCCAGTTCCCAACCCCCTGTTAACCCGCCCCAGTTCCCAACCCCCTGTTAACCCGCCCCAGTTCCCAACCCCCTGTTAACCCGCCCCAGTTCCCAACCCCCTGTTAACCCGCCCCAGTTCCCAACCCCCTGTTAACCCGCCCCAGTTCCCAACCCCCTGTTAACCCGCCCCAGTTCCCAACCCCCTGTTAACCCGCCCCAGTTCCCAACCCCCTGTTAACCCGCCCCAGTTCCCAACCCCCTGTTAACCCGCCCCAGTTCCCAACCCCCTGTTAACCCGCCCCAGTTCCCAACCCCCTGTTAACCCGCCCCAGTTCCCAACCCCCTGTTAACCCGCCCCAGTTCCCAACCCCCTGTTAACCCGCCCCAGTTCCCAACCCCCTGTTAACCCGCCCCAGTTCCCAACCCCCTGTTAACCCGCCCCAGTTCCCAACCCCCTGTTAACCCGCCCCAGTTCCCAACCCCCTGTTAACCCGCCCCAGTTCCCAACCCCCTGTTAACCCGCCCCAGTTCCCAACCCCCTGTTAACCCGCCCCAGTTCCCAACCCCCTGTTAACCCGCCCCAGTTCCCAACCCCCTGTTAACCCGCCCCAGTTCCCAACCCCCTGTTAACCCGCCCCAGTTCCCAACCCCCTGTTAACCCGCCCCAGTTCCCAACCCCCTGTTAACCCGCCCCAGTTCCCAACCCCCTGTTAACCCGCCCCAGTTCCCAACCCCCTGTTAACCCGCCCCAGTTCCCAACCCCCTGTTAACCCGCCCCAGTTCCCAACCCCCTGTTAACCCGCCCCAGTTCCCAACCCCCTGTTAACCCGCCCCAGTTCCCAACCCCCTGTTAACCCGCCCCAGTTCCCAACCCCCTGTTAACCCGCCCCAGTTCCCAACCCCCTGTTAACCCGCCCCAGTTCCCAACCCCCTGTTAACCCGCCCCAGTTCCCAACCCCCTGTTAACCCGCCCCAGTTCCCAACCCCCTGTTAACCCGCCCCAGTTCCCAACCCCCTGTTAACCCGCCCCAGTTCCCAACCCCCTGTTAACCCGCCCCAGTTCCCAACCCCCTGTTAACCCGCCCCAGTTCCCAACCCCCTGTTAACCCGCCCCAGTTCCCAACCCCCTGTTAACCCGCCCCAGTTCCCAACCCCCTGTTAACCCGCCCCAGTTCCCAACCCCCTGTTAACCCGCCCCAGTTCCCAACCCCCTGTTAACCCGCCCCAGTTCCCAACCCCCTGTTAACCCGCCCCAGTTCCCAACCCCCTGTTAACCCGCCCCAGTTCCCAACCCCCTGTTAACCCGCCCCAGTTCCCAACCCCCTGTTAACCCGCCCCAGTTCCCAACCCCCTGTTAACCCGCCCCAGTTCCCAACCCCCTGTTAACCCGCCCCAGTTCCCAACCCCCTGTTAACCCGCCCCAGTTCCCAACCCCCTGTTAACCCGCCCCAGTTCCCAACCCCCTGTTAACCCGCCCCGGTTCCCAACCCCCTGTTAACCCGCCCCGGTTCCCAACCCCCTGTTAACCCGCCCCGGTTCCCAACCCCCTGTTAACCCGCCCCAGTTCCCAACCCCCTGTTAACCCGCCCCAGTTCCCAACCCCCTGTTAACCCGCCCCAGTTCCCAACCCCCTGTTAACCCGCCCCAGTTCCCAACCCCCTGTTAACCCGCCCCAGTTCCCAACCCCCTGTTAACCCGCCCCAGTTCCCAACCCCCTGTTAACCCGCCCCAGTTCCCAACCCCCTGTTAACCCGCCCCAGTTCCCAACCCCCTGTTAACCCGCCCCAGTTCCCAACCCCCTGTTAACCCGCCCCAGTTCCCAACCCCCTGTTAACCCGCCCCAGTTCCCAACCCCCTGTTAACCCGCCCCAGTTCCCAACCCCCTGTTAACCCGCCCCAGTTCCCAACCCCCTGTTAACCCGCCCCAGTTCCCAACCCCCTGTTAACCCGCCCCAGTTCCCAACCCCCTGTTAACCCGCCCCAGTTCCCAACCCCCTGTTAACCCGCCCCAGTTCCCAACCCCCTGTTAACCCGCCCCAGTTCCCAACCCCCTGTTAACCCGCCCCAGTTCCCAACCCCCTGTTAACCCGCCCCAGTTCCCAACCCCCTGTTAACCCGCCCCAGTTCCCAACCCCCTGTTAACCCGCCCCAGTTCCCAACCCCCTGTTAACCCGCCCCAGTTCCCAACCCCCTGTTAACCCGCCCCAGTTCCCAACCCCCTGTTAACCCGCCCCAGTTCCCAACCCCCTGTTAACCCGCCCCAGTTCCCAACCCCCTGTTAACCCGCCCCAGTTCCCAACCCCCTGTTAACCCGCCCCAGTTCCCAACCCCCTGTTAACCCGCCCCAGTTCCCAACCCCCTGTTAACCCGCCCCAGTTCCCAACCCCCTGTTAACCCGCCCCAGTTCCCAACCCCCTGTTAACCCGCCCCAGTTCCCAACCCCCTGTTAACCCGCCCCAGTTCCCAACCCCCTGGTAACCCGCCCCAGTTCCCAACCCCCTGGTTAACCCGCCCCAGTTCCCAACCCCCTGTTAACCCGCCCCAGTTCCCAACCCCCTGTTAACCCGCCCCAGTTCCCAACCCCCTGTTAACCCGCCCCAGTTCCCAACCCCCTGTTAACCCGCCCCAGTTCCCAACCCCCTGTTAACCCGCCCCAGTTCCCAACCCCCTGTTAACCCGCCCCAGTTCCCAACCCCCTGTTAACCCGCCCCAGTTCCCAACCCCCTGTTAACCCGCCCCAGTTCCCAACCCCCTGTTAACCCGCCCCAGTTCCCAACCCCCTGTTAACCCGCCCCAGTTCCCAACCCCCTGTTAACCCGCCCCAGTTCCCAACCCCCTGTTAACCCGCCCCAGTTCCCAACCCCCTGTTAACCCGCCCCAGTTCCCAACCCCCTGTTAACCCGCCCCAGTTCCCAACCCCCTGTTAACCCGCCCCAGTTCCCAACCCCCTGTTAACCCGCCCCAGTTCCCAACCCCCTGTTAACCCGCCCCAGTTCCCAACCCCCTGTTAACCCGCCCCAGTTCCCAACCCCCTGTTAACCCGCCCCAGTTCCCAACCCCCTGTTAACCCGCCCCAGTTCCCAACCCCCTGTTAACCCGCCCCAGTTCCCAACCCCCTGTTAACCCGCCCCAGTTCCCAACCCCCTGTTAACCCGCCCCAGTTCCCAACCCCCTGTTAACCCGCCCCAGTTCCCAACCCCCTGTTAACCCGCCCCAGTTCCCAACCCCCTGTTAACCCGCCCCAGTTCCCAACCCCCTGTTAACCCGCCCCAGTTCCCAACCCCCTGTTAACCCGCCCCAGTTCCCAACCCCCTGTTAACCCGCCCCAGTTCCCAACCCCCTGTTAACCCGCCCCAGTTCCCAACCCCCTGTTAACCCGCCCCAGTTCCCAACCCCCTGTTAACCCGCCCCAGTTCCCAACCCCCTGTTAACCCGCCCCAGTTCCCAACCCCCTGTTAACCCGCCCCAGTTCCCAACCCCCTGTTAACCCGCCCCAGTTCCCAACCCCCTGTTAACCCGCCCCAGTTCCCAACCCCCTGTTAACCCGCCCCAGTTCCCAACCCCCTGTTAACCCGCCCCAGTTCCCAACCCCCTGTTAACCCGCCCCAGTTCCCAACCCCCTGTTAACCCGCCCCAGTTCCCAACCCCCTGTTAACCCGCCCCAGTTCCCAACCCCCTGCGAACCCGCCCCAGTTCCCAACCCCCTGCGAACCCGCCCCAGTTCCCAACCCCCTGTTAACCCGCCCCAGAACCCAACCCCCTGTTAACCCGCCCCAGTTCCCAACCCCCTGTTAACCCGCCCCAGTTCCAACCCCCTGTTAACCCGCCCCAGTTCCCAACCCCCTGGTAACCCGCCCCAGTTCAAAGCCCCTGCGAACCCGCCCCAGTTCAAAGCCCCTGCGAACCCGCCCCAGTTCAAAGCCCCTGCGAACCCGCCCCAGTTCAAAGCCCCTGCGAACCCGCCCCAGTTCAAAGCCCCTGCGAACCCGCCCCAGTTCCCAACCCCCTGGTAACCCGCCCCAGTTCAAAGCCCCTGCGAACCTGTTAACCCGCCCCAGTTCCAACCCCCTGTTAACCCGCCCCAGTTCCCAACCCCCTGGTAACCCGCCCCAGTTCAAAGCCCCTGCGAACCCGCCCCAGTTCAAAGCCCCTGCGAACCCGCCCCAGTTCCAACCCCCTGTTAACCCGCCCCAGTTCCCAACCCCCTGGTAACCCGCCCCAGTTCAAAGCCCCTGCGAACCCGCCCCAGTTCAAAGCCCCTGCGAACCCGCCCCAGTTCAAAGCCCCTGCGAACCCGCCCCAGTTCAAAGCCCCTGCGAACCCGCCCCAGTTCAAAGCCCCTGCGAACCCGCCCCAGTTCAAAGCCCCTGCGAACCCGCCCCAGTTCAAAGCCCCTGCGAACCCGCCCCAGTTCAAAGCCCCTGCGAACCCGCCCCAGTTCAAAGCCCCTGCGAACCCGCCCCAGTTCCCAACCCCCTGGTAACCCGCCCCAGTTCAAAGCCCCTGCGAACCCGCCCCAGTTCAAAGCCCCTGCGAACCCGCCCCAGTTCAAAGCCCCTGCGAACCCGCCCCAGTTCAAAGCCCCTGCGAACCCGCCCCAGTTCCCAACCCCCTGGTAACCCGCCCCAGTTCAAAGCCCCTGCGAACCCGCCCCAGTTCAAAGCCCCTGCGAACCCGCCCCAGTTCATAGCCCCTGCGAACCCGCCCCAGTTCAAAGCCCCTGCAAACCCGCCCCAGTTCAAAGCCCCTGCGAACCCGCCCCAGTTCCCAACCCCCTGGTAACCCGCCCCAGTTCAAAGCCCCTGCGAACCCGCCCCAGTTCAAAGCCCCTGCGAACCCGCCCCAGTTCAAAGCCCCTGCGAACCCGCCCCAGTTCAAAGCCCCTGCGAACCCGCCCCAGTTCAAAGCCCCTGCGAACCCGCCCCAGTTCAAAGCCCCTGCGAACCCGCCCCAGTTCCCAACCCCCTGGTAACCCGCCCCAGTTCAAAGCCCCTGCGAACCTGTTAACCCGCCCCAGTTCCAACCCCCTGTTAACCCGCCCGAGTTCCCAACCCCCTGGTAACCCGCCCCAGTTCAAAGCCCCTGCGAACCCGCCCCAGTTCAAAGCCCCTGCGAACCCGCCCCAGTTCCAACCCCCTGTTAACCCGCCCCAGTTCCCAACCCCCTGGTAACCCGCCCCAGTTCAAAGCCCCTGCGAACCCGCCCCAGTTCAAAGCCCCTGCGAACCCGCCCCAGTTCAAAGCCCCTGCGAACCCGCCCCAGTTCAAAGCCCCTGCGAACCCGCCCCAGTTCAAAGCCCCTGCGAACCCGCCCCAGTTCAAAGCCCCTGCGAACCCGCCCCAGTTCAAAGCCCCTGCGAACCCGCCCCAGTTCAAAGCCCCTGCGAACCCGCCCCAGTTCCCAACCCCCTGGTAACCCGCCCCAGTTCAAAGCCCCTGCGAACCCGCCCCAGTTCAAAGCCCCTGCGAACCCGCCCCAGTTCAAAGCCCCTGCGAACCCGCCCCAGTTCAAAGCCCCTGCGAACCCGCCCCAGTTCCCAACCCCCTGGTAACCCGCCCCAGTTCAAAGCCCCTGCGAACCCGCCCCAGTTCAAAGCCCCTGCGAACCCGCCCCAGTTCAAAGCCCCTGCGAACCCGCCCCAGTTCAAAGCCCCTGCGAACCCGCCCCAGTTCAAAGCCCCTGCGAACCCGCCCCAGTTCCCAACCCCCTGGTAACCCGCCCCAGTTCAAAGCCCCTGCGAACCCGCCCCAGTTCAAAGCCCCTGCGAACCCGCCCCAGTTCCCAACCCCCTGGTAACCCGCCCCAGTTCAAAGCCCCTGCGAACCCGCCCCAGTTCAAAGCCCCTGCGAACCCGCCCCAGTTCAAAGCCCCTGCGAAC
This sequence comes from Closterium sp. Yama58-4, assembly GCA_947470075.1. NCBI lineage: Eukaryota > Viridiplantae > Streptophyta > Zygnematophyceae > Desmidiales > Closteriaceae > Closterium > Closterium sp. Yama58-4. The sequence continues at coordinate 539,770 of CANIUD010000194.1, forward strand.
CCGCCCCAGTTCAAAGCCCCTGCGAACCCGCCCCAGTTCAAAGCCCCTGCGAACCCGCCCCAGTTCCCAACCCCCTGGTAACCCGCCCCAGTTCAAAGCCCCTGCGAACCCGCCCCAGTTCAAAGCCCCTGCGAACCCGCCCCAGTTCAAAGCTCCTGCGAACCCGCCCCAGTTCCCAACCCCCTGGTAACCCGCCCCAGTTCCCAACCCCCTGGTAACCCGCCCCAGTTCAAAGCCCCTGCGAACCCGCCCCAGTTCAAAGCCCCTGCGAACCCGCCCCAGTTCAAAGCCTCTGCGAACCCGCCCCAGTTCAAAGCCCCTGCGAACCCGCCCCAGTTCAAAGCCCCTGCGAACCCGCCCCAGTTCCCAACCCCCTGGTAACCCGCCCTAGTTCAAAGCCCCTGCGAACCCGCCCCAGTTCAAAGCCCCTGCGAACCCGCCCCAGTTCAAAGCCCCTGCGAACCCGCCCCAGTTCCCAACCCCCTGGTAACTCGCCCCAGTTCAAAGCCCCTGCGAACCCGCCCCAGTTCAAAGCCCCTGCGAACCCGCCCCAGTTCAAAGCCCCTGCGAACCCGCCCCAGTTCCCAACCCCCTGGTAACCCGCCCCAGTTCAAAGCCCCTGCGAACCCGCCCCAGTTCAAAGCCCCTGCGAACCCGCCCCAGTTCAAAGCCCCTGCGAACCCGCCCCAGTTCCCAACCCCTGGTAACCCGCCCCAGTTCAAAGCCCCTGCGAACCCGCCCCAGTTCAAAGCCCCTGCGAACCCGCCCCAGTTCCCAACCCCCTGGTAACCCGCCCCAGTTCAAAGCCCCTGCGAACCCGCCCCAGTTCAAAGCCCCTGCGAACCCGCCCCAGTTCAAAGCCCCTGCGAACCCGCCCCAGTTCCCAACCCCCTGGTAACCCGCCCCAGTTCAAAGCCCCTGCGAACCCGCCCCAGTTCAAAGCCCCTGCGAACCCGCCCCAGTTCAAAGCCCCTGCGAACCCGCCCCAGTTCCCAACCCCCTGGTAACCCGCCCCAGTTCAAAGCCCCTGCGAACCCGCCCCAGTTCAAAGCCCCTGCGAACCCGCCCCAGTTCAAAGCCCCTGCGAACCCGCCCCAGTTCCCAACCCCCTGGTAACCCGCCCCAGTTCAAAGCCCCTGCGAACCCGCCCCAGTTCAAAGCCCCTGCGAACCCGCCCCAGTTCAAAGCCCCTGCGAACCCGCCCCAGTTCAAAGCCCCTGCGAACCCGCCCCAGTTCCAACCCCCTGTTAACCCGCCCCAGTTCCCAACCCCCTGGTAACCCGCCCCAGTTCAAAGCCCCTGCGAACCCGCCCCAGTTCAAAGCCCCTGCGAACCCGCCCCAGTTCAAAGCCCCTGCGAACCCGCCCCAGTTCAAAGCCCCTGCGAACCCGCCCCAGTTCAAAGCCCCTGCGAACCCGCCCCAGTTCAAAGCCCCTGCGAACCCGCCCCAGTTCCCAACCCCCTGGTAACCCGCCCCAGTTCAAAGCCCCTGCGAACCCGCCCCAGTTCAAAGCCCCTGCGAACCCGCCCCAGTTCAAAGCCCCTGCGAACCCGCCCCAGTTCCCAACCCCCTGGTAACCCGCCCCAGTTCAAAGCCCCTGCGAACCCGCCCCAGTTCAAAGCCCCTGCGAACCCGCCCCAGTTCAAAGCCCCTGCGAACCCGCCCCAGTTCAAAGCCCCTGCGAACCCGCCCCAGTTCAAAGCCCCTGCGAACCCGCCCCAGTTCCCAACCCCCTGGTAACCCGCCCCAGTTCAAAGCCCCTGCGAACCCGCCCCAGTTCAAAGCCCCTGCGAACCCGCCCCAGTTCAAAGCCCCTGCGAACCCGCCCCAGTTCCCAACCCCCTGGTAACCCGCCCCAGTTCAAAGCCCCTGCGAACCCGCCCCAGTTCAAAGCCCCTGCGAACCCGCCCCAGTTCAAAGCCCCTGCGAACCCGCCCCAGTTCAAAGCCCCTGCGAACCCGCCCCAGTTCAAAGCCCCTGCGAACCCGCCCCAGTTCCCAACCCCCTGGTAACCCGCCCCAGTTCAAAGCCCCTGCGAACCCGCCCCAGTTCAAAGCCCCTGCGAACCCGCCCCAGTTCAAAGCCCCTGCGAACCCGCCCCAGTTCCCAACCCCCTGGTAACCCGCCCCAGTTCCCAACCCCCTGGTAACCCGCCCCAGTTCAAAGCCCCTGCGAACCCGCCCCAGTTCAAAGCCCCTGCGAACCCGCCCCAGTTCAAAGCCTCTGCGAACCCGCCCCAGTTCAAAGCCCCTGCGAACCCGCCCCAGTTCAAAGCCCCTGCGAACCCGCCCCAGTTCCCAACCCCCTGGTAACCCGCCCCAGTTCAAAGCCTCTGCGAACCCGCCCCAGTTCAAAGCCCCTGCGAACCCGCCCCAGTTCAAAGCCCCTGCGAACCCGCCCCAGTTCCCAACCCCCTGGTAACCCGCCCCAGTTCAAAGCCCCTGCGAACCCGCCCCAGTTCAAAGCCCCTGCGAACCCGCCCCAGTTCAAAGCCCCTGCGAACCCGCCCCAGTTCCCAACCCCCTGGTAACCCGCCCCAGTTCAAAGCCCCTGCGAACCCGCCCCAGTTCAAAGCCCCTGCGAACCCGCCCCAGTTCAAAGCCCCTGCGAACCCGCCCCAGTTCCCAACCCCCTGGTAACCCGCCCCAGTTCAAAGCCCCTGCGAACCCGCCCCAGTTCAAAGCCCCTGCGAACCCGCCCCAGTTCAAAGCCCCTGCGAACCCGCCCCAGTTCCCAACCCCCTGGTAACCCGCCCCAGTTCAAAGCCCCTGCGAACCCGCCCCAGTTCAAAGCCCCTGCGAACCCGCCCCAGTTCAAAGCCCCTGCGAACCCGCCCCAGTTCCCAACCCCCTGGTAACCCGCCCCAGTTCAAAGCCCCTGCGAACCCGCCCCAGTTCAAAGCCCCTGCGAACCCGCCCCAGTTCAAAGCCCCTGCGAACCCGCCCCAGTTCCCAACCCCTGGTAACCCGCCCCAGTTCAAAGCCCCTGCGAACCCGCCCCAGTTCAAAGCCCCTGCGAACCCGCCCCAGTTCAAAGCCCCTGCGAACCCGCCCCAGTTCCCAACCCCCTGGTAACCCGCCCCAGTTCAAAGCCCCTGCGAACCCGCCCCAGTTCAAAGCCCCTGCGAACCCGCCCCAGTTCCCAACCCCCTGGTAACCCGCCCCAGTTCAAAGCCCCTGCGAACCCGCCCCAGTTCAAAGCCCCTGCGAACCCGCCCCAGTTCAAAGCCCCTGCGAACCCGCCCCAGTTCAAAGCCCCTGCGAACCCGCCCCAGTTCCCAACCCCCTGGTAACCCGCCCCAGTTCAAAGCCCCTGCGAACCCGCCCCAGTTCAAAGCCCCTGCGAACCCGCCCCAGTTCAAAGCCCCTGCGAACCCGCCCCAGTTCCCAACCCCCTGGTAACCCGCCCCAGCTCCCAACCCCCTGGTAACCCGCCCCAGTTCCCAACCCCCTGCGAACCTGTTAACCTCGGGACATTTTCTTTCTAGCCGCGCCCCTGTACTGTGCTGTGCCATCCTGGTGCTTGTTTAGAGACTCCTAACATCCCGTTCTCGAAGCGCCTCAGGAACCCCTCTCGTTTCCCCAGTTCTGTTCCGTGCCCCCTCCCACAGCCGCATCCCTCCAGTGTCCAACGCACATGCTCTGCTGCTAGTGCCCATGTCACTGTTTTCAGCACCTCACGGTTCGCATTTCTACCATCCCCCATCTCCTCAGGTGTCCAACGTGGACTCGTTGCTGCTAGTGCCCGTGTCACGAGCATCGGCACAGCAGAGGGCAGCCAGGGGGCAACAACCCGTCCTCTCCCCCCTCCCCCCTCCCTCCTGTGATGTTCTGCGCTCCCATCCCTCATCCCCTCAGGTATCCAACGTGGACGCGTTGCTGCTAGTGCCCGTGTCACGAGCATCGGCACAGCAGAGGGCAGGCAGGGCCGGGCGAGTGAGGCCAGGGAAATGCTACAGGTGAAGCTTCTCGCACTCTCTAAACACACAGTACACTCGCAACGGAAATCTGTACTTTGGTGGGCACTGCATTCCACCAAGATCTCAGTGGTAACAGGAGGTATTGCATTCCCCATTTGGCTCTCTCTGTCTGTCTTTGTCTCTTCCCTTCTCTCCTCACCGCTTCTCTCCTCACCGCTTCTCTCCTCTTCCCTACCCTCATCTTCGCCCCTCTTCTCTCCAACAGACTATACACAGAGAACAGCTACATGACAGATCTTGCCGCCCACACGATCCCGGAGATCCAGCGATCAGATCTCACAGCAACAGTGCTGCAGCTCAAGTCCCTCGGCATCGACAACATCATGCGATTTGATTGGCTCTCGCCGCCCGCGCCGTCCGCCATGATCCGCGCACTAGAGACGCTCTTTGCCGTCCGGGCGCTGGATATGGACGGCAGACTGACCAAGCCTGTTGGAATCCAGCTGGCAGAGTTTCCTCTGGTAGGATGCATGTGGTAATCACATGCTGGTAACCAGGTCATGGTAACGATTTTTCTCTTGTGAGCACAGCATTAAATTTTCCTGTCCCTCACCCAACTCTCCCGACTGAAGAGCCTGAAACTGCGATTCTCATACCTGTGGTGTCTTCTAATGCTCCTCATTCCCGCGTGCTTGTCATTTTCCCAGGACCCTCTGGTTGCCTTCATGCTGCTTGTATCAGCCAATGCACCTGGCACCACTGCTGCTGGCGCTGCTGGCAGTGCTGTGAAGGGTGGAGGCAGGGGAGGTCGCCTGGGTGGGAAAGATGAGGAAGAGGAGGAGGAGGAAGATGGGGGGGATGACGAGGCTGATGGTTGTTCGGAGGAGATGTGTACAGTTGCTGCGTCACTGTGTGTGCAGGTAACAGGAGGAGGGGATGGGCTTGTGGGCAGGGGATATGGGCATGCGGATGTGCGTGTGCGGATATGGGCATGCGGATGTGCGTGTGCGGATATGGGCATGCGGATGTGCGTGTGCGGATATGGGCATGCGGATGTGCGTGTGCGGATATGGGCATGCGGATGTGCGTGTGCGGATATGGGCATGCGGATGTGCGTGTGCGGATATGGGCATGCGGATTTGCGTGTGCGGGTATGGGCATGCGGATGTGCGTGTGCGGATATGGGCATGCGGATGTGCGTGTGCGGATATGGGCTTGCTGATGTGGGCTTGGGGGCGGTCTGTGGAAGGGTGGCTGCTTGGTATATGGCATGGGGTGTGTGTGGCGAGATGCTGCATGAGTATGGGGTATGGAGGCCAGCGGTCTTGAACTTGGAGGCATGGCACTTATTTGACTTGGTGAGTGTTACAGGCACCATGTGGCATCCACAGTTTCTCTTTCTTCTCCCCCCTTCCCTGCTCGCCCTCCCCTTGCTCCTCTCCTGTTCACCACCATCTTCCCCCTCACTTTGCAGGGATTTTTTTAGAATTCTCAACAAACACAGGGACATCCCCTCACTTTGTTCTCCCACGTCCTCCTCCCTTCATACTCCTTCCTCTCCCCTCTTGCTGTTCCCTCCCTACCAGACTGTATCGCAGTCGCCTCCAGGCATCCTCACCTATCTGTACCGCTTTCTCTTCCTTTCCACACTGCTGCTATCCCCCTTCCTCCAGTCAGTGTGGGTGGGCAGCAGTGGCCGGCAGAGAGAGTCGGACCGACTGAAAGAGAGATTCGCAGCCGCAGAGGTGGGGAGATTTGAAGGGAGTGCGTAGGCAGGGGGGATGGTATTGCATAGGTATGCTTAGAAAATGCTCGAAACACGGTGGCAACAGTCCGTGTGGTGTGGGTGAGCAACAGTGGCAGGCAGACGGAGCGCCCGACCGACTCAAGGAGCCGTTTGCTGCTGCAGAGGTGGGGAGATGTGTAATGTATAGGGGAAATGGCCGCGAGTCGTTCTATGCTGTCTGCACGCCTGTTTTTTCACCGCGCCTCACCACTCTCCACCGCACACCACGTCCACCAACTTCGACCCTCCATCTCCTCTCACCAGGGCCGCCTCGTGTTCTACCCTGAACGTGCACAAGGGCTCTTCATCATAACAAGGGCTCTTCATCATAACAAGTAACGCAGCTGCTTTCACCTTAACCCCTCACCCCTACCTCTACATTCTCTGCGTTTCTTACCCTTCCTCTCACACTCTCACCCTCCCACCCGCTCTTCTCTCCCACCAGGGCGACTCTGTCTCCTATCTGAACGTGTACGAGGGCTCAAAACTAGTCCTATCTGAACGTGTAGTTTTGAGGCGCGTCAAAACTAGTCCAATCTGAACGTGTACGAGGGCTGTGTGGCGTGGCAGGTCGCCCAACTGAACTCTCCACGGCCCCTCCCTCCCCATTCGGCTGCATTCCATGTACTTTCTGCGTGCTCTGCATTCCATGTACTTTCTGCGTGCTCTGCATTCCATGTACTTTCTGCGTGCTCTGCATTCCATGTACTTTCTGCGTGCTCTGCATTCCATGTACTTTCTGCGTGCTCTGCATTCCATGTACTTTCTGCGTGCTCTGCATTCCATGTACTTTCTGCGTGCTCTGCATTCCATGTACTTTCTGCGTGCTCTGCATTCCATGTACTTTCTGCGTGCTCTGCATTCCATGTACTTTCTGCGTGCTCTGCATTCCATGTACTTTCTGCGTGCTCTGCATTCCATGTACTTTCTGCGTGCTCTGCATTCCATGTACTTTCTGCGTGCTCTGCATTCCATGTACTTTCTGCGTGCTCTGCATTCCATGTACTTTCTGCGTGCTCTGCATTCCATGTACTTTCTGCGTGCTCTGCATTCCATGTACTTTCTGCGTGCTCTGCATTCCATGTACTTTCTGCGTGCTCTGCATTCCATGTACTTTCTGCGTGCTCTGCATTCCATGTACTTTCTGCGTGCTCTGCATTCCATGTACTTTCTGCGTGCTCTGCATTCCATGTACTTTCTGCGTGCTCTGCATTCCATGTACTTTCTGCGTGCTCTGCATTCCATGTACTTTCTGCGTGCTCTGCATTCCATGTACTTTCTGCGTGCTCTGCATTCCATGTACTTTCTGCGTGCTCTGCATTCCATGTACTTTCTGCGTGCTCTGCATTCCATGTACTTTCTGCGTGCTCTGCATTCCATGTACTTTCTGCGTGCTCTGCATTCCATGTACTTTCTGCGTGCTCTGCATTCCATGTACTTTCTGCGTGCTCTGCATTCCATGTACTTTCTGCGTGCTCTGCATTCCATGTACTTTCTGCGTGCTCTGCATTCCATGTACTTTCTGCGTGCTCTGCATTCCATGTACTTTCTGCGTGCTCTGCATTCCATGTACTTTCTGCGTGCTCTGCATTCCATGTACTTTCTGCGTGCTCTGCATTCCATGTACTTTCTGCGTGCTCTGCATTCCATGTACTTTCTGCGTGCTCTGCATTCCATGTACTTTCTGCGTGCTCTGCATTCCATGTACTTTCTGCGTGCTCTGCATTCCATGTACTTTCTGCGTGCTCTGCATTCCATGTACTTTCTGCGTGCTCTGCATTCCATGTACTTTCTGCGTGCTCTGCATTCCATGTACTTTCTGCGTGCTCTGCATTCCATGTACTTTCTGCGTGCTCTGCATTCCATGTACTTTCTGCGTGCTCTGCATTCCATGTACTTTCTGCGTGCTCTGCATTCCATGTACTTTCTGCGTGCTCTGCATTCCATGTACTTTCTGCGTGCTCTGCATTCCATGTACTTTCTGCGTGCTCTGCATTCCATGTACTTTCTGCGTGCTCTGCATTCCATGTACTTTCTGCGTGCTCTGCATTCCATGTACTTTCTGCGTGCTCTGCATTCCATGTACTTTCTGCGTGCTCTGCATTCCATGTACTTTCTGCGTGCTCTGCATTCCATGTACTTTCTGCGTGCTCTGCATTCCATGTACTTTCTGCGTGCTCTGCATTCCATGTACTTTCTGCGTGCTCTGCATTCCATGTACTTTCTGCGTGCTCTGCATTCCATGTACTTTCTGCGTGCTCTGCATTCCATGTACTTTCTGCGTGCTCTGCATTCCATGTACTTTCTGCTGCCCTGCATTCCATGTACTTTCTGCGTGCCTGCTTCCATGTACTTTCTGCGTCTGCTCTGCATTCCATGTACTTTCTGCGTGCTCTGCATTCCATGTACTTTCTGCGTGCTCTGCATTCCATGTACTTTCTGCGTGCTCTGCATTCCATGTACTTTCTGCGTGCTCTGCATTCCATGTACTTTCTGCGTGCTCTGCATTCCATGTACTTTCTGCGTGCTCTGCATTCCATGTACTTTCTGCGTGCTCTGCATTCCATGTACTTTCTGCGTGCTCTGCATTCCATGTACTTTCTGCGTGCTCTGCATTCCATGTACTTTCTGCGTGCTCTGCATTCCATGTACTTTCTGCGTGCTCTGCATTCCATGTACTTTCTGCGTGCTCTGCATTCCATGTACTTTCTGCGTGCTCTGCATTCCATGTACTTTCTGCGTGCTCTGCATTCCATGTACTTTCTGCGTGCTCTGCATTCCATGTACTTTCTGCGTGCTCTGCATTCCATGTACTTTCTGCGTGCTCTGCATTCCATGTACTTTCTGCGTGCTCTGCATTCCATGTACTTTCTGCGTGCTCTGCATTCCATGTACTTTCTGCGTGCTCTGCATTCCATGTACTTTCTGCGTGCTCTGCATTCCATGTACTTTCTGCGTGCTCTGCATTCCATGTACTTTCTGCGTGCTCTGCATTCCATGTACTTTCTGCGTGCTCTGCATTCCATGTACTTTCTGCGTGCTCTGCATTCCATGTACTTTCTGCGTGCTCTGCATTCCATGTACTTTCTGCGTGCTCTGCATTCCATGTACTTTCTGCGTGCTCTGCATTCCATGTACTTTCTGCGTGCTCTGCATTCCATGTACTTTCTGCGTGCTCTGCATTCCATGTACTTTCTGCGTGCTCTGCATTCCATGTACTTTCTGCGTGCTCTGCATTCCATGTACTTTCTGCGTGCTCTGCATTCCATGTACTTTCTGCGTGCTCTGCATTCCATGTACTTTCTGCGTGCTCTGCATTCCATGTACTTTCTGCGTGCTCTGCATTCCATGTACTTTCTGCGTGCTCTGCATTCCATGTACTTTCTGCGTGCTCTGCATTCCATGTACTTTCTGCGTGCTCTGCATTCCATGTACTTTCTGCGTGCTCTGCATTCCATGTACTTTCTGCGTGCTCTGCATTCCATGTACTTTCTGCGTGCTCTGCATTCCATGTACTTTCTGCGTGCTCTGCATTCCATGTACTTTCTGCGTGCTCTGCATTCCATGTACTTTCTGCGTGCTCTGCATTCCATGTACTTTCTGCGTGCTCTGCATTCCATGTACTTTCTGCGTGCTCTGCATTCCATGTACTTTCTGCGTGCTCTGCATTCCATGTACTTTCTGCGTGCTCTGCATTCCATGTACTTTCTGCGTGCTCTGCATTCCATGTACTTTCTGCGTGCTCTGCATTCCATGTACTTTCTGCGTGCTCTGCATTCCATGTACTTTCTGCGTGCTCTGCATTCCATGTACTTTCTGCGTGCTCTGCATTCCATGTACTTTCTGCGTGCTCTGCATTCCATGTACTTTCTGCGTGCTCTGCATTCCATGTACTTTCTGCGTGCTCTGCATTCCATGTACTTTCTGCGTGCTCTGCATTCCATGTACTTTCTGCGTGCTCTGCATTCCATGTACTTTCTGCGTGCTCTGCATTCCATGTACTTTCTGCGTGCTCTGCATTCCATGTACTTTCTGCGTGCTCTGCATTCCATGTACTTTCTGCGTGCTCTGCATTCCATGTACTTTCTGCGTGCTCCCCATGTACTTTCTGCGTGCTCTGCATTCCATGTACTTTCTGCGTGCTCTGCATTCCATGTACTTTCTGCGTGCTCTGCATTCCATGTACTTTCTGCGTGCTCTGCATTCCATGTACTTTCTGCGTGCTCTGCATTCCATGTACTTTCTGCGTGCTCTGCATTCCATGTACTTTCTGCGTGCTCTGCATTCCATGTACTTTCTGCGTGCTCTGCATTCCATGTACTTTCTGCGTGCTCTGCATTCCATGTACTTTCTGCGTGCTCTGCATTCCATGTACTTTCTGCGTGCTCTGCATTCCATGTACTTTCTGCGTGCTCTGCATTCCATGTACTTTCTGCGTGCTCTGCATTCCATGTACTTTCTGCGTGCTCTGCATTCCATGTACTTTCTGCGTGCTCTGCATTCCATGTACTTTCTGCGTGCTCTGCATTCCATGTACTTTCTGCGTGCTCTGCATTCCATGTACTTTCTGCGTGCTCTGCATTCCATGTACTTTCTGCGTGCTCTGCATTCCATGTACTTTCTGCGTGCTCTGCATTCCATGTACTTTCTGCGTGCTCTGCATTCCATGTACTTTCTGCGTGCTCTGCATTCCATGTACTTTCTGCGTGCTCTGCATTCCATGTACTTTCTGCGTGCTCTGCATTCCATGTACTTTCTGCGTGCTCTGCATTCCATGTACTTTCTGCGTGCTCTGCATTCCATGTACTTTCTGCGTGCTCTGCATTCCATGTACTTTCTGCGTGCTCTGCATTCCATGTACTTTCTGCGTGCTCTGCATTCCATGTACTTTCTGCGTGCTCTGCATTCCATGTACTTTCTGCGTGCTCTGCATTCCATGTACTTTCTGCGTGCTCTGCATTCCATGTACTTTCTGCGTGCTCTGCATTCCATGTACTTTCTGCGTGCTCTGCATTCCATGTACTTTCTGCGTGCTCTGCATTCCATGTACTTTCTGCGTGCTCTGCATTCCATGTACTTTCTGCGTGCTCTGCATTCCATGTACTTTCTGCGTGCTCTGCATTCCATGTACTTTCTGCGTGCTCTGCATTCCATGTACTTTCTGCGTGCTCTGCATTCCATGTACTTTCTGCGTGCTCTGCATTCCATGTACTTTCTGCGTGCTCTGCATTCCATGTACTTTCTGCGTGCTCTGCATTCCATGTACTTTCTGCGTGCTCTGCATTCCATGTACTTTCTGCGTGCTCTGCATTCCATGTACTTTCTGCGTGCTCTGCATTCCATGTACTTTCTGCGTGCTCTGCATTCCATGTACTTTCTGCGTGCTCTGCATTCCATGTACTTTCTGCGTGCTCTGCATTCCATGTACTTTCTGCGTGCTCTGCATTCCATGTACTTTCTGCGTGCTCTGCATTCCATGTACTTTCTGCGTGCTCTGCATTCCATGTACTTTCTGCGTGCTCTGCATTCCATGTACTTTCTGCGTGCTCTGCATTCCATGTACTTTCTGCGTGCTCTGCATTCCATGTACTTTCTGCGTGCTCTGCATTCCATGTACTTTCTGCGTGCTCTGCATTCCATGTACTTTCTGCGTGCTCTGCATTCCATGTACTTTCTGCGTGCTCTGCATTCCATGTACTTTCTGCGTGCTCTGCATTCCATGTACTTTCTGCGTGCTCTGCATTCCATGTACTTTCTGCGTGCTCTGCATTCCATGTACTTTCTGCGTGCTCTGCATTCCATGTACTTTCTGCGTGCTCTGCATTCCATGTACTTTCTGCGTGCTCTGCATTCCATGTACTTTCTGCGTGCTCTGCATTCCATGTACTTTCTGCGTGCTCTGCATTCCATGTACTTTCTGCGTGCTCTGCATTCCATGTACTTTCTGCGTGCTCTGCATTCCATGTACTTTCTGCGTGCTCTGCATTCCATGTACTTTCTGCGTGCTCTGCATTCCATGTACTTTCTGCGTGCTCTGCATTCCATGTACTTTCTGCGTGCTCTGCATTCCATGTACTTTCTGCGTGCTCTGCATTCCATGTACTTTCTGCGTGCTCTGCATTCCATGTACTTTCTGCGTGCTCTGCATTCCATGTACTTTCTGCGTGCTCTGCATTCCATGTACTTTCTGCGTGCTCTGCATTCCATGTACTTTCTGCGTGCTCTGCATTCCATGTACTTTCTGCGTGCTCTGCATTCCATGTACTTTCTGCGTGCTCTGCATTCCATGTACTTTCTGCGTGCTCTGCATTCCATGTACTTTCTGCGTGCTCTGCATTCCATGTACTTTCTGCGTGCTCTGCATTCCATGTACTTTCTGCGTGCTCTGCATTCCATGTACTTTCTGCGTGCTCTGCATTCCATGTACTTTCTGCGTGCTCTGCATTCCATGTACTTTCTGCGTGCTCTGCATTCCATGTACTTTCTGCGTGCTCTGCATTCCATGTACTTTCTGCGTGCTCTGCATTCCATGTACTTTCTGCGTGCTCTGCATTCCATGTACTTTCTGCGTGCTCTGCATTCCATGTACTTTCTGCGTGCTCTGCATTCCATGTACTTTCTGCGTGCTCTGCATTCCATGTACTTTCTGCGTGCTCTGCATTCCATGTACTTTCTGCGTGCTCTGCATTCCATGTACTTTCTGCGTGCTCTGCATTCCATGTACTTTCTGCGTGCTCTGCATTCCATGTACTTTCTGCGTGCTCTGCATTCCATGTACTTTCTGCGTGCTCTGCATTCCATGTACTTTCTGCGTGCTCTGCATTCCATGTACTTTCTGCGTGCTCTGCATTCCATGTACTTTCTGCGTGCTCTGCATTCCATGTACTTTCTGCGTGCTCTGCATTCCATGTACTTTCTGCGTGCTCTGCATTCCATGTACTTTCTGCGTGCTCTGCATTCCATGTACTTTCTGCGTGCTCTGCATTCCATGTACTTTCTGCGTGCTCTGCATTCCATGTACTTTCTGCGTGCTCTGCATTCCATGTACTTTCTGCGTGCTCTGCATTCCATGTACTTTCTGCGTGCTCTGCATTCCATGTACTTTCTGCGTGCTCTGCATTCCATGTACTTTCTGCGTGCTCTGCATTCCATGTACTTTCTGCGTGCTCTGCATTCCATGTACTTTCTGCGTGCTCTGCATTCCATGTACTTTCTGCGTGCTCTGCATTCCATGTACTTTCTGCGTGCTCTGCATTCCATGTACTTTCTGCGTGCTCTGCATTCCATGTACTTTCTGCGTGCTCTGCATTCCATGTACTTTCTGCGTGCTCTGCATTCCATGTACTTTCTGCGTGCTCTGCATTCCATGTACTTTCTGCGTGCTCTGCATTCCATGTACTTTCTGCGTGCTCTGCATTCCATGTACTTTCTGCGTGCTCTGCATTCCATGTACTTTCTGCGTGCTCTGCATTCCATGTACTTTCTGCGTGCTCTGCATTCCATGTACTTTCTGCGTGCTCTGCATTCCATGTACTTTCTGCGTGCTCTGCATTCCATGTACTTTCTGCGTGCTCTGCATTCCATGTACTTTCTGCGTGCTCTGCATTCCATGTACTTTCTGCGTGCTCTGCATTCCATGTACTTTCTGCGTGCTCTGCATTCCATGTACTTTCTGCGTGCTCTGCATTCCATGTACTTTCTGCGTGCTCTGCATTCCATGTACTTTCTGCGTGCTCTGCATTCCATGTACTTTCTGCGTGCTCTGCATTCCATGTACTTTCTGCGTGCTCTGCATTCCATGTACTTTCTGCGTGCTCTGCATTCCATGTACTTTCTGCGTGCTCTGCATTCCATGTACTTTCTGCGTGCTCTGCATTCCATGTACTTTCTGCGTGCTCTGCATTCCATGTACTTTCTGCGTGCTCTGCATTCCATGTACTTTCTGCGTGCTCTGCATTCCATGTACTTTCTGCGTGCTCTGCATTCCATGTACTTTCTGCGTGCTCTGCATTCCATGTACTTTCTGCGTGCTCTGCATTCCATGTACTTTCTGCGTGCTCTGCATTCCATGTACTTTCTGCGTGCTCTGCATTCCATGTACTTTCTGCGTGCTCTGCATTCCATGTACTTTCTGCGTGCTCTGCATTCCATGTACTTTCTGCGTGCTCTGCATTCCATGTACTTTCTGCGTGCTCTGCATTCCATGTACTTTCTGCGTGCTCTGCATTCCATGTACTTTCTGCGTGCTCTGCATTCCATGTACTTTCTGCGTGCTCTGCATTCCATGTACTTTCTGCGTGCTCTGCATTCCATGTACTTTCTGCGTGCTCTGCATTCCATGTACTTTCTGCGTGCTCTGCATTCCATGTACTTTCTGCGTGCTCTGCATTCCATGTACTTTCTGCGTGCTCTGCATTCCATGTACTTTCTGCGTGCTCTGCATTCCATGTACTTTCTGCGTGCTCTGCATTCCATGTACTTTCTGCGTGCTCTGCATTCCATGTACTTTCTGCGTGCTCTGCATTCCATGTACTTTCTGCGTGCTCTGCATTCCATGTACTTTCTGCGTGCTCTGCATTCCATGTACTTTCTGCGTGCTCTGCATTCCATGTACTTTCTGCGTGCTCTGCATTCCATGTACTTTCTGCGTGCTCTGCATTCCATGTACTTTCTGCGTGCTCTGCATTCCATGTACTTTCTGCGTGCTCTGCATTCCATGTACTTTCTGCGTGCTCTGCATTCCATGTACTTTCTGCGTGCTCTGCATTCCATGTACTTTCTGCGTGCTCTGCATTCCATGTACTTTCTGCGTGCTCTGCATTCCATGTACTTTCTGCGTGCTCTGCATTCCATGTACTTTCTGCGTGCTCTGCATTCCATGTACTTTCTGCGTGCTCTGCATTCCATGTACTTTCTGCGTGCTCTGCATTCCATGTACTTTCTGCGTGCTCTGCATTCCATGTACTTTCTGCGTGCTCTGCATTCCATGTACTTTCTGCGTGCTCTGCATTCCATGTACTTTCTGCGTGCTCTGCATTCCATGTACTTTCTGCGTGCTCTGCATTCCATGTACTTTCTGCGTGCTCTGCATTCCATGTACTTTCTGCGTGCTCTGCATTCCATGTACTTTCTGCGTGCTCTGCATTCCATGTACTTTCTGCGTGCTCTGCATTCCATGTACTTTCTGCGTGCTCTGCATTCCATGTACTTTCTGCGTGCTCTGCATTCCATGTACTTTCTGCGTGCTCTGCATTCCATGTACTTTCTGCGTGCTCTGCATTCCATGTACTTTCTGCGTGCTCTGCATTCCATGTACTTTCTGCGTGCTCTGCATTCCATGTACTTTCTGCGTGCTCTGCATTCCATGTACTTTCTGCGTGCTCTGCATTCCATGTACTTTCTGCGTGCTCTGCATTCCATGTACTTTCTGCGTGCTCTGCATTCCATGTACTTTCTGCGTGCTCTGCATTCCATGTACTTTCTGCGTGCTCTGCATTCCATGTACTTTCTGCGTGCTCTGCATTCCATGTACTTTCTGCGTGCTCTGCATTCCATGTACTTTCTGCGTGCTCTGCATTCCATGTACTTTCTGCGTGCTCTGCATTCCATGTACTTTCTGCGTGCTCTGCATTCCATGTACTTTCTGCGTGCTCTGCATTCCATGTACTTTCTGCGTGCTCTGCATTCCATGTACTTTCTGCGTGCTCTGCATTCCATGTACTTTCTGCGTGCTCTGCATTCCATGTACTTTCTGCGTGCTCTGCATTCCATGTACTTTCTGCGTGCTCTGCATTCCATGTACTTTCTGCGTGCTCTGCATTCCATGTACTTTCTGCGTGCTCTGCATTCCATGTACTTTCTGCGTGCTCTGCATTCCATGTACTTTCTGCGTGCTCTGCATTCCATGTACTTTCTGCGTGCTCTGCATTCCATGTACTTTCTGCGTGCTCTGCATTCCATGTACTTTCTGCGTGCTCTGCATTCCATGTACTTTCTGCGTGCTCTGCATTCCATGTACTTTCTGCGTGCTCTGCATTCCATGTACTTTCTGCGTGCTCTGCATTCCATGTACTTTCTGCGTGCTCTGCATTCCATGTACTTTCTGCGTGCTCTGCATTCCATGTACTTTCTGCGTGCTCTGCATTCCATGTACTTTCTGCGTGCTCTGCATTCCATGTACTTTCTGCGTGCTCTGCATTCCATGTACTTTCTGCGTGCTCTGCATTCCATGTACTTTCTGCGTGCTCTGCATTCCATGTACTTTCTGCGTGCTCTGCATTCCATGTACTTTCTGCGTGCTCTGCATTCCATGTACTTTCTGCGTGCTCTGCATTCCATGTACTTTCTGCGTGCTCTGCATTCCATGTACTTTCTGCGTGCTCTGCATTCCATGTACTTTCTGCGTGCTCTGCATTCCATGTACTTTCTGCGTGCTCTGCATTCCATGTACTTTCTGCGTGCTCTGCATTCCATGTACTTTCTGCGTGCTCTGCATTCCATGTACTTTCTGCGTGCTCTGCATTCCATGTACTTTCTGCGTGCTCTGCATTCCATGTACTTTCTGCGTGCTCTGCATTCCATGTACTTTCTGCGTGCTCTGCATTCCATGTACTTTCTGCGTGCTCTGCATTCCATGTACTTTCTGCGTGCTCTGCATTCCATGTACTTTCTGCGTGCTCTGCATTCCATGTACTTTCTGCGTGCTCTGCATTCCATGTACTTTCTGCGTGCTCTGCATTCCATGTACTTTCTGCGTGCTCTGCATTCCATGTACTTTCTGCGTGCTCTGCATTCCATGTACTTTCTGCGTGCTCTGCATTCCATGTACTTTCTGCGTGCTCTGCATTCCATGTACTTTCTGCGTGCTCTGCATTCCATGTACTTTCTGCGTGCTCTGCATTCCATGTACTTTCTGCGTGCTCTGCATTCCATGTACTTTCTGCGTGCTCTGCATTCCATGTACTTTCTGCGTGCTCTGCATTCCATGTACTTTCTGCGTGCTCTGCATTCCATGTACTTTCTGCGTGCTCTGCATTCCATGTACTTTCTGCGTGCTCTGCATTCCATGTACTTTCTGCGTGCTCTGCATTCCATGTACTTTCTGCGTGCTCTGCATTCCATGTACTTTCTGCGTGCTCTGCATTCCATGTACTTTCTGCGTGCTCTGCATTCCATGTACTTTCTGCGTGCTCTGCATTCCATGTACTTTCTGCGTGCTCTGCATTCCATGTACTTTCTGCGTGCTCTGCATTCCATGTACTTTCTGCGTGCTCTGCATTCCATGTACTTTCTGCGTGCTCTGCATTCCATGTACTTTCTGCGTGCTCTGCATTCCATGTACTTTCTGCGTGCTCTGCATTCCATGTACTTTCTGCGTGCTCTGCATTCCATGTACTTTCTGCGTGCTCTGCATTCCATGTACTTTCTGCGTGCTCTGCATTCCATGTACTTTCTGCGTGCTCTGCATTCCATGTACTTTCTGCGTGCTCTGCATTCCATGTACTTTCTGCGTGCTCTGCATTCCATGTACTTTCTGCGTGCTCTGCATTCCATGTACTTTCTGCGTGCTCTGCATTCCATGTACTTTCTGCGTGCTCTGCATTCCATGTACTTTCTGCGTGCTCTGCATTCCATGTACTTTCTGCGTGCTCTGCATTCCATGTACTTTCTGCGTGCTCTGCATTCCATGTACTTTCTGCGTGCTCTGCATTCCATGTACTTTCTGCGTGCTCTGCATTCCATGTACTTTCTGCGTGCTCTGCATTCCATGTACTTTCTGCGTGCTCTGCATTCCATGTACTTTCTGCGTGCTCTGCATTCCATGTACTTTCTGCGTGCTCTGCATTCCATGTACTTTCTGCGTGCTCTGCATTCCATGTACTTTCTGCGTGCTCTGCATTCCATGTACTTTCTGCGTGCTCTGCATTCCATGTACTTTCTGCGTGCTCTGCATTCCATGTACTTTCTGCGTGCTCTGCATTCCATGTACTTTCTGCGTGCTCTGCATTCCATGTACTTTCTGCGTGCTCTGCATTCCATGTACTTTCTGCGTGCTCTGCATTCCATGTACTTTCTGCGTGCTCTGCATTCCATGTACTTTCTGCGTGCTCTGCATTCCATGTACTTTCTGCGTGCTCTGCATTCCATGTACTTTCTGCGTGCTCTGCATTCCATGTACTTTCTGCGTGCTCTGCATTCCATGTACTTTCTGCGTGCTCTGCATTCCATGTACTTTCTGCGTGCTCTGCATTCCATGTACTTTCTGCGTGCTCTGCATTCCATGTACTTTCTGCGTGCTCTGCATTCCATGTACTTTCTGCGTGCTCTGCATTCCATGTACTTTCTGCGTGCTCTGCATTCCATGTACTTTCTGCGTGCTCTGCATTCCATGTACTTTCTGCGTGCTCTGCATTCCATGTACTTTCTGCGTGCTCTGCATTCCATGTACTTTCTGCGTGCTCTGCATTCCATGTACTTTCTGCGTGCTCTGCATTCCATGTACTTTCTGCGTGCTCTGCATTCCATGTACTTTCTGCGTGCTCTGCATTCCATGTACTTTCTGCGTGCTCTGCATTCCATGTACTTTCTGCGTGCTCTGCATTCCATGTACTTTCTGCGTGCTCTGCATTCCATGTACTTTCTGCGTGCTCTGCATTCCATGTACTTTCTGCGTGCTCTGCATTCCATGTACTTTCTGCGTGCTCTGCATTCCATGTACTTTCTGCGTGCTCTGCATTCCATGTACTTTCTGCGTGCTCTGCATTCCATGTACTTTCTGCGTGCTCTGCATTCCATGTACTTTCTGCGTGCTCTGCATTCCATGTACTTTCTGCGTGCTCTGCATTCCATGTACTTTCTGCGTGCTCTGCATTCCATGTACTTTCTGCGTGCTCTGCATTCCATGTACTTTCTGCGTGCTCTGCATTCCATGTACTTTCTGCGTGCTCTGCATTCCATGTACTTTCTGCGTGCTCTGCATTCCATGTACTTTCTGCGTGCTCTGCATTCCATGTACTTTCTGCGTGCTCTGCATTCCATGTACTTTCTGCGTGCTCTGCATTCCATGTACTTTCTGCGTGCTCTGCATTCCATGTACTTTCTGCGTGCTCTGCATTCCATGTACTTTCTGCGTGCTCTGCATTCCATGTACTTTCTGCGTGCTCTGCATTCCATGTACTTTCTGCGTGCTCTGCATTCCATGTACTTTCTGCGTGCTCTGCATTCCATGTACTTTCTGCGTGCTCTGCATTCCATGTACTTTCTGCGTGCTCTGCATTCCATGTACTTTCTGCGTGCTCTGCATTCCATGTACTTTCTGCGTGCTCTGCATTCCATGTACTTTCTGCGTGCTCTGCATTCCATGTACTTTCTGCGTGCTCTGCATTCCATGTACTTTCTGCGTGCTCTGCATTCCATGTACTTTCTGCGTGCTCTGCATTCCATGTACTTTCTGCGTGCTCTGCATTCCATGTACTTTCTGCGTGCTCTGCATTCCATGTACTTTCTGCGTGCTCTGCATTCCATGTACTTTCTGCGTGCTCTGCATTCCATGTACTTTCTGCGTGCTCTGCATTCCATGTACTTTCTGCGTGCTCTGCATTCCATGTACTTTCTGCGTGCTCTGCATTCCATGTACTTTCTGCGTGCTCTGCATTCCATGTACTTTCTGCGTGCTCTGCATTCCATGTACTTTCTGCGTGCTCTGCATTCCATGTACTTTCTGCGTGCTCTGCATTCCATGTACTTTCTGCGTGCTCTGCATTCCATGTACTTTCTGCGTGCTCTGCATTCCATGTACTTTCTGCGTGCTCTGCATTCCATGTACTTTCTGCGTGCTCTGCATTCCATGTACTTTCTGCGTGCTCTGCATTCCATGTACTTTCTGCGTGCTCTGCATTCCATGTACTTTCTGCGTGCTCTGCATTCCATGTACTTTCTGCGTGCTCTGCATTCCATGTACTTTCTGCGTGCTCTGCATTCCATGTACTTTCTGCGTGCTCTGCATTCCATGTACTTTCTGCGTGCTCTGCATTCCATGTACTTTCTGCGTGCTCTGCATTCCATGTACTTTCTGCGTGCTCTGCATTCCATGTACTTTCTGCGTGCTCTGCATTCCATGTACTTTCTGCGTGCTCTGCATTCCATGTACTTTCTGCGTGCTCTGCATTCCATGTACTTTCTGCGTGCTCTGCATTCCATGTACTTTCTGCGTGCTCTGCATTCCATGTACTTTCTGCGTGCTCTGCATTCCATGTACTTTCTGCGTGCTCTGCATTCCATGTACTTTCTGCGTGCTCTGCATTCCATGTACTTTCTGCGTGCTCTGCATTCCATGTACTTTCTGCGTGCTCTGCATTCCATGTACTTTCTGCGTGCTCTGCATTCCATGTACTTTCTGCGTGCTCTGCATTCCATGTACTTTCTGCGTGCTCTGCATTCCATGTACTTTCTGCGTGCTCTGCATTCCATGTACTTTCTGCGTGCTCTGCATTCCATGTACTTTCTGCGTGCTCTGCATTCCATGTACTTTCTGCGTGCTCTGCATTCCATGTACTTTCTGCGTGCTCTGCATTCCATGTACTTTCTGCGTGCTCTGCATTCCATGTACTTTCTGCGTGCTCTGCATTCCATGTACTTTCTGCGTGCTCTGCATTCCATGTACTTTCTGCGTGCTCTGCATTCCATGTACTTTCTGCGTGCTCTGCATTCCATGTACTTTCTGCGTGCTCTGCATTCCATGTACTTTCTGCGTGCTCTGCATTCCATGTACTTTCTGCGTGCTCTGCATTCCATGTACTTTCTGCGTGCTCTGCATTCCATGTACTTTCTGCGTGCTCTGCATTCCATGTACTTTCTGCGTGCTCTGCATTCCATGTACTTTCTGCGTGCTCTGCATTCCATGTACTTTCTGCGTGCTCTGCATTCCATGTACTTTCTGCGTGCTCTGCATTCCATGTACTTTCTGCGTGCTCTGCATTCCATGTACTTTCTGCGTGCTCTGCATTCCATGTACTTTCTGCGTGCTCTGCATTCCATGTACTTTCTGCGTGCTCTGCATTCCATGTACTTTCTGCGTGCTCTGCATTCCATGTACTTTCTGCGTGCTCTGCATTCCATGTACTTTCTGCGTGCTCTGCATTCCATGTACTTTCTGCGTGCTCTGCATTCCATGTACTTTCTGCGTGCTCTGCATTCCATGTACTTTCTGCGTGCTCTGCATTCCATGTACTTTCTGCGTGCTCTGCATTCCATGTACTTTCTGCGTGCTCTGCATTCCATGTACTTTCTGCGTGCTCTGCATTCCATGTACTTTCTGCGTGCTCTGCATTCCATGTACTTTCTGCGTGCTCTGCATTCCATGTACTTTCTGCGTGCTCTGCATTCCATGTACTTTCTGCGTGCTCTGCATTCCATGTACTTTCTGCGTGCTCTGCATTCCATGTACTTTCTGCGTGCTCTGCATTCCATGTACTTTCTGCGTGCTCTGCATTCCATGTACTTTCTGCGTGCTCTGCATTCCATGTACTTTCTGCGTGCTCTGCATTCCATGTACTTTCTGCGTGCTCTGCATTCCATGTACTTTCTGCGTGCTCTGCATTCCATGTACTTTCTGCGTGCTCTGCATTCCATGTACTTTCTGCGTGCTCTGCATTCCATGTACTTTCTGCGTGCTCTGCATTCCATGTACTTTCTGCGTGCTCTGCATTCCATGTACTTTCTGCGTGCTCTGCATTCCATGTACTTTCTGCGTGCTCTGCATTCCATGTACTTTCTGCGTGCTCTGCATTCCATGTACTTTCTGCGTGCTCTGCATTCCATGTACTTTCTGCGTGCTCTGCATTCCATGTACTTTCTGCGTGCTCTGCATTCCATGTACTTTCTGCGTGCTCTGCATTCCATGTACTTTCTGCGTGCTCTGCATTCCATGTACTTTCTGCGTGCTCTGCATTCCATGTACTTTCTGCGTGCTCTGCATTCCATGTACTTTCTGCGTGCTCTGCATTCCATGTACTTTCTGCGTGCTCTGCATTCCATGTACTTTCTGCGTGCTCTGCATTCCATGTACTTTCTGCGTGCTCTGCATTCCATGTACTTTCTGCGTGCTCTGCATTCCATGTACTTTCTGCGTGCTCTGCATTCCATGTACTTTCTGCGTGCTCTGCATTCCATGTACTTTCTGCGTGCTCTGCATTCCATGTACTTTCTGCGTGCTCTGCATTCCATGTACTTTCTGCGTGCTCTGCATTCCATGTACTTTCTGCGTGCTCTGCATTCCATGTACTTTCTGCGTGCTCTGCATTCCATGTACTTTCTGCGTGCTCTGCATTCCATGTACTTTCTGCGTGCTCTGCATTCCATGTACTTTCTGCGTGCTCTGCATTCCATGTACTTTCTGCGTGCTCTGCATTCCATGTACTTTCTGCGTGCTCTGCATTCCATGTACTTTCTGCGTGCTCTGCATTCCATGTACTTTCTGCGTGCTCTGCATTCCATGTACTTTCTGCGTGCTCTGCATTCCATGTACTTTCTGCGTGCTCTGCATTCCATGTACTTTCTGCGTGCTCTGCATTCCATGTACTTTCTGCGTGCTCTGCATTCCATGTACTTTCTGCGTGCTCTGCATTCCATGTACTTTCTGCGTGCTCTGCATTCCATGTACTTTCTGCGTGCTCTGCATTCCATGTACTTTCTGCGTGCTCTGCATTCCATGTACTTTCTGCGTGCTCTGCATTCCATGTACTTTCTGCGTGCTCTGCATTCCATGTACTTTCTGCGTGCTCTGCATTCCATGTACTTTCTGCGTGCTCTGCATTCCATGTACTTTCTGCGTGCTCTGCATTCCATGTACTTTCTGCGTGCTCTGCATTCCATGTACTTTCTGCGTGCTCTGCATTCCATGTACTTTCTGCGTGCTCTGCATTCCATGTACTTTCTGCGTGCTCTGCATTCCATGTACTTTCTGCGTGCTCTGCATTCCATGTACTTTCTGCGTGCTCTGCATTCCATGTACTTTCTGCGTGCTCTGCATTCCATGTACTTTCTGCGTGCTCTGCATTCCATGTACTTTCTGCGTGCTCTGCATTCCATGTACTTTCTGCGTGCTCTGCATTCCATGTACTTTCTGCGTGCTCTGCATTCCATGTACTTTCTGCGTGCTCTGCATTCCATGTACTTTCTGCGTGCTCTGCATTCCATGTACTTTCTGCGTGCTCTGCATTCCATGTACTTTCTGCGTGCTCTGCATTCCATGTACTTTCTGCGTGCTCTGCATTCCATGTACTTTCTGCGTGCTCTGCATTCCATGTACTTTCTGCGTGCTCTGCATTCCATGTACTTTCTGCGTGCTCTGCATTCCATGTACTTTCTGCGTGCTCTGCATTCCATGTACTTTCTGCGTGCTCTGCATTCCATGTACTTTCTGCGTGCTCTGCATTCCATGTACTTTCTGCGTGCTCTGCATTCCATGTACTTTCTGCGTGCTCTGCATTCCATGTACTTTCTGCGTGCTCTGCATTCCATGTACTTTCTGCGTGCTCTGCATTCCATGTACTTTCTGCGTGCTCTGCATTCCATGTACTTTCTGCGTGCTCTGCATTCCATGTACTTTCTGCGTGCTCTGCATTCCATGTACTTTCTGCGTGCTCTGCATTCCATGTACTTTCTGCGTGCTCTGCATTCCATGTACTTTCTGCGTGCTCTGCATTCCATGTACTTTCTGCGTGCTCTGCATTCCATGTACTTTCTGCGTGCTCTGCATTCCATGTACTTTCTGCGTGCTCTGCATTCCATGTACTTTCTGCGTGCTCTGCATTCCATGTACTTTCTGCGTGCTCTGCATTCCATGTACTTTCTGCGTGCTCTGCATTCCATGTACTTTCTGCGTGCTCTGCATTCCATGTACTTTCTGCGTGCTCTGCATTCCATGTACTTTCTGCGTGCTCTGCATTCCATGTACTTTCTGCGTGCTCTGCATTCCATGTACTTTCTGCGTGCTCTGCATTCCATGTACTTTCTGCGTGCTCTGCATTCCATGTACTTTCTGCGTGCTCTGCATTCCATGTACTTTCTGCGTGCTCTGCATTCCATGTACTTTCTGCGTGCTCTGCATTCCATGTACTTTCTGCGTGCTCTGCATTCCATGTACTTTCTGCGTGCTCTGCATTCCATGTACTTTCTGCGTGCTCTGCATTCCATGTACTTTCTGCGTGCTCTGCATTCCATGTACTTTCTGCGTGCTCTGCATTCCATGTACTTTCTGCGTGCTCTGCATTCCATGTACTTTCTGCGTGCTCTGCATTCCATGTACTTTCTGCGTGCTCTGCATTCCATGTACTTTCTGCGTGCTCTGCATTCCATGTACTTTCTGCGTGCTCTGCATTCCATGTACTTTCTGCGTGCTCTGCATTCCATGTACTTTCTGCGTGCTCTGCATTCCATGTACTTTCTGCGTGCTCTGCATTCCATGTACTTTCTGCGTGCTCTGCATTCCATGTACTTTCTGCGTGCTCTGCATTCCATGTACTTTCTGCGTGCTCTGCATTCCATGTACTTTCTGCGTGCTCTGCATTCCATGTACTTTCTGCGTGCTCTGCATTCCATGTACTTTCTGCGTGCTCTGCATTCCATGTACTTTCTGCGTGCTCTGCATTCCATGTACTTTCTGCGTGCTCTGCATTCCATGTACTTTCTGCGTGCTCTGCATTCCATGTACTTTCTGCGTGCTCTGCATTCCATGTACTTTCTGCGTGCTCTGCATTCCATGTACTTTCTGCGTGCTCTGCATTCCATGTACTTTCTGCGTGCTCTGCATTCCATGTACTTTCTGCGTGCTCTGCATTCCATGTACTTTCTGCGTG
Source organism: Closterium sp. Yama58-4 (assembly GCA_947470075.1). Lineage (NCBI taxonomy): Eukaryota > Viridiplantae > Streptophyta > Zygnematophyceae > Desmidiales > Closteriaceae > Closterium > Closterium sp. Yama58-4. The sequence goes on from CANIUD010000194.1 coordinate 564,333, forward strand.
CTCTGCATTCCATGTACTTTCTGCGTGCTCTGCATTCCATGTACTTTCTGCGTGCTCTGCATTCCATGTACTTTCTGCGTGCTCTGCATTCCATGTACTTTCTGCGTGCTCTGCATTCCATGTACTTTCTGCGTGCTCTGCATTCCATGTACTTTCTGCGTGCTCTGCATTCCATGTACTTTCTGCGTGCTCTGCATTCCATGTACTTTCTGCGTGCTCTGCATTCCATGTACTTTCTGCGTGCTCTGCATTCCATGTACTTTCTGCGTGCTCTGCATTCCATGTACTTTCTGCGTGCTCTGCATTCCATGTACTTTCTGCGTGCTCTGCATTCCATGTACTTTCTGCGTGCTCTGCATTCCATGTACTTTCTGCGTGCTCTGCATTCCATGTACTTTCTGCGTGCTCTGCATTCCATGTACTTTCTGCGTGCTCTGCATTCCATGTACTTTCTGCGTGCTCTGCATTCCATGTACTTTCTGCGTGCTCTGCATTCCATGTACTTTCTGCGTGCTCTGCATTCCATGTACTTTCTGCGTGCTCTGCATTCCATGTACTTTCTGCGTGCTCTGCATTCCATGTACTTTCTGCGTGCTCTGCATTCCATGTACTTTCTGCGTGCTCTGCATTCCATGTACTTTCTGCGTGCTCTGCATTCCATGTACTTTCTGCGTGCTCTGCATTCCATGTACTTTCTGCGTGCTCTGCATTCCATGTACTTTCTGCGTGCTCTGCATTCCATGTACTTTCTGCGTGCTCTGCATTCCATGTACTTTCTGCGTGCTCTGCATTCCATGTACTTTCTGCGTGCTCTGCATTCCATGTACTTTCTGCGTGCTCTGCATTCCATGTACTTTCTGCGTGCTCTGCATTCCATGTACTTTCTGCGTGCTCTGCATTCCATGTACTTTCTGCGTGCTCTGCATTCCATGTACTTTCTGCGTGCTCTGCATTCCATGTACTTTCTGCGTGCTCTGCATTCCATGTACTTTCTGCGTGCTCTGCATTCCATGTACTTTCTGCGTGCTCTGCATTCCATGTACTTTCTGCGTGCTCTGCATTCCATGTACTTTCTGCGTGCTCTGCATTCCATGTACTTTCTGCGTGCTCTGCATTCCATGTACTTTCTGCGTGCTCTGCATTCCATGTACTTTCTGCGTGCTCTGCATTCCATGTACTTTCTGCGTGCTCTGCATTCCATGTACTTTCTGCGTGCTCTGCATTCCATGTACTTTCTGCGTGCTCTGCATTCCATGTACTTTCTGCGTGCTCTGCATTCCATGTACTTTCTGCGTGCTCTGCATTCCATGTACTTTCTGCGTGCTCTGCATTCCATGTACTTTCTGCGTGCTCTGCATTCCATGTACTTTCTGCGTGCTCTGCATTCCATGTACTTTCTGCGTGCTCTGCATTCCATGTACTTTCTGCGTGCTCTGCATTCCATGTACTTTCTGCGTGCTCTGCATTCCATGTACTTTCTGCGTGCTCTGCATTCCATGTACTTTCTGCGTGCTCTGCATTCCATGTACTTTCTGCGTGCTCTGCATTCCATGTACTTTCTGCGTGCTCTGCATTCCATGTACTTTCTGCGTGCTCTGCATTCCATGTACTTTCTGCGTGCTCTGCATTCCATGTACTTTCTGCGTGCTCTGCATTCCATGTACTTTCTGCGTGCTCTGCATTCCATGTACTTTCTGCGTGCTCTGCATTCCATGTACTTTCTGCGTGCTCTGCATTCCATGTACTTTCTGCGTGCTCTGCATTCCATGTACTTTCTGCGTGCTCTGCATTCCATGTACTTTCTGCGTGCTCTGCATTCCATGTACTTTCTGCGTGCTCTGCATTCCATGTACTTTCTGCGTGCTCTGCATTCCATGTACTTTCTGCGTGCTCTGCATTCCATGTACTTTCTGCGTGCTCTGCATTCCATGTACTTTCTGCGTGCTCTGCATTCCATGTACTTTCTGCGTGCTCTGCATTCCATGTACTTTCTGCGTGCTCTGCATTCCATGTACTTTCTGCGTGCTCTGCATTCCATGTACTTTCTGCGTGCTCTGCATTCCATGTACTTTCTGCGTGCTCTGCATTCCATGTACTTTCTGCGTGCTCTGCATTCCATGTACTTTCTGCGTGCTCTGCATTCCATGTACTTTCTGCGTGCTCTGCATTCCATGTACTTTCTGCGTGCTCTGCATTCCATGTACTTTCTGCGTGCTCTGCATTCCATGTACTTTCTGCGTGCTCTGCATTCCATGTACTTTCTGCGTGCTCTGCATTCCATGTACTTTCTGCGTGCTCTGCATTCCATGTACTTTCTGCGTGCTCTGCATTCCATGTACTTTCTGCGTGCTCTGCATTCCATGTACTTTCTGCGTGCTCTGCATTCCATGTACTTTCTGCGTGCTCTGCATTCCATGTACTTTCTGCGTGCTCTGCATTCCATGTACTTTCTGCGTGCTCTGCATTCCATGTACTTTCTGCGTGCTCTGCATTCCATGTACTTTCTGCGTGCTCTGCATTCCATGTACTTTCTGCGTGCTCTGCATTCCATGTACTTTCTGCGTGCTCTGCATTCCATGTACTTTCTGCGTGCTCTGCATTCCATGTACTTTCTGCGTGCTCTGCATTCCATGTACTTTCTGCGTGCTCTGCATTCCATGTACTTTCTGCGTGCTCTGCATTCCATGTACTTTCTGCGTGCTCTGCATTCCATGTACTTTCTGCGTGCTCTGCATTCCATGTACTTTCTGCGTGCTCTGCATTCCATGTACTTTCTGCGTGCTCTGCATTCCATGTACTTTCTGCGTGCTCTGCATTCCATGTACTTTCTGCGTGCTCTGCATTCCATGTACTTTCTGCGTGCTCTGCATTCCATGTACTTTCTGCGTGCTCTGCATTCCATGTACTTTCTGCGTGCTCTGCATTCCATGTACTTTCTGCGTGCTCTGCATTCCATGTACTTTCTGCGTGCTCTGCATTCCATGTACTTTCTGCGTGCTCTGCATTCCATGTACTTTCTGCGTGCTCTGCATTCCATGTACTTTCTGCGTGCTCTGCATTCCATGTACTTTCTGCGTGCTCTGCATTCCATGTACTTTCTGCGTGCTCTGCATTCCATGTACTTTCTGCGTGCTCTGCATTCCATGTACTTTCTGCGTGCTCTGCATTCCATGTACTTTCTGCGTGCTCTGCATTCCATGTACTTTCTGCGTGCTCTGCATTCCATGTACTTTCTGCGTGCTCTGCATTCCATGTACTTTCTGCGTGCTCTGCATTCCATGTACTTTCTGCGTGCTCTGCATTCCATGTACTTTCTGCGTGCTCTGCATTCCATGTACTTTCTGCGTGCTCTGCATTCCATGTACTTTCTGCGTGCTCTGCATTCCATGTACTTTCTGCGTGCTCTGCATTCCATGTACTTTCTGCGTGCTCTGCATTCCATGTACTTTCTGCGTGCTCTGCATTCCATGTACTTTCTGCGTGCTCTGCATTCCATGTACTTTCTGCGTGCTCTGCATTCCATGTACTTTCTGCGTGCTCTGCATTCCATGTACTTTCTGCGTGCTCTGCATTCCATGTACTTTCTGCGTGCTCTGCATTCCATGTACTTTCTGCGTGCTCTGCATTCCATGTACTTTCTGCGTGCTCTGCATTCCATGTACTTTCTGCGTGCTCTGCATTCCATGTACTTTCTGCGTGCTCTGCATTCCATGTACTTTCTGCGTGCTCTGCATTCCATGTACTTTCTGCGTGCTCTGCATTCCATGTACTTTCTGCGTGCTCTGCATTCCATGTACTTTCTGCGTGCTCTGCATTCCATGTACTTTCTGCGTGCTCTGCATTCCATGTACTTTCTGCGTGCTCTGCATTCCATGTACTTTCTGCGTGCTCTGCATTCCATGTACTTTCTGCGTGCTCTGCATTCCATGTACTTTCTGCGTGCTCTGCATTCCATGTACTTTCTGCGTGCTCTGCATTCCATGTACTTTCTGCGTGCTCTGCATTCCATGTACTTTCTGCGTGCTCTGCATTCCATGTACTTTCTGCGTGCTCTGCATTCCATGTACTTTCTGCGTGCTCTGCATTCCATGTACTTTCTGCGTGCTCTGCATTCCATGTACTTTCTGCGTGCTCTGCATTCCATGTACTTTCTGCGTGCTCTGCATTCCATGTACTTTCTGCGTGCTCTGCATTCCATGTACTTTCTGCGTGCTCTGCATTCCATGTACTTTCTGCGTGCTCTGCATTCCATGTACTTTCTGCGTGCTCTGCATTCCATGTACTTTCTGCGTGCTCTGCATTCCATGTACTTTCTGCGTGCTCTGCATTCCATGTACTTTCTGCGTGCTCTGCATTCCATGTACTTTCTGCGTGCTCTGCATTCCATGTACTTTCTGCGTGCTCTGCATTCCATGTACTTTCTGCGTGCTCTGCATTCCATGTACTTTCTGCGTGCTCTGCATTCCATGTACTTTCTGCGTGCTCTGCATTCCATGTACTTTCTGCGTGCTCTGCATTCCATGTACTTTCTGCGTGCTCTGCATTCCATGTACTTTCTGCGTGCTCTGCATTCCATGTACTTTCTGCGTGCTCTGCATTCCATGTACTTTCTGCGTGCTCTGCATTCCATGTACTTTCTGCGTGCTCTGCATTCCATGTACTTTCTGCGTGCTCTGCATTCCATGTACTTTCTGCGTGCTCTGCATTCCATGTACTTTCTGCGTGCTCTGCATTCCATGTACTTTCTGCGTGCTCTGCATTCCATGTACTTTCTGCGTGCTCTGCATTCCATGTACTTTCTGCGTGCTCTGCATTCCATGTACTTTCTGCGTGCTCTGCATTCCATGTACTTTCTGCGTGCTCTGCATTCCATGTACTTTCTGCGTGCTCTGCATTCCATGTACTTTCTGCGTGCTCTGCATTCCATGTACTTTCTGCGTGCTCTGCATTCCATGTACTTTCTGCGTGCTCTGCATTCCATGTACTTTCTGCGTGCTCTGCATTCCATGTACTTTCTGCGTGCTCTGCATTCCATGTACTTTCTGCGTGCTCTGCATTCCATGTACTTTCTGCGTGCTCTGCATTCCATGTACTTTCTGCGTGCTCTGCATTCCATGTACTTTCTGCGTGCTCTGCATTCCATGTACTTTCTGCGTGCTCTGCATTCCATGTACTTTCTGCGTGCTCTGCATTCCATGTACTTTCTGCGTGCTCTGCATTCCATGTACTTTCTGCGTGCTCTGCATTCCATGTACTTTCTGCGTGCTCTGCATTCCATGTACTTTCTGCGTGCTCTGCATTCCATGTACTTTCTGCGTGCTCTGCATTCCATGTACTTTCTGCGTGCTCTGCATTCCATGTACTTTCTGCGTGCTCTGCATTCCATGTACTTTCTGCGTGCTCTGCATTCCATGTACTTTCTGCGTGCTCTGCATTCCATGTACTTTCTGCGTGCTCTGCATTCCATGTACTTTCTGCATTCCATGTACGTGCTCTGCATTCCATGTACTTTCTGCGTGCTCTGCATTCCATGTACTTTCTGCGTGCTCTGCATTCCATGTACTTTCTGCGTGCTCTGCATTCCATGTACTTTCTGCGTGCTCTGCATTCCATGTACTTTCTGCGTGCTCTGTTCTCCCTCACCAGGGCGACTTTGTCTCCTACCTGAATGTGTACCAGGGCTTCACCCGCAGCGGCCGGTCGGCCAAGTCAACTCCCCACAGCCCCTCCCTCCCCCTTCCACCGCATTCTCTTCATGCTCCTCATTCTCTGTGTCCCCTCCCTTGTCTCCCACCAGGGCGACTTTGTCTCCTACCTGAACGTGTACGAGGGTTTCACTCGCAGTGGCCGGTCGCCCAAGTGGTGCCATGCCAACGGCATCAACTACCAGGCCATGGTATGAGCTGATTCTGTGCTCGTGCATGCCATGGTGCGCTGAATGCGATGGCGTTACATGGTGCTTTTGAGCTGATGGCAATGGTGTCGCATGCCCATGGAGGGTTTCACTCGCAGTGGCAGGTCGCCCAAGTGGTGCCACGCCAACTGCATCAACTACCAGGCCATGGTGTGGAATTGTGCTGCTGCCATGCCAGTACACGATTCACTTGTGAGAATGGTCTAATGTAGATTCACGCCTCGCCTGGCCCCCCTCATTAGTCCACCATCTCTCCTCCTGCCACTTCTTCCCCTTGTCTCAGTTGCGACTGGACCATGTGAGAGGGCAGCTGCGGAAGGGGCTCAGACTATTTTTTCGAGCGCTCAATAATCGCCTCCTCACCCCTCCCCACCCCTCTCCACCCCCCACATCTCAGCTGCGAGTGGACGATGTGAGGGGGCAGCTGCGGAAGGAGCTACGGCGTCTGGGGCTGAAGCTGCTGTCATGCCGGGGTGACGTCATGGTGGGTGTGGCTGATTGGAGGATTCTCAGAAAACAGTTGGGCGTCTGAGTCCCAGAGAGACGCATGCAACAAAGTGGGGCTCAGGCGTCTCTCTGGGGCTCAAGCTGCTGTCATGCAGGGGTGACGTCATGGTGGGTCATTATGGTTATCATGCCACTCTTAACGACAGTTTTCCTACCCGTCCCTCCCCTTCGCCATTTCCGTTCCTTGCGCCCTCTGAGTCGGCCTTGTGCTTCCTTATTTCCCTTCTTTCTGATTTCCCTCGTTAATATCTCCTCCATCTTCCATCTTCCTGTCGTGTTCCTTTTTCCCCTTTCCTCCCTCTTGCTGATTCTCTTTCCCTTCCCCGCTGCCCCTTCTGTATTCCCTTCTCTTCTCGCCACCCGCACCCACCCGCACCCACCCACACCCACCCACAACCCCACCACATCCCCTCCAACCCCGCACCACCCCTGATTCCACCAGCTGCTCCAGGGGGCAGCGGTGCCATCTCTTACCACTTGTCGCCCCCCAACGATATTTTGTTCCACTCTCCCCTCTGCCAATCCCTCCACTCCACCAGCTACTACAGCGGGCAGCAGCGGCTTCCCTCTTCGTGAATGCGGCTCACCTCATGGTAAGATCTGCAAATTCATGTGTCCAGCTTTTGAGTCTACTCAAATCAGACTCATGGTATGATTTGCAGCGTATGAGTGGGCGGTGCAGCGTATGAGCGTGCGGTGCAGTGTATGAGCGTGTGGTGCAGTGTATGAGCGTGCGAAAAGCATGAGTGCTATTTATGAGTCGGTGCGTGGTTCGTCTAGGTCTATGCGCATGGTTATGCACATGGTTATGCACATGGTTATGCATGACACGATTTTTGAGTCGACTAAAAAATTGTATAACTCTATGCACATGGTTATCATGAGTCCGTGCGTGGTTTGTCTAGGTTTATGCACATGGTTATGCATGGGTCCCATGCACCTTCCATTCCGCTTCCCATCCTGCCCTCCCCTCTGAGGCTGATGGTGACGGGTCCACATACAAGTCCGTGAGGGGCGATGGTGACGGGCAATGTGCATCTCAAGACCCAACCTTCCTACAAGTTGACTTGAGTCGGGCTCAAAAATCACTTCTTTCTCCCCCCCTTCCCTTCCCTTCCTCTCTCAGGCCGATGGTGACGGGTCCACATACAAGTCCGTGAGGGGCAATCTGCATCTCAAGATTCACCCTTCCTCCGTCCTGTTTAGGTATGACAAACCCCCTTATACTAACCCCACACCCCACCACTCCGACTAATTTCATTCCCCCTCCCTCCACCTATCCATACTGATAAAGAACTGTACTAACAGCAGCAGCCAACTCACCTTCCGGTGACGTGGTCTCCCCCCCCTTTCCCCCCTTTTCCCCCTTTCGTCCCTTCCCTACCCACTCATGTGTATTGAATTATCCACCTTTTGCAGAGTGGCGCCGCAGTGGGTGGTGTACCGCACTGCATCACAAGCTGACTCGTTTTTGTACATGCGAGACGTGACTGCAGTTGAGAGAGAGTGGCTGCTAGACGCTGCTCCTCACTTCTTCACCCAGAGGCAGATAGGAATTCCCACAAGACCATGACTAACCCAATGACTCTGCATATCTTCTACCACTGATGTGTGAATGTTTCCATCACTGGGCTGCTAGACGCTGCTCCTCACTTCTTCACCCAGAGGCAGATAGGAATTCCCACAAGACCATGACTAACCCAATGACTCTGCATATCTTCTACCACTGATGTGTGAATGTTTCCATCACTGGGCTGCTAGATGCTGCTCCTCACTTCTTCGCTCGAACTCCGAGCCTCGGAGGCAGATAGGAATCCCTGCGAGACCATGATCCTCCTGTGAATTCTTTTCCCTCTCATGTGTTCATGTTCCATATAAGCCACATATTGCAAAATTACCAGCACCAGCACCAGCACTGCTAGCACCATCACCATCAGCACATTGCAAATGCTACCTACCACACATCAGCAACTTCTGATAGACTAAGAACATCACAATAATATACCTTCGCAAAAGCTACAAATGCTACGATATGGTACATCTTCGACCGCCCTCCTTCCTCTCATTCCCCTTCCAATCATCCCCCTCTCCCCTCGCCAAGGCCTCATGCTCTATCTCAGCCACTACCTCCCTATGCTCCCTGCATCCCACCACCCGCTGCTCCTCCTCCCAGTACCTCTCCTCCACCTCACTCCCCTCGGGCGGGGGCGGCCGCCAAAACGTTCGCGCCAGAGCGTCAACTGCCCGGGAAGCTGCCCGGAATCTTTCACCGAGAGCCGCCCGGACTGCAGCGCGTGCGCCAGCGCATCCACAGCTTCTGCCTGTCTGCTCTCCGTGTGGCAGACCAACACCATATCCACGCCTGCTGCTACAGCCAGCACTGCTGCCTCCCCCACGCCCACATGCTTCACTATCGCACCCATTTCCAAGCAATCTGATAACACAGCGCCTTCGAAACCAATCTCCATACGGAGGTAAGAGAGGGCGCCAGGGGAGAGAGTGGCAGGGAGAGAAGAGCCGAAGGCGGTCAGTGGGGAGGGGTTGGGGGAAGTGGTGGGGTGGTTGGTGGAAGGGGTAGGCTGCTGCTGGTGTGCCTGCTGTTGCGTGGTTGATGATGTGCGAGATTTGACTGTGTCAGCATTGGCGGTAACCATACTGTTACTGCTGCTTTTGCTGCTGTCATGGTTCCTCCTTCTACCACCAGCGCTGCTAGAAGCCCTGAGGTCAGGTTCAGAGAGTGATCGCGGCAATCCCAAGGTTGCTTCTGCTTCTCTCCTCGCCTCGTCCCATTGCCTTCGCCTCTTGTAGGGGGAAAAGAGCTCCCACCGCGGACTGATGACGCGTTTCACACTCTCTGGAAGATATTCCATGGAAGGAGGAGGCTGCCACGTGGCAAGCGCAGGCACTGCCACGTGGGCGACCATTACAGCTGCCACGTCAGCATCCACTGCCGCCCGCGCAAACGGCACCAGCTCCACCGATTCAAGCCGGCTTAGATCGTGCGACGAATAAGGAAGCGCCAGGTGGCTATCGACCGACGTATCTCCATGCCCCGGGTAGTGCTTTACACACGCTGCCACCCCCTCCCCCTGCATACCCCTTATAAGCTCGTACGCCATTTGGGAAACAACACCCGGGTCCCGACTAAACGATCGAGCCCCTATAACTGGATTGTCAGGGTTAGTATCCACATCTAAGACTGGAGCTAAGTCGATATCTATATGAACCGATCTTAACTCGCGGCCTAAAACACGCCCAACCGCCCGGGCGAGATTAGGGTTTCGGGAAAAGCCGATGGTGCGGGCGGCAGGGATGCAAGTGAAGGGCGGGCCGAGGCGCGTGACTCTGCCGCCCTCCTGGTCCACCATGATGAGAAGACGCCGAGGGAATGCCGCCCGCTTGAGGTCGGCGCAGAGTGAGGCTAGCTGACGGGGGTCTGAGAAGTTGCGTGAGAAGAGGACAACGCCGCCCGCACCTGGAAGGGTGAAAGGTTGAGAGGGTGAGGGTCAGAGGGAGTGAGTGTGTGAGTGAGAGAGTGAGCGCATGGCTGTGCGCGTGCTGCTGGCAAGGATTGGAGAAGTTGCGAGAGAAGAGAACAACATCGCCCGCACCTGGAAGAGAGGGTGGGTGAGAGGTGCAGAGAGGTTGAAAGTGAGTGAGTGAGTGAGTGAGTGAGTGAGTGAGTGAATGAGTGAGGTCGACGCAGAGAGAGGCGAGATGGCAGGGATCTGTGAAGTTGCGGGAGAAGAGAACGACGCTGCCCGCACCTGAAAGGGAAGAGGGTGAGAGGGTGAGGGTCAGAGGGAGTGAGTGTGTGAGTGAGAGAATGAGAGCGCATGGCTGTGTAAGCTGCGGGTGCTGGAGAAGTAGTTAGAGAGTGAGAGGGTGGGGGAGTGAGAGTAAGTGGCTCATGTGCGTAGTGATGATGATTGAGGGGCTTTAATTGCTCACCCATGAAATGAGGCGGCGAGCATGGTCGTTTATCTCCTTCCCGTTGAATCCAAACGCCACCAGCTTAGCCACTGCTCGTTGGTACACCGCCAGCGAGTCTCCAGGTTCCGTTGCTGCTACCGAAGCAGCTCCAAACGGGGACGCGCTGTCAGGGGAAGACGACGAGCCGAGGGTTGAGCTCTCCTGCCGCTCCCAGCTAGTCCGAGGAGTGTTTCTGTCCCTGGTCGTTCTCACGTTAATTGATCGCAATCGCACGCCTAAATCCGCTCCCGTGCTTCCCCCTTCAGTCGGGACCCACTCGCTTGTTCTACCCGCGTCACTGCTGTGATTTAAACGAAATGACCATGCACCGTCCCTATGCGCCACGTCACGCGCATCTGAAGGGTAATTCTGCGCGCCTTGCTGCTCCTGCTGTTGCTGCAGGTGTTCCGCAGCGGCTTTTGCGCCTTGCGCAATCTCCGCTTTCCCCCGCTCCTCTGGCCGGAAGAAAAGGGCTCCCTCCACGAGGACGGGATCCAACGGCTGAGCTGCGGAGTCAGGCTGACGAGAAATGTCCGCCATCGGATTGGACCAGTCGCTGGGTATCGTTGCGATGGGTTCTTTCCGCTAAAAGCTGTCGCCGCAAATTATTGCCACCGCACTCAGCTGTCGTCGCGATTGGACGGACCTCAACTACTACTGCATGTCTTCAGACTAATCACCTAAACCGCGCAATAGGCGCGAGATGCTACAGAGGTGCTAAAAACCGAACACACATGAATTGATGAAATTTCAAGAGGGCCGCCTTGTTGTTTCTCCGTTAGAAGGCGGACCTTGGGAGGTACGCTCCCGTTGCCGGTCATACAAATAGTAAACTGTTACTGATACAGCAGCTAATAATACTCTAGTTCCTACTATTATGATTGGACCAGACGTGTACACATGTATCTTATGTTAAAATGCTGTATAAGCGCACATGAATTGTTCACGGCGCTGGAAGAATGCTGTATTACCGGCAACTGTTCTACAATATGTATCTTGCTTTATGGGGTAACAGCCTCTAACACCAAGCTTGTGCCATACCAGAGCCTAACGCATGGCAAGGATGCAAGAGGGGTACAACAAATATACCGTATGAACAATGCTGCCTTTGAGCTGAATGTTAGGCAAGGGAGCAGAGCAGTGAGAGGGAGGGTGTTGGATGGGGGTATCTGCCAACTTGGTGCTCCTCTTTTCTTGCCGCACTTCCTCCCTGCTCTATCCTCCTCTCTTCTCCCCCCCTCCTCTCGTATCTCCTCTTTTCTCCTCACCTCTCTATCCCTCTCCTTCCCCTCAACTCTATTCCTCCCATCTCCTCAGCTCCTCTCTTCCCTACCCTCATCTCCATGCAGAGGATGGAGAGAGACGTTTGTTACTGCAGCAAACTGCAGCAAAAAAGAATGAGAAGACGATGGGCCCATATAGCATTATCTAGGCACAATGTTCGACACAAGCACAGACGTAAAGCTTAAGGAGAGAGCCAACACCCTAACAGTCTTTGGCATTGAATCATATGCCTGGGAAAATGTGGGCGCCATGTCCTCGTTATAAGCTGTCCTGTACGTCTTGACTTGTACAGGAGCAGCTGAATTATCTGCTGCGAAAGAATCAATGGCCAGTGACACGTGGTAATCATCCCCGTCTTGATTGGCCACAAACACCGCCAGCTGGCGCCTGTCGGCAGAGTAAAATGCAGCAACACAATGATGACACCCCTGCGCAGTGGTAACCTGTAACGGCTTGCTCCCCTTTGGCGCCCCCTGCACGAGCTGCTTCATTACAAAATACTTCTTCGAATAGTCCACCGAGAATGGTGGTAGCTCCGCGCTTTTAATCCGAGTCATAGGGATGATAAGGAAGGCCCATGTGCGAGTGTTCCCCACTGCTTGCCAGAAGATCCAAGCGGATGCGCCCATGATGTTCACTGATTGGATGACGGTTCGTGCCATGTGCACGGCAATATCAATGTCCGCTCCCCCCTTCATGAATAGAGGCCCAGCTTCAGTCACCCAAACCTCCTTCTGTAGACTCTTACCCACTTCCCGCATTTGTCCAAACATTTGCTCAACATAAACTCTAGGGCTGTAAATTCCTGTCGAGTTTCCTCTCGGGAATATATACCCATGTACACTGAGGTGCCTCAACGGCTGTAGCGATTGCTGCTTTGCAGCACTCCAGAACCGCTTGTAACGAACCGTGGAGTCTACCAGACTGTCGAATCCAGCTACTCGGGTTACCAGGTTTCGCTTCTTGAGAGCTCGCACAACTAACGGAATCAATTTTTGTAACCCGGGCGCGTCGAAGTTACACCCCTCCTGTATGCCCCCTTGCTCCCACCATCCCTCCAGCGGCTCGTTAGTCGGACTAATCGCCACGAAAGTAACGTTCCACGCATCTCTAAACTTTTGCACTACAGTGGCTAAATAATCCGCGAATGACTCGTAATATCTCGGCCTTATGTTATTGGTGTTTGCGTGACCGCCTGACACATCCCCGCTAATAGTCATCCACCATGGAGGCGAATAAGCCACTGCTTCTACCGAATCAACTCCTCGTGCCAGCGCACCAATCAGCACGCACCGCTGCCGCCAGTCTGCCGCCCAATCGTACGGCCCTGTTGCCTTTGGTTTATACCCCGGCATCGGCCGCGCGTCGAACGGCGGCCCTAAGGACGTCATTTGAGGCGACCGTGCGGGATTGAAGCCCGCGCCGATTAAATGCCTAACCATATTAAGACCGAGGCCGCGCGTCGGGTGAAATAGTAGGTCTAAGAGTGTGTTGAGATCGGCGGCGGGTAACCGACCAATGTAGTTGGCGAACCAGCCTAGCGACGTGCCCCATCCTCGCCAGGTTTGCCCGAGAGGCGTGCTTGTGACCGTTACAACTGCTGGCCCTGTGGTTGGTAGAGGGTGAGAATGGGGGTCGGCTTGTAATGAGAGTTCAAAACACGTGAGACGGCACAAAAGGCTTGAAAGACGCGCCTCGTGATTCGTCTCGGCTGGATCCTACTGAATAGTCACCCTTGCGCACTCCGACTTTCCTCTTACTACTTACCATTCGTGGCCCTTAGCCCTTATGAATCTGAGCAGTAAATGAACCTTTCCAGCTCTCTTTCTACAACACAACCCCACCTACTACTAGTAGGGTTGTGTTTGGGATGTAGTACATCTCTCTACACTCCCCCTTTCGTTCTGCTACAGCCCCTTTCAAACCTGTCACATTCAGTCTCCCCCTTTTACCTGCGACGGCGCACACGCGGTAAATCTCCCCCTCCGGCTTCAATGTGGGCGTCGGGGGACCATCAGACGGGGGAAGAGAGGGCGGCGGAACCTGTGGAATGCGCGGAAGAAAGGAGTTGGGGGGTGGAGACAGGGGTTTGGGAGACGGAGGAGGAGAAGTGGGAGGTTTCGGGGGCGGGGAAGGAAGGGGGGAAGGCGGAGGTTGTGGCGGAGGGCGCGGGGGAGGCGGGGGGAGGGGGAGATGGGGGAGGAGGCGGTGGTTTGGGCGGAGGGCTGGGGGGAGGTCTTGGAGGGGGAGACGGCGGTGGAGGATTCGGGGGCGGAGAAGGAGGCGGAGAAGGCGGAGGGAGCGGAGGAGGCGGGGGGGGGCTGGGAGGGGGAGGGGGCCGGGGAGGTGGAGAAGGAGGACGAGGGGGAGGCGAAAAAGGGGGCGGGGCGGGGCCGGGTCGGCGAACGAAATCAGTGAATCCGGCGGAGAGGGCGACGAGGGACAGCAACAGCATCGCCAGCAAGTGCGCCGATTGGCTGCGGTGCCCGCGCGTCACAAGGCGCTGCGCGCCGCGAGGGCTGACAACAACCGCGCATGGCGCAGGCATCTGCGCGCACGGTGTGACGGACGAGCGGGCGCATGTGACAAGGTGCACCTAGGCGGCCTAAACTTCTATAGCCGCACTCGCCGGATCACGTCAGGAGCTCCGTGGCATTAGCGGTACCCTCCGACAACTCACTATGCGCACTTCTGTTGGTGGCTTCTGAAGCGAAGCGCGGCACTCTACGACAAGGCAACATAGACGCAGACACTGCTAAGTGAACGATGTTTTCTGAGCACGCCTGGTTGCAAAATGGCGGGAAAAGAGCCCTTAGCTATTAGCGCGAGATTAAATCGTTCCTGACTGCCAGATCGAGCTAGGCAGTTGTCCTGAGTGCATTGACGGCGCGAAACTCGTAAGTGCGAAGTGACGGAATTGGAGTAGCAGCAGAATATCGTGCAAAATCTCAGCGGGCCATCCATGTGTGGGGAAGATTCGGTTGCTTGCACTGCATCAGTCGTGGAGGTGGTTGGTATGGGCGCCGATGGTCCAGGTCGGAGGTGACGAAGCAAATGGAGAACACACTAGCTGTCATGCACCTTGTCTGTCTTATTGGGTAATGCCTGGGCAGTCCGCAGCAGCTTTGCTTTTTGAAGCATGACTGGGCGGAGGAGGGGCTATGGATGATGGGGGGCGAAATTCCATCGAGACCAACAGCACATAAACACATGTCGAGTGAGATTCGCCGGATCGCGGATTCGGGATGCTGCGCGATGCGAGAGTGTCGGTTTCCCCAATTGCAGGAAAAAGCAGGGAGGGGATGGACGTGCAAGCGGCACACAGAAGCTCAGCGCCAAATGCGGCGCATATGGAATCCGGAAGTCAGCTGCAGTTCGGCTTTTCCGCGTGTAGCAATGCTTCGAAAATCATTCAAGCCAGTTAATTTGAAAACATACACTTGAACAAACCGTTCGAAGTAAGGTTAGACACATTATCAGCTTTTCATTGTGAAGTTCCCAATCTAGCTATGTTCGATTTCAGAAGAAAATCAATCAGTAAGAAAAAAAACAAATCCTGATGCACAGGAGATCGGAGAGCCATGTTGGTCAAGCATAATACATGTAGAGGGAGTTGGAGGCGGCACAGGCAATGAGGTTGGCCTTGGGATGCCATGCAAGGTGCAACAGCTTTGAGGAGAAGTCATGCTGCATGCCATTGGGGTCCATGGCATCCACAGCTTCTGCCAGAACCACGCGGGAAAAATCATATCTTAAACGGGACCATGGTCGGCCAATTGAAAGGCTTGAGAAGGCAAGGTGAGCAAAAAGAAGGTATGGTGAGAAAGGGGGTGCATGGCATTTGGTGGGTAATGAAGGGAGAGAAGATGGCAGAAGGGCTTGAAAAAGAGACAAGAAGCACGTGTATGATTTGATCAATCCAGAAAGATAATGTGGTGAAGGAGTATATCGTCCTCCACACACCTCTTCTTGCATCCCTCCGGCCGCGTGC